>QEPC01000216.1:626001-639586 GCA_003113815.1 Sphenodon punctatus | reverse complement strand
TTATTATTATTATTATTATTATTATTATTATTATTATAATGCCCTTTCCTATTTTCCTCATTAGGACTAGCTTTCCATTTTAAAAAAGAGAATAAAAGGGGCAGTATCATAATGCCATTGTATAAATCTTTGGTACGACCCCACCTTGAATACCGTGAGGAGTTCTGGTCACCCCGCCCTAGGAAAGGTAGACTAGAACTGGAAAACGTTCAGAGAAGGGCAACAAGGACAATAGAAGGGATGGATCGAATTCCATATGAGGTCTCCCCTGCTCGATGGGTCGGGGCTGTTTAGCTGGGAGAAGAGGCGATTCAGGGGGATATGAGAGAAGTCTATAGTCATGAGCGGTGCGGGAAAAGTCAGTAGGGGAATGTTGTTTGCCCTTTCTCTCAATACGAGAACACGGGGACGACCTCTGAAGTTAAATGGTGGCAGCTTTAAAACAAACAAAAAGAAGTACTTTTTCACACAGCGAACAAAGAGAAAGATGGGGGGGGATTTTGATGATTTTATGTCACTTTTGTGTCTTTCTTGTTTAATCTGTTGTGAGTCCCCCTGAGCCTTCGGGGCTAGGGCGGATTACATATAGAAAATAATATAATAATACAGTTGTGGAACTTACTGCCCGAGGAGGCTGTGAAAGCCAGCAGCATAACTAGTTTCAAATGGAAACTAGATAAATTCTTAGAGACAGAAATCCCTGCTAGCTGGGGCTTAAACCCCTGGCTCCCGGTAGTTGGGAGCGGTCAGCAGGAGATGGGTCACACGTCCATGACCTGTACATGTACTTCTCTTGGGCTACTGGAGCTGGCCACTGACGGAGACAGGATGCTGGGCTGGATGGACCACTGGTCCAACCCGGTATGGCATTTCTTATGTCCTTATTTTTGTAAAAATACTGCAATTTTTACCTTGCAAAGATCCTTCTTTTGGGGTGGTTGGTAGATTGAAGCTGTTGATCAGTACAGAACAGGACTGGGGGAACTTTTCCCTCCAAGGGGCCACTTTGAAAATGAGTCCAAGCTGCAAGGGCCTACATCGATGTTGGGGGTTGGGTGCTAAAGGGGTGCACTCAAGAAGAAGAGGCCCCAGATTGTGGCTGTGTGTCATGGATCTGTCCCCACTCCTTGTGGGCAGGCTCTCATCCCTGCTCCCTTCCCCACACTCAGTTTATTCGTGATTGGGGGTAGGAACCGGGTCTAAGGCCCAGATCCAAAAACCGGAAAGGGGGCACCTAAAAACTTGCTGTGAGCTGCGTTTGGCCTCCAGATCTGAGTTTCTCCCCCACTCCCCGGTATAGAAGCAGAATCTCACATCAGTCAGTTCTGCATTGCGTTGTGATTGCCCCTTTAAAAAACCCCAAATGGTGGAATGCCTCAGTAATCAGAACAGGTCCCCAAATTTTGAGAGACAAAGTACAAACATTGTCACTGAAACCAGAATAGAATTTGGAAACACAGAATTTGCCCCGCTTACACATTCACTAGGGTGAGGCGATACCTCCGGAGCCTAGAGAAGCGAAACAGATGGAAAGCCTTTACATCTGCTTCCAGCCTCTCAATCTCCCCAGCCCCAGTCCCCCCCACCAATTCATCAGCTGCCAGGACTGGCCCCCATTTTCCAAGGATGATCCTGACTGGATCCTCAAGCTTTCATGGCAGCCACATTGGGCTGCATGTATGATCTTGCAAAGGGACGTGTGTCAAGGGGGTGAGGGCATTTCAGGGAAGCTATGGGAAGGGGTGCAGACCTGCTCTTCTCTGCTAACAAAGATGAGGTTCTGCCAGAAACGGGAGCAGCCGATGAGCAGAGACTGACGCAAACAGAGGGGATGTCACCAGGGTTGGACGGCGACGCATCCAGAAGCTTGGAAGAGACTTTGCAGAGATTTACGACCATTTTTGTACCAATTCAAGCAGGCTCTCATTAAACTAGATGGGGATAGGGAAGGAACAGGCTATCTTGTGATCAGCGCTCAAATTAATCCCTGGAAAAGCAGCTCTATGCGCTCACTCCCCCACTTGGAACCGATGGCTCGGGCAATAACCAGTCTCCCTCCGCGACCCATTTGTGGGGTTCAGTTTGACAATCTCACTGTTTTGGTCAGTTCGGTTATGTCATTTTGGCAATATCTGAGCTGGCACCATTGCAGAAAACAATGCAACCAGAATACCATAACGACCAAAATATTGAAACAACCCAACCCCCACCCCCCAAAACCAAAACAGAATCCCCCCCCCCCAATCAGATATTCAGGTACCTGGTTTGGGTCACATAGTGTTTGCCTCACCAACAGACCCCCCCAAAATGCAAACAATGCCTGTGGATAATAAACCCATCACTCATTTCTTTTGGACTTTTGATCAAAGAGCAGCAAAGGGCAATCATTTGGATTGGCGTCCCAAGAAAGAAGACACGCCCATGGGCTATGCCCGTATTTAGCCCGGGCTGACCTTACCACGGCAACCCATGCCCTGGTGACCACGAGGCCTGGTTTGTGTAATTCCGTCATCGCCGGGCTGCCGGAGGCGCTTTGCCGTCGTCTGAAGCTTGTTCAGAATGTGGAGGCAGCGCGGAGGCTGACTGGTTTAGGCAGCCGTGACCCTATTATGCCCGCCCGCCCTGCGTTCCCTGCACTGGAGAGCGACGGAGTGGATTTTAAGATGGTTTTCCGGGTCCTGGCAATATTCGAGATCCGCTCCTGGAACTTGATCCTGTCGGCTATCTGCACTCAGGTGGTACCTGCTCTTTGGGGATCCCAGCATCGTGCCTTAAATCAGCCAACCAGCAAAGCACCTGACAACTTTTTGTTTTCTAAATTTCTCTTCGAGGATTCACTGTTGGCTCCCCCTTTCATGTGTGGTTTCCTCCTCTTTTTACCTTCCCCTTTTAAAATGGTTTAAAATTGATTTTAGAAATAAAATTATGNCACACACACACGCACACATGCACACACACACACACACCTGCACACACACACACCCGCACACACCCACTCACACACACGCACACACACACACGCACACATGCACACACACACACACACCTGCACACACACACACCCGCACACACCCACTCACACACACGCACACACACACACGCACACATGCACACACACACACACACCTGCACACACACACACCCGCACACACCCACTCACACACACGCACACACACACACGCACACATGCACACACACACACACACCTGCACACACACACACCCGCACACACCCACTCACACACACGCACACACACACACGCACACATGCACACACACACACACACCTGCACACACACACACCCGCACACACCCACTCACACACACGCACACACACACACGCACACATGCACACACACACACACACCTGCACACACACACACCCGCACACACCCACTCACACACACGCACACACACACACGCACACATGCACACACACACACACACCTGCACACACACACACCCGCACACACCCACTCACACACACGCACACACACACACACACCCGCACACACACACACACACAGACTGTTCTAATTCCGTGACCAGAAGAAGGTTCTGACGCTTACTGCCCCATCGGGCTCATTCTTTCCCAAACCCTGTGTCTCACCTGCTCTGAGAAGACGCCTGTCTGTTCCCTGCGTCCTGTGAGGCTGGTAGAGACTAGAAGGAGCATATTTATTTACCTTGCGAGTGGCCCTCAGGGACGTGCTTGCCTCAGCTCCTCACAGGGAGTGAGGGGCAGCAGGCCCAGGGAAGGCAACACCCATCTCGGGAGGTCCTAGGAGCTAGCAACAGAGCCAGAGCAGATGGAGGATGACGTCCCAGAGACAGGCCTCTGTCTGGATTTCCTCAGGCCTCTCGATCCCACCGACTGCCCCCCCCACCCCGCCCCAGTGTGCAACCCTCCATCCTGGGCACGGCGAGGGTTGCCGGCTGGCTGCCAATGCTTGGTTTGCTAAAGCAAGGATGTCTTGTAAGATTTTTCCCTTGACAACTTATTCCAGATTTCTCTGGAACAGTACGCAGACACGGACAGGAGTTTGACTCTATACAAATCAGAGCTTTATTAGGTTCTTTCAGACCTAGAAAAATCAGAATCTCAAAGCATAAATGATCTCTCTCCGTAACAGCCAAGCAGCAATAGCAAACCATACAACATGACTAGCTGGGGTGGGAGGTGGGGGGCAGAGACCCATTTCATCCGAGCATCGCCTCCTCCCCTTGGATAGCTGCACCCTCATCCCCCCGGGCCAGTGTCCTATTGCATTGCATACAAAAGGGGGCAGCAGGGACCCTACACTTTTTCTAAAGACCATTCCAACTATTGGCCTTCTAATTCAAGGGGCTGGTTTTGATCTATAAAGCCCTAAACGGCTTGGGCCCCAAGTATCTGAAAGTCTGCTTCTTCCCTCATGTCCCATCATAACCTCCAAGGTCAGCTGGGAGCCCCTCCTGCAGGTGCCATCTGCCTCCCAGCAGTTCTCCAATTCTGGTTAAAGCTCCATGGGTAATTCCAGACGTTACGCGATCACGGTCAACCACAGAGAATTGGCTGCGGTGGCTGTTTGTCGCGTAACGTGTGTTTGCTCGCCGCCAGATGCTCACCACAGTGAACCACCGGCGGTGAGAAAACTAACCACACTTCCGAGGATCTCTGGAAGCATGGTTAGCTGGACCACGGCCCGGAATCGGTGGACAGTAACGTCAGTTACCGCCGCCGATTCCGGGCCGTGGCCCAGACCCCGGGACACAATCTCGCAGAGACCGAGCAGCCAGGGGAGCGCAGGGGGGAGGGGGGGCTGTGCGGCCACATGTTGCGCCGTGCAGCCCCTCCCCCTTCCCCACCGGATTCAGGCCGGCACGTCTGTTGACCGGCCGGCCTGATTCTGGAGGGGAATGAAGAATTGATCCCGCGCCGTGGCAAGCAAGGAGGCAGGCACGTCTGAAATCACCCCATGTGTCCAACTATTTATATATATATTATTTATTAATTATACTTTTACCCCGCCTAACAGCGACTCGGGGCAGCTTCCATAACATATAAAACAATAAAACATTAGAAACACAATAATAATAACAACAACATAAAGGTACATTATAAAACAACACTAAAACCAGTTTTGTGCATAAATATGCATACCCAACCCACCACTAACCCATCCCTGCCCCCTCGCCAATGCCTGACGGAAGAGCCAACTAGAAGCCTGGGTGAGTTTAGGGACAGGGTCAGGGTGCAAGGGTCATGCTTAGCAGAGGAGTCTGCCCAGATTTAGAAATACAACAATAGGTCGCAATCTGAGTGCTTGCAACGTCACAATACAATAGCCTCGAAACGACCGTTCAGCCCGGCAGCTAACAGACCTACGAGTCCAATGCTGGTCAAATAGCTCAGCCAAAGCTAGTCGTGTAGAAGTGGGAAGGAAAACCATATTTATGAGATTTGGATTTAGAGGCTATTGAGGGGGGACAAGGAATTAAATGCCACTTGCTCATTATCAGCCAACCAGGTTGTTCTGGCAGAAGAAACAAGGTCTTCTCAAGAGTTGCCAGACCAGATCTACAGGGGCGTGTGTGACAGGATTGGGACCTATCCTTTTGGTTGGGCATCACTGTGATGGGATTGGGACCTCTGCCCTAATCTGGGCTGGCTGTGACTCAGTTTCCCCTCTTACAGCTCCTACTGGATCCCAGAAATGTTCCAGCCTATAAGGGGACACTTTTGCCTCAGAATTTCTCAAAGCACAGAAAAAACTTCATCAGGTTCGTCTGAGTATGTTGACTCAGAATCACCGCAAACTGTGTCACCCCAAAGTTAGGAATTCACTTAAGCGCACCGACTTAGTTGAAGAAGTTTATTATAAGAAACAAGTTTAATATATAATGCAAGATTGTGCTCAGAGTTCAGTAAATCAAATAAGTATAATAGATAATGTACATCTATTTTACTTCTGAGTTCTGGACTAAAATCCTATTGAAATATAAATGTAATGCAAGACTACCTAACTGTGAATTCCAAGTTAAGTCTTACCCTATGCCGCTGTATGTTTATAAGTTCAGTTCAGTCTTTAAATCTTTTCTATCAGCTCTTGTTACCGGTCTTGCTTGGTTGCAGTTCAACAGTTTTTCTCTCAGAAGATCTCACATGCTCTTGGTCAAAAGAAATCTCTCTCCTCCTGTCCTAAGCAAGCCTTTTAACTCTCTTGGTCTGCTTGCTGTTAGGTGTTAATTAACTTAGTTTAGCTATTGTATCCTGTCTTTTTGAAATTCCATTTGCCTGTCTAAGGGTTATCTACTAATTGTCTCTACAGTGTATTGCCCTCTGGTGATACAACGCATTTTGCATGCAATCATGACCTTCCCCATGTTGCCTCTGGAAAGTTAACAAAGTTTCCTGACTTTTCTAGTCTCTAAGCTGTTGTTATAACTTTCATTCTGACTTGTATACCATATGGTTTTCAATTCATACAATCTTTCATATCATGGACTGGTTACATTCCTTTCTTAATACTGAACAATATGACCCCAAACATGGCTATACAATACTAAAACGGAGTAGTCATTTGTGACCATGTATGTAACATGTATGTTGGTTTCCTGATCTTCACCACAGAGGGAATGAGCAGTCAGCAGGAAAAGAGGCCGCCTCGGTAAGTCAGAGAAAGGCAGCACCTACAGGTCATCTTCTACTAGCAGGCTTATGGCTGCCTTTGCCTGTCTGTTCTTCCTGTCCCACCCCTCAGGGTTTGCTGCAGGTCTGTCTGTGGTGATCACCTCCCACCGGTCATCGCTGGATAGCAGCATTTCTACTTTGAATTTCCACAACTGGTAGAATTTCCACAACTCAGTTTACAGACTGAAAGCTTTAATTCAGAGCTGCAGGCCGTGCTTGCTTCCCTCCCCTCAGATTGGGATTCTGGTTCTTCTGCTCACTGACAGTTAGTAGCCTCCTCTGGGAGTTTCCTTTGGGCCTCTTTTCCTTTCAGCTCACTTCCAGTCTTTAGAGTTATTCTGGGCTGTTCTGAAGAGGTCTCGGCCCATAACCTGTTGCAGAGTAATAACTGATTCGCAATCAGTACGGACAAATGCAGCTGAAGGTTTAAAAACAGAACTTTAATTAAGCTTTCTCAGGCACAGATCCTGAGTTACATCTAGCTAGTAGTGAGACAAAATGGAGACTGAGACAATGAGAGAGAAGGGAAGAAGGAGTGGTTACACAAAGGAATTCAACTGTAAAACCCCATCTCCCTTCCATGTACATATAAACATAGCAGCAGCATCTGGTGGTTCTATAGTCATTTACTGTTTCTTAATACAGAAGGTATTAACTTATGGATATTGCATATTCCAACACCTTCTTGGAGGTCCCCTGTGTTAAGCGGGGGGCCCACAATGGAGAGGGCATTCTTGGTGACTGCGCCGCGCCTTTGGAATTCCCTCCCGGAGGAAGCTCGCCTGCCCTCAAGCCTTTTAACATTCCGGTGAATTTGCAAGACCTGGCTGTTTGCCCAGGCCTTGGGGGAGGGGGGGGGCTAGGGGGATTTTATCTCCCGCCACCCTTATTTATTGTATTTTTAGTATTACCCTAGCCTGTTTTGTTGTTGTGATTTTATGTGTGTTTGAATATATTTTTATAATTGTATTTTATGTCTTTGAAATTGTTAGCCGCCCCGAGCTGTTCTCAGGAGGGGCGGGATATAATTTGACAAATAAATAAATAAATAAATAAAAAAATAAAAAATCAGCTGGTGGGGAGAAGACAGGGAGGTGGGGGCCTGTGTTGCTGAGCTGTGGCAGCTCATAACAATCGATGGAAGGTGAGAATGTTGTTTAGCTTCACAGCACAGAAATCTCGTAGCGAACCCTTAATAAGCCAGGAACCTAAAATCTTAGAATTGAAAGGGACCTCGAGGACCATCTAGTCCAGCCCCCTGCTTGGATGCAGGGGTGATGACAGCGACAACATCCCCGGTAGGGGACCACCCAGTCACAGTCTATGACTGCCCTAAGCGGCTTGTTCCATCGCCTGACTGTTAGGAAGTTTTTCCTTATACCTAACAAAAATCTCCCTTCCTTTTTAACTTGATCTCTTTATTTGTTTTTAGTCCCTCCCCCTGAAGCAATGTAGAACAGTTCCTGGTCATCGTCTTGGGGGCAGCCCTTGAGAGAGTTGAAGATTGCTGTTATGTCTCTTCTTAGTCTTCTCTTCGCTAGGCTAAACATACCCAGTTCCTTCAAACTTCCTGCCATTTGTATACTTGTTTCTGTATCAACCAGTATAAGCCCTGTATCTTTGTGTTTGTAGCTGGATCCTGTTTTCTAATTCCCAGTGTGGGGTAGTGGATAAGGTGCTGCACTTGGACGTGAGAGGCCAGGGTTCAAATCTCACCCTAGCCAATGAACTCACTGGGTGGCCTTGGGCAAGTCACAACCTCTCAGCCTCAGTTTCCCATCTGTAAAATAGGAATATGTGTGTGTCTGTCTGTCCCTGTGTTCCCCTCACCCGTGTCCATCTTAGATTGCACGCCCATTGGGCAGGGACCTGTCTCGAAAAATCTGTGATCGTACAGCGCCGTGTACGCCTAGTGGCGCTAGAGAAATGATAAGTCGCAGTAGTCGTAGTAATTCCAGTTACTTGTTCATTGAAACTATGCCTGATTGCTCGCAGGATGCTGAACACGGAACGGTGAGCCGTGGGCCCTTTGAAACGTGACAGGTTCTGCTGCGGGTCAGGCTGCCTTAACCTCCAGGACAAAGAGCCGGCACGCTGCGCAGCAGTGGAGAGCAGCAGCCCAGACTTAACACGGAGCAACACGCATGGACATTGGAAGCGAACCCCACCGCCTTAACGTGCGCACTTACCAACCCCAGCGGCTTTCCCTTGCGACGGCCGTGCTTTCTGGTGCTGCCGTTAGTTATGGGGGCTGGGCTGGGTATGTAGATTTATGCACAGAACTGGGTTTAGTGTTGTTTTATAATGTCCGTTTATTGCGTTTCTAATGTTGTATTGTTTTCTTTGTTATGGAAGCTGCCCCGCGTCGCTGTTAGGTGAGAGGGGCAGGGGAAAAGTATAATAAATAAATAAGTAAATAATATAGAAATACTTGGACACATGGAGCTTTAACCAGAATTGGGGAACTGCTGGGGGCACAGAGCTATGCAGGCTGGAGCAGCCGATGCAGGGCGTGGGTGGGTGGGGGGGTGTGTGTGTGGCCGTCTGTGTAGGGCGCCTGGAAGGGCTCCTTGGCCATTCACTAACTGGCAGGCCGCTGCTGACCTGCGGCGCACAGATGACAGGCCACAGCCCCCGGCGCTGGGGAGAAGCCATGGGGCAGTGCTGGAAGCAGACCACAGGCCAGGATTTCTCCAGCATCGGCTTACGCTGTAACAAAAAATTCTGCTTGGAAAGAGGCAGAGCATGAAAAATCTCAGCCAAAACGGGAGCGTTTAGCTACCTGGAGAAATCTGGAAACAGATGGTACCTGCGCCACGTCCTTCACTAACTAACCAACCAGGGAAGGGTGGAGAGACATGTGCCAATATGGCAGAGCAGAGTGGGAATCTGTACCAACCTTCCCCTCACTGCATGCAAAGAGAAGCACAGCCCCCCTTCTGCCTGCCCAGAACCTTGCCCAGGGCTCCCTTCACTTCCTGGTTGCGGAGGCTGTAGATGATGGGGTTCAGCATGGGGGTGACGATGCAGTACAACATGGAGACCAGGGTGTCTATCTCCAGGGAGTAGCCGGCACTGGGGCGGTTGTAGTTCACAATAGCCATCCCAAAATAGATGATGACCACGCCCAGGTGGGAGGCACAGGTGGAGAAGGCCTTGCACCGGCTGGTGTTAGAGTGAATCCGTAAGATGGCGGCCAGGATGTAGAGGTACGATACGATAACAAACAGGAAGGGGATGAGGCCCACAAAGACGCTGGCCATGTGGAGCGCCATCTCATTGATGTAGGTGTCGCTGCAGGCGATTTTCAGCAGCGGGGGGATGTCACAGAAAATGTGGTGGAGCTGGTTGGCTCCACAGAAGGACAAGTTGGTGGCCAAGGCAGTGTGAATGGCTGAGTCTAGAATGCCCCAGAGCCAGGAGGCAGTGGCCAGTGGGACACACACCCTGCTACTCATGAGGTGAGAGTAACGCAGAGGATTGCAAATGGCGACGTAGCGGTCATAAGCCATGGCGGCCAGGAGTGCACATTCAGTCCCCGCGCACGTCATCAGGAAGAACAGCTGGGCCATGCACTGGCCATAGGAAATGGTCTCCCTCTCATGCAGGAAGTTCACCAGGATTTGGGGGACCGTGACGGACGAGTAGCAGATATCCAAGCAAGACAAGTGGCTGAGGAAAAAGTACATGGGGCTGTGAAGGCAGGAATCCAGCTGAATCAGGGTGAAGATCATGGAGTTCCCCACTAGGGTGACCAGGTAGATGGCCAGGAAGACCAGGAAGAGGAAGGCCCGGCCTCGTTGGAGGCCAGAGAAACCCAGGAAGATGAATTCAATCACTTGTGTCTGATTCCCCCTTTCCGTTGAGTTTGAAGAGTTTATCTGTGAAGAAAGGGCCAAAGAGAGAGAAGCTTTATGAGCGTGTGGAGAAGCTTGGTGTCTCGCCTGCCAAATGGCATCGGGTGTCTGTTTGCTCTCAACGTGAGCGGGAACTCTACTGCTCCTGGGGTGGGCAGTAAAAGGACTGGGGAAGTTTCCAGCTTCCCTACAAAGGACGGGGGACTGTTGGACCCTTGCCTTAGTGTGTCCAGAACACATTTGAAGGCCCTTATTTTTTCTCCCCAGATCCACCCCAGCTCACGTTTTATGGACTGAGGTTGGAGAAATAGCTGGGGGATGAGGGGAGGCTTGTATGCAGTTGATCAAACATTGGCCCAAACTCACTGGAATGGCTTGTATTACTCATCTTCCCCGACTCTGTTTGCCTGAGCTTGAAGATCCTCTAAATATTTCCTCCTCCTGTTGGCCTCACACTATCAATGTGTTACCGCGCCTGGGTTTGTCACCCCCCTGAATGACTAATTAAAACAAACCACCTCCATCATGGCGTAACGCAACAGAGAAGGACAGTTTGGTGCTAGGCATTGCTTGTCAAGATGATACAGTGGAGATCTACCAATCACAGTTTGCTCCCTGCCAATGTCCCTTCCTTGATCATCAGCCCCGGGAACGGACCCATGTTCAGTAGGAAAATCTCATTGCCCCCAATGGGAGAAATGAGTGGACATGGTCCCTGTCCACAGGGACTGGGTCTGTTAGTTCAGTCTGTGGGGCAGGTTTCTGAATCTTGGTGTCCTCCAGCGCCCCCCCCCCCCCCCCCCCACTGCCCGGGCCCAGAGGGTGAAAATCAATAAGACACTAGTCCGCACTAGCCCCCACCAGGTGGGTGTTTGCCTGCTCATCTGTTAGGTGTTTACCAGATGTTAGCCTGCACCCCCCAACACACACACAGCCCCCACTCACGGTATCGTCCAAGGACATCGCAGGCCCACCGTGGGGGCCAGTGCGTTTGAATGCATCCATCTCCCGTCTGTTAGGTTCGCCCGCAGCCTCGCCTGCATCCAGGTCCACCAGCACCGTAGAGCTCTGCCGCCTAGTGTGGCTGCTAGAGGAGGAGAGAGTGAGACAGCCCTGATGGAAAGCGAAGAAGTCTTCATTGTGTGTGACCTCCCCTTCCCGTCAGAAGCAGTGCTTGCTGCAAGAGGAGAAGCTCCTCCCTGCACCCCTGCTCTTTCCTCTCACAGCCACTTCACAGCTGATCGCTGCTCACATGCTCAGGTTGCTGCGAGAGAGCAATCAGCTGTGAAGTGGCTGCGAGAGGAGAGCGCGATGGGTGCAGGAAGGAGCATCTCCTCTTGCAGCCGCCCAAACACGCGAGTGCTGCTTCTGATGGGAAGGGGGGTCACGGTCAGGGAAGAAGTCTTCTCTAGCCTGTGGACCCCCCGCCCCCTCTCCATCAGAGCCCGGGCTGGGGAGAGGGAAAGCGCTGAGTGGCGCCACCGGTGGCAGCTACCCCCAGCACGTGAAGTACGGGCAGGGCCCAGGGACTGCCCGTTTATTAGCTCTACATGCTAAAACATGTGACTGGGGGCTGCAGAGACCAAACACAGACTCTAGCGGGCTATTATCTCATTTATAAACCCTCAGAGTGCCCCATCCTTTGTGCACTACACTCCGAGCTGGTCCATGTAACGGGGAAGCGTGTAACAACGGGACTATACGATCGACCCCTGACCAGAACGGGACAGTGAGACTGACTATGAAATGCTACGGGAGATTAGACAGGCGACTAAAGTTGAAACCACAATAATAATGGGTGATTTCAACGACCCTGATATCAAGCTGCAATGAGTTTGTCGACACAGTCAAAAATCTAATCGAGAATGGGCTTCTCAGTGAGATTTTCTGGGCTAAGAATCTCGCGGGAATCAGCGTTCTCACCGTCATTCTCACGCGAGTCTCAAGCACCACAAAAATGTTCTGTGCATGCGGAATGTGGCTGCCGGGACCACACGCGCACATAATGGTTGTGGCAGCCACGTTGCACGGGTGCAGAGCGTTTGGGGTTCTCAAGAATATCGCAAGATTTTCGAGAAAACTCAGAAAATGCTCTGTGCATGCACTGAATTGCCACAGTGCCCATTTTGCGCATGCATGGAGCATTCCGGGAGATTTTTGAGAAATTTGCGACAACCTCAGTGAGAGCGCACAAGTTCTTGCCGGGGGTTGCGAGAATCTCACAGATTCTTGTGCATTTGCATTTCAGCCCTTTTTGACTGGGTGAATATCTCCTCCGAGCATGATATGGAGGTAAAGTTTCTAGATGCCATAAATGACTGCTTCTTGGAGCAGCTGATCCTGGAACCTACAAGAGGAGGAAGTACTTTAGAGCTAGTGCTAAGTGGAGCGCAAGACCTGGTGCAAGGGGTAACAGTGGTGGAGTCACTTGACAGTGGTGATCATAAGATAATCAAATTTGACATACTTACAGGACGGAGAATGACAAATCAAACTACCTCAGTAACATTTAAGTTTAAAAAGGGAGGAGAGTAGGTCCATTAACCAGGTAGGTTTAGAGGACATAACGTCTTCCTCTCAGGAGTGGGTATGGACAACAGGGAATGGATTGCCCATTGTGACCTGTTGGGTGCTTCTCCCAAGCGAGCGAGATTGGCCACTGTCGGAGACAGGATGCTGGGCTGGATGGACCGTTGGTCTGACCCAGTCCGGCACTATGTATGTTCTTAATAGTAATTCACTTCTTTTGCAGCTGTAGGGACTTCTCGAGTCTGCCAGTAGGACAGCATGGGATATTTATATTTATTTATTTATTTATTTATTTAAAACTTATATCCCTCCAATGGGATATGCTTCCTATTGGAGGGAATGAGGGGAACATAGAACAAATGGCATGTACGGCAAACAGACACACAAACAATAGCTCTGCAGCTAATTGGAGGTAGTTATAATTCCTGAGATGTGTTTCCTGAACAGAAAAGAATCTTTAACTCGGCAGTTCCGTAGGGCTAAGTGCTGGGTATAAAAGGACGAAGGCTCCAAGAGAAGTACATCCC
>QEPC01000216.1:607003-619139 GCA_003113815.1 Sphenodon punctatus | reverse complement strand
ACCCAAAGTCTATGTACACAATGCTGGGTTCTAAATTGGGAGTTACCACTCAGGAAAAGGATCTTTGAGTCATTGTGGGCAATACATCGAAATCCTAAGTTCAGTGCATGACAGATATAAAAAAAAAGCAAAAAGAACATTAGGAATTATTCGTAAAGGGATAGAGAATAAAACTGAAAATATCATAATGCCTCTATATGAATCTATGGTGTGGTCACACCTTGAGTATTGTGTGTAGTTCTGGTCGCCCCATCTCAAAACGAAAGTATAGTAGAAATAGAAAAGCTACGAAGAAAGGCAACAAAGATTATCAAGGCTATGGAACAGCTCCCTTATGAAGAGAGGCTGGAGAGGATGGGACTCTTCAGCTTGGAGAAGAGACCGGATATGATACAGTGGTGGACTGGAAGACTGCTCTCTGGAGGTGTCTTGTAAAATTGCCAAATTTCTTTGGAAAATCTATGTGTCCAAACTTAGCGTGAAGCCTGTAGTCAGTCCTACGAATGGGAAGGTTGTGACGTGAGCCCCCCACCCCCCCGACCTCTGCCGAGGTGCCTGTATTAAGTGGGCTGATTGAGGTCTGAGGTGTCTACATCGAAATTACTGGCATTACTGGTACAAATACTTTGGAGATGTGACTTCTGCCTCCTCTTCTAATGTCGAGCTCCCGCACTCACTAACTTTTCTTCCTCTTTTCTTTTGCGGGTGGGAGTGTCGTTTCCCCAAGTATGGTATGCTCCACTTAGTTTGTTTTTAATTTTGATTTTATGTTAGATGTCATGATAAGGAAATTTGGTGTGTAGGTTTGTTGTTTCCCTTGGAATTGCCCTTTAGTGGGGGCGGTTATTTGCATTTTACAGTATTATAAAGTATTTTGTACTACTTATGGATTATTCACTTATGTTTTGCGTGTGTTCTAATTTATTTTAACTTGTGTGTGTACATTTTCTTGCAACGACTTTACTGTCATGCAATAAATTATTATTGATTGATACAGTGGTGGCTGGTGGGCTTCAAGGCTGGTGGGGCGCAGGGTGAGGCCAGAAGTGGGAGGGGTCAGGCCAATGGTAGGTGGAGCCTATCCAACAGTAGGCGGAGCCATGTAAACACAGAGCAAGCCAAGTAATCCATTTTTGAGCTGACAGTATTCTGTGAAGCGCTTAGCACACCACAAAAGCAGTAGCATGGAGTTCCACTTGTCCCTTGACCCCCAAACTTGTTAGTTCTGTTGCAATGTAAAAGGCAGCTACTGCAACCAGACAGGGAACATTCATGCAAAGACTAGGCATTTGTGAACCAACATGCGGCATGGTGGCCTTCTTGCAGCAGAAAAGCCTTGAAACTGGCACTGCCAAGGGGCCATTTTAAATGCAGTCAACATTCCAGCAAAGATTAGAAACCCTTCCATCCATCCGCCTCCAACACCCTCCCCCCAAACAAACAATTAGGTTGACCGGGCCTCACACAGGGTGAAAAACAGCAAGGGTCAAAAAAATGACTCCTGTAATGCATGCCCAGGGGACGGAGGGGAGAGGACAAACAAACAATGTACGGGAGATCAGGGCAGGGGATTTGTTTCTTTTCAAAACTTACCAGGTTTCTGAAAGGCTGAGTCCTCCTGATCACTCTAGTCTGACTCCGAGAACCACCTTCTGTTGTTCTTCCCTCCAAACAAGGAGGCCAAGGACTCCAAACAAGTCCCCGGCCCCTCCCCTCTTGTAAAAAAGGGAGGGGGAGCTCCGTCCAGTGAACTATGGGTGGAAGGAGCAAGGAGGAGCGAGCTCTTTCCCTCCCTCCTCCCACTCTGGTAGGGGAGGGGCCAGGGGGAGAAAGAGGAGCTATGGGGTGGCCAGAGCGTTTAGAAAAGGCTCCTTGACACACCCCTAGGCCTTGCTGATTGGCTGGGTTCCTCCATCGGAACCCAGCCAAGGAGCCCCTGGCACCTCCCCCACTCCCGCCNATTGGCTGGGTTCCTCCATCGGAACCCAGCCAAGGAGCCCCTGGCACCTCCCCCACTCCCGCCTCAATCCGCCACCCAGTGCGTGCTCCCTGGGGGCTTGGGGAGGTCCTCTAAGTCCTGCCTCCCTCTAGGTCTCCGGCTGGTGAGTGGAAAGCTAGAGGGGGGGGAGCAGCAGGAGGAGGAGGAGGATGTTTGTCCCCTCCCACTCCTCCCCTTGCAGAGTGACCCACAAGCACCGACAGTGCTTCCCCTGCAGGCTTTGTTTACATATCAGCTGTTAGCTTCCGGCTGCCCAAAGCTATGACTCATCGGCTCTGCCAGCAGCCAGGAGCGGAGAGTTAAAATGTAAACAAAGCCTGCAGAGAACTCAGCATCCTGGCTCCCCAGAAAGCATGGAGGGGGGACCCCTGAGGGGCTTGGGGGGGGCGTCTGCCCCAGCGCCCTAGTTTATAAACTCATGAGTGGTGTGGAATGACCGTTGGTCCGATCCAGTATGGCACTACTTATGTTCTTGTTTTCCCATGTGACAGGAATTTTTTGACTCAGCCACATTCCCTCCAACAGAACCATTTTGCCCCGTGCAGTAATGGGTTTTCTTACCTTGTACAGGGCACCCTGCAGTGTAAGGTTTGTACCGGGTTCAGCAGATAGAGGAGGTCATTAGCACTCATTAATTCAGCTGGAGAAAGAGCTGGCTAACTCAATGCCCCAGCTGTCATTATGATTTGCTGAGGGGCAGGGCACCTTTTCTCATTTTAACAAGCTTGGGACAAGCCCCGCAGAACAAAGGAAGGGAAACCCCAGGCAGGAGGGAGCTCTGTGCCTGGGATCAAGATGAAAACTAAATAGGTAGAAGAGGTGTGAGTGTGTTTGTGAGAGAGGATTCTTTAGCTGCCGAAAGAGACTGTTCCTGCTTCCACCTGGGATCCTCCAAGGGTCTTTAATACTGAAACCTTAGAGCCAAAGTCAGTGCAGCTATTGGAGAATTTAGACTTTTTAAAAGGCTGGGTTTTAACTTGACCCATCAGTCCTGCCCATACAAACCAAGGTGCACACAGAGCCTCTCGCACAGACATCCTTATTTTCCTGCTCAGCCCCAAAGTTAGTCAATGGGCTATTACAAATTTACAGACATGCATGCAAAATATCTGCAAATGAGGCCCCCCGTGAAGCGGGCCTGTTTCTCTCAGCGGAACGTTGGCGAGGAATGAGCCGGGGCTGGCTGCTTGCGGGGAGGCACGCACGCACCCTGGCTGATGTTAAACTGGGTGCGCTCAGCTGTGGGGTCTGGTTACAGGGTTGTGCGTGGGTCTCACTTGCTTGGAGTTCCCGTTCTCAGGTGAGTTATTCCAGGCTCATCGGGGGTTAACCCCTCCCTCTCGGGTGCACTAGGGAGAGGTAGTGCTGAGACCAGGGGCATGGCTAGCTTGGAAGGAAGGGGCCCTGGGGCAGAAGATGGAATAGGCCTTCTTCATCCCCATCCCAGAGACAGGATGCTTATAAGTCATTCATGGTGCAGGGCTGCACTGGAGCCAATGCAGCCCTGCAGCATGCATTTTTCATAAGCTTCCTCTTTTCAAGGGGAGGTCTGGCCACCTTAGGGGACACATCTGCACCACAGAAACGTGGGCCCCGGTGCAGCTGCCCCACCTGTCTCTGTCAGAGCGATGCCATTGGCTGAAAGGAATCTCCTCAGAGAATACCATATCTGCCCGATTCGAACTGTATCCGACCCCATGGAGACAGGCTGCTACTGGTCCCTCTTTGTGGGAGATCCATTGAGGGTTTCAAGCAGACAAATAGCCAATTATCTGGACAGCCGAATAACCAAAAAGCCTAAAGAAGCAAACAGCCAAAACCTGACAACATGTCTATGGGCGCAAGCCCCAAACTGCTTACTCCGGAAGTCGGGCTTTGAGAGAACTCTTCTGGGTGAGGCCGTGAGAGAGTTGCCGACAGGGAAATACGGGCATTAGTCAACGGAAAGATCTGAAAGCAGTGAGGCGGGTAAACGTCGGTCTGCAGAGCGAGGGGCTGACCGTGAGCATCGGCCAGTAGCTGGAGATGGAGGCTGTTGGAAAGGGCAACTGTCGGGATCAGCGAGAGAGCCATGGGCAGCTTGCTGGGTTACGGACCAGAAGCTCAAAGAGAAACGAAGCCTCGCTCTTAGCGTCTGTGGGCGTCAGCGATGGAAGAGACAACACTGTCATCGCAGCGCGCCGCTGTCACGTCGAGGGGCTTGGCTACAGTCTTGGTCCCTGTGGGAGGAAGCCGGCACTTTCCTTTGATCGCCTTTCCTTTTCCTCCCTCCTCGACCCGGCAGCCCCACACTCGCTGTTTCCAGAAATAACCCTGTTCCCACTGTACTGAGTGACAGAAAGCAAGTCTGACCGAGAGACAGAGCTAGTGGCACAATGACAGCATCTCGCCCCTTCTGCAGCGCCGGCCTCGCTAGGCGTGGGTGGCTCTCACCTACGGGGGGCCACCTAGGCCGATTTTGAAGGAACACTTATGAAAAATACATGTTGCAGGGCCTGCCTTGGCCCCTAAGGCACCAATGTAGACCCCGCAACATGTATTTTTCATGTGTTCCTTAAAAATTGGCCTAGGTGGCAACCCTGGACTCTACTCTCATCCCCCGAGTCCTAGAAGTGCAGCTCACTGGACGGTCCCAGGCTGGTCAGCGTCGCTGCGGNCAGGGGCCGCAGTGGGGCATGGACGGACAGGCGGTGTCTGGGATATTTGGGGAGAGAGGGCGAGAGCTGAACAATGAACTATGTCGAAGTTCAGCGTGATCTCATGGTTGCCTCGCGCCAACCGTACCATTCTGTTAGCGAGTCGGCTAGCCTGGTCTTGGGCAGCAGGTGAGATGTAATGAGCGGACAGGTCTCTGCTAAGGTGGCAGCTGCCGGCTCTTTAGAACGGCTTATGGCTCTGCACGTGCTGAGCTCAAATGACAGGAGAGGAGAAAAGGCATCAATGAGTAGCGTCTGGGAGCAGGAACGGCCTTACCACGGGGCCACTTCCAGGGGCCCAACCTGGTTTCATTAGGGCAGAGTGTGGGGCGGGTCCCCACTCTCCCCCAGCAAGGCCACAAACATGACCAAATTCTAAGGCCATGCAGAAGGTGCATGAGAGGGCAGGATCCTGTGGCTGTCTCTTATACACATCTAGATGTGTATAAGAAGTCCCTTCCGGTGGGGGTGCGTCTGGCCCTGGACCGTCCCTCCTTTCGTAAAAGTTGTAAGACCCGGCTGTTCCGCCAGGCGTTTGGCGGGGGAGACGGGGAGGGGGAGGAAAGGGATGGGATATATTGTGATATTTTATAGTTTTATGATTTAAATGGTTAAACTGTTGTTGTGAGCTGCCCCGCGCTGCCTGTGGCAGGAGGGGCGGGATAAGAAATGATTTTAAATAAAATAATTCCCCAGTCAAGACAGGCACCTGCTTCAGCCAACTGGGGTAGTTTGGTTGCCTGTCCTAAGTTTGTGTGTGGCTGTACTGAGCAAGGGAAAAGCAAAGGTGCATCCCCTTGGCAGAGGAGAAGGGCCTGCCTTGGGCCCTGTCTGAAGACAGCTGTTTGGAGAATGTAAATGACTATTTATTTAGTTAATTAATTTATGTAGCACAAGCAATGGACCTGGTGCTGTACAATCATTAGTTAGAGGCAGGTCCCTGCCCCAACAGGCTTACAGTCTAGGCTAGACGACGAGGGAGGGGAAACAAGGGAGAGACAGGGAGACATTCAGGGAGTTGAGAAGTCACAGGTATTGGGAATGGGCCCCTCCAGCCAGAAATAGGGACGACGTTGAAGTTTAAAGGTTATGCCAATATGAGAAATAAAAGTTTATTTAAAGAAACAAAGTTGAGAGGGGCACTTTATCCGCCTGGAACGCAGGATGCCACGAGAGGAAGGGGTTCGAAGGAGGTGGGTTCCAG
This sequence comes from Sphenodon punctatus, assembly GCA_003113815.1. Classification (NCBI taxonomy): domain Eukaryota; kingdom Metazoa; phylum Chordata; class Lepidosauria; order Sphenodontia; family Sphenodontidae; genus Sphenodon; species Sphenodon punctatus. Next base: position 613,240 of record QEPC01000216.1, on the reverse strand, counting down.
GCTACACGCAAACTGTGACAGCGTACATCACTGCCAAGCTGATGAATCTGGCAGTGAAGAGAGCTCCCATGAAGCTATGCTTACAGAACTTCTCATTTTGAATGAAAGGGACAGTTCATGACAAACCAGACACCCCAAACGAAAAACACAGGTAGTTTTACAGAACAGTTTGATTCTTAATACAAAAGCCATTCATGTGTTTACACCGTCTTTCTCTCTCCTCACAAGGCTGATTTTTTTAAATGTATTTGTTTATTTCAATGTATGTGCCTCCCTTCCTTGGGGCTCAAGACGGCTTGCAAACCATCAGAACATTTAAAACCAATAAAAAAACCCACGAAACGCGCCCCCCCCAGTCACCTCCCCACCCAACCCCCTCTCACACCTCTACCCCAAAGCCACCCCTGCCCCAATCCCTACCCACCAAATGCCTTTTCAAAGAAAAGGTCTTGGCCGCCTCTGGAAGAGGCCGAGGCTTGGGCTGAGATGAATCTCCAGGGGAAGGGAGTGCCACCGCATCGGGGCAGCGAGCCCTTGGCATAGGAACAAGGCTGACAGGCGGTCCCCACAGGGTTGTGCTCCCGGCTGGTCACAGGGGCCGCAGTGGGGCATGGACGGACAGGCGGTGTCTGGGATATTTGGGGAGAGAGGGCGAGAGCTGAACAATGAACTATGTCGAAGTTCAGCGTTATCTCATGGTTGCCTCGCGCCAACCGTACCATTCTGTTAGCGAGTCGGCTAGCCTGGTCTTGGGCAGCAGGTGAGATGTAATGAGCGGACAGGTGGCAGCTGCCGGCTCTTTAGAACGGCTTATGGCTCTGCACGTGCTGAGCTCAAATGACAGGAGAGGAGAAAAGGCATCAATGAGTAGCGTCTGGGAGTAGGAACGGCCTTACCACGGGGCCACTTCCAGGGGCCCAACCTGGTTTCATTAGGGCAGAGTGTGGGGCGGGTCCCCACTCTCCCCCAGCAAGGCCACAAACATTACCACCTCTGGGGTCACCAGGGGGCCTGCATTTTATCTTTGCCCTGGGCCCCGCAAATTCTAAGTTCAGCCCGGTAGCGAAGAGGGAGCTTTTCAGAAGGGATTTGGGTCAGGAGGGAGCGCCAGGCGTAGTGGGCAGCCGGGGAGAAGAGGCAAAGACAGTTCAGGGAGCAGGTAGGGTGGCCACCGATGCAAATTTTGAAGGAACACTTATGAAAAATACATGTTGCATAGCCTGCCTTGGCGCCACCCTCCAACATGTATTTTTCATAAATGTTCCTTCAAAATTTGCCTGGGTGGCAATGCTAGGAGCAGGAGACTCTGGTGAAGGGGGCAGTGGGATTAGCCTGAGGCAGCGAGCTCGCCTCCTCCTCACCCCGCAGGACAGCCTGATCAATGACGGCAGCACAACCCCCACCCCCCCGCCCACTCGATGCCAAGCAGCATTCAAGGGAGCGTGCCCTGCTGGCCCCAAAGCTGCCCACATGGGCAGAGTCTTCCACCTCCCGGACAGAGCCTCGCCACGGCTGGCCCCCGCCCTATTCCCCTACTGCCCAGTCGGAGAACTCCAAGAGTCTGGTTTGGGTTTGTCAAGAACCTTCTTCTTGGCAAAAAGACGGGGTGGTTGCCGTGTCGGGCCCCAAAGGAATGGACGGAGGCAAAGTTGTTTCAATAAAAGCGTTTCCCTAAGTGACCACGGAAAGGTGAGGATGGGACACTGGTGTAGGACTCTCTCCCCGGCTTTCCGTCAGTGTGTGTGAGAGGAAACAGAGCCCCCCTTCTGCCTGCCCAGAACCTTGCCCAGGGCCCCTTTCACGTCCTGGTTGCGGAGGCTGTAGATGATGGGGTTCAGCATGGGGGTGACGACGCTGTACAGCGTGGAGACCAGGGTGTCTATCCCCAGGGAGTAGCCGGCACTGGGGCGGTTGTAGTTCAGGTTCGCCATCCCAAAATAGACGGTGACCACAACCATGTGGGAGGCACAGGTGGAGAAGGCCTTGCGCCGGCCGGTGTTGGAGTGGATCCGCAGGATGGTGGCCAGGATGTAGAGGTAGGAGACTAGGATGAGCAGGAAGGGGCTGAGGCCCATAAAGATGCTGGCCAAGTGAAGCGTGAGCTCGTTGACATAGGTGTCGCTGCAGGCGATTTTCAGCAGCGGGGGGACGTCGCAGAAGATGTGGTAGATCTGGTTGGCACCACAGAAGGACAGCTTGGTGGCCAGAGTGGTGTGGAGGGCAGAATCCAGGAAGCCCCATAGCCAGCAGGCGGTGGCCAGGGGGACACACACCCTGTTGTTCATGAGATTAGTATAGTGCAGTGGCTTGCAGATGGCGGCGTAGCGGTCGTAGGCCATGATGGCCAGCAGCGCACACTCACTGCCCGCGAATGTCATCAGGAAGAACATCTGGGCCATGCACTGGTTGTACGAGATGCTCTGCCGCCCACGTAGGAAGTTCACCAGGATCTTGGGGACCGTAACGGACGAGTAGCAGATATCCAAGCAGGACAGGTGGCTGAGGAAAAAGTACATGGGGCTGTGAAGGCGGGAATCCAACTGGATCAGGGTGAAGATCACGGAGTTCCCCACCAGGGTGAGCAGGTAGATGGCCAGGAAGACCAGGAAGAGGAAGATCTCACCCTGGTGGACACGTGAGAATCCCAGGAAGAAGAACTCAGTCACCTGCGTCTGATTCCCCCTTTCCATGATGCCGGTAGAGTTTATCTGTAAAGACAGGACCAGGAGAAAGCAATGGGGAGTGTGGGCGAAAGGATGGGCTCTCGTGTGCTGAAAGGCCTGTTGTTACCCAACTGCTCTTCCAGTTACAAAATCTTCCTTTCTTAAGATTAAATCCATCGACTACTATCACCCCATTCCAGTGGCCACAGGAAATAATCAAATGATGATGTACGGCTGGAAGGAATCTCAAGAGGTATTTGGTGCTACCCCTTTCTCCAAGGCAGAAGCCCGTCTGCCTACAGCATCACAGACAAATGTTTGTCCAGATTGTATTTAAAAACCTCCAGTGAAAGAGATTTCCACATTTTCCCTCAGGAGTTATTCTATCGCCCTAGTGTGTCATGGATGGGGGTGGGGGACCTACCGAGGAAGGTCTTGGTGAAGGAAAGGCCCACTCACTCACACAACCCAAGGCCCCACCAGAAACAGTGACCAGGAAAGGAGCCACGCATTAGCTTTTCCCTCGGGACCATGTCATTGGCGACGCCACCAGGCTGAGGACAGAGATCCACCTCAGGATTAAGCAGGGGATATAATTTCCCCAAGGACGAAGGAAGACTCAAGCAGGAAAGGTGACAAAGCTAGTAGCCAGCAGACAAGAGCCGGGAGAAGCATCCAGGCAAAGGAGTGGTAAGAGTTCCAAGGAACCATGAAGCACATTAACAAGCTAGGAGGGCAGGGGCTAAGGAGCCTACAAAGATGCAGGCACTCTAGGTGGGAAAGGACAATGCACATACAGCAAGCAGGGGATCTAGATTGTTCTTAAACGACCACACGATACCATCCCGAACTCGGTCTTACCTGACTTGTCGGTATGACATCATCATCCTAATCAGTCCGGTTTCTGTGGCTAAACGACCCCGGTTGTGAGTGGTTCCCAAACGTTTTGTGACCAAGTACTCCTTTTCAAATTTCCCAATGAGCCCAGGACCCCCACCAAATTGACATAAATTTGCATGACACCCCCCCCCCTAAATTTGCATACTACAACAAATATGAATGTCAGCATTTGTGCAATTTGACAAAGATTAGCTGGTTTCATTCTCTCATTCGACAGCACCTCATAACAGAACACACTGTGGACGTCGCTCTTCAGCCGGACCAGTAGACATGAATCCCATTTTTATGTAGTTTGGGTCATAACGCCTAACGTTTCTGCGCGCTTGATGCCGCCAAACAGTCACTACTTTGACGTTTTCGACTGGTGCTGGGAACTTCACGAATTATTTCTGTCTGCCCTTCCTTATCTGGCAAGCTTGCTGCCTGTCCTTCCTGCCCCCTGAGCCTCACTTTCTTTAGCCACCGGTTCATGGTATCAATTCACCAGCCTAAGAGGACAATGCAGAAGGGAAGATCAAGCCAACAGCAATGTTTGCCAGCCTCTTACTCCCCTCCAATCAACAGCCATCCCTTCTCCACGTTTATTTCCCCCCTTCATACCCACCTGCTGCCTGGCTCCCTCCCGCGCTCCAGCCTCACCGAAGTTTCGAGACTAAAACTACGGGAGATTCAGAGCGAAACCCCCCCGGCTGCCCCCGCCTCTGCTCTGCCGCTGTCACACGGTGCTGGGAAGGTGGGGGGCGGGCGGGTGATGCTGACGTCCCACAGCCCAGCCCAGCAGCTGCAGCAGGTCCAGCTCCAGGAGAATGCGGCTCCTCGCCGCTATAACTTTCTGTGGATTGCTGCTGGCTCCTCCCGTTAAGTAGGGCGGGAGGGAAGCGGTCTCTCCCCTGCCAGGCTGCACACTGCAGCCCCAGGCTCGTTGGGCTGGGCCTGCAGACAGACACCCCTCCCGGGAGCGAGGCAAACCGCACTGCAAAGTGCGCGCCCGCTGCCCGCTTGCAGCCTGCACCTGCTCGGTTTTTAAACCCACTGCTTTGAAGGGATTGCGGAGGGCAGAAGTGCCTTAAACTTCTTCCGCTTGTGTCAGTGGCTGAGCTCGGAGTCTGTGCCGTGCCAACACCCAGCCCAGGCACCGTGCCGCATGGCTCAGCAAAACAAAAAACATGAAGAAAAAAAAAACAGGACACAAGAGGAGGCCCGCGGACCCCCTGGGAGTGCATCGCGGACCCCCAGGTTCCCAGATGTAAAGGAAAGTTCCGGATGTCTAAAGGATTAGAACGTTCTACCTGTGGAGACGATAAAAATGACTGTTGTATAACGTTCCGTATTTGGATAAAAACTTGAAAAAGGTGTTTTACAAAAAAGTTCTAAACCCCAGAAGCGTCACCGTTTTTAACGTCCCAACTATCTAGGCCATTACCGTCATTGACATAAGAACCCCTAGAGCGTTCTAAATGTGTCGTTTAAAACCAGCCCAGGATGGAGGAGGGTCTAAGGTAACTCTAAGGAAAGGAAAGCTCGGCAAGGGGATACAGTGCGAGGGAAAGACTAGACAAATGGAAGACAAGACCGTGACAGACAAGAAGGAACCACTAGGGCAATGGGAAGCTATGAATGGGGAACAAGGCACTGAGGGAGCAATTCTGAGAAGGCCAGGGAACTATGAAAGGAAAGACGATACTAAAGCAGGGTACTCTGAGCATACGGGGAATCAGAGGTGGGAACAGGGCGCACAAGAAGGAACTGACTGGAAAGGGACTCGGGCTACACCAAAGAGGAACAGATGTGTAAGGGGGGGCCGGGGGAGAGACCTACTACAAGGGAGATAAACCTGCCAAGTAATAAACAAGGGAGACATGGGGGAACAAGAGAGGGGGGATGCCCTCAACACAGAGGGGAAAGGTTCCAGTGCAGCCTGCCTCCCTCCCCCAACACACACACACTGAGGTAAGATTCAGGAGACCTGAACCATCTCCAACAGTCATCTGTCCATTTCCTCTCCTTTCAATCTCTAGTAGAGGAGCTCCCACAGTGTCTCCAGGCAATGCAGGCTGAAAGTTACACACCCAGAGGAGAGCCATCAAAGCCAGCAAGCTGACAGAACTCGGAATGTTTAGACGCGAGAAAAGGAGACTAAAGGGCCGACTCCAGAGTAAGTGGTTCGTGGATTGAAGCCATAATAATAATCGCAGAATGCCAGGGTTCAAAGAGACCTCCAGGATCATCTAGTCCCCGCTCCTGTTCCCAGGCAGGATGCGGCCTGTACCGGCAGCAAACGCTTTTACAGCTGGTTTGTGAAAACATTCAAGGAAGGAGGTTCCAACAAGCAACCGATTCCGTTACTCAACTGCTCTTACATTTAGGGAAGCTTTTCCTAAGATTTAACCAGAATTTGATCTACGAATGCAGTACCAGACTGGGTTAGATCAATGGTCCATCCAGCCCAGCATCCTGTCTCCAACAGCGGCCAATCTCGGTCGCATGGGAGACGTCCCCAACAGGTCCCTGCTGCAGTGATCGATTCCCTGCTGCTCACTCCCAGCTCCTGACACTCAGAGCTTACAGTCTTCAACCTACTTGTCTAAGAGCTATTTATAAACCACGCTGCAATTTACACTCCTTTCCTCCTGTACTAGCCTCTGTGGAGGCGGTGAATTATTGTTATCCACTT
>QEPC01000216.1:574452-600598 GCA_003113815.1 Sphenodon punctatus | reverse complement strand
TGAATCCCAACAAGACGGAAGTGATACGGTGGGATGGGCGGCAGTAGTGCCATCCCCCGTCATTGATGGGGTTTGCCCCCCACTGGTTCCCCAGGTTTGCAGTCTGGGAGTGCTTCTCGATTCCCAGCTCCAGGTTGGGGCTGGGGCGAGGAGCACATTTCGCCAATTACATCTGGTGCGACAGCTTTGGCCGTACGTCTCGGACTCCGACCTGGCCACTATTATCCATGCGTTCATCACCTCTAGACTATTGTACCGCGCTCTACGTGGGGCTGCCCATGGTGATGGTTCGGAGGCTGCAGTTAGTGTCGAATGCTGCGGCCCACTTCCTTCCAGGGACGGACCGCCGGGAGCCCATGACACCGGTGCGCCGCTCTCTGCACGGGCTGCCTAGAGTCTTCCAGGCCCGGTTCAAGGTGTAAGTGCTGGCCTATAAAGGCCTGTACGGCCTGGGTCCCGCCTACCTGCAGGACCGCCTCATGCCCTGGGCTCTGGTTCGACCCCTGCGGTCAGCCAGGAGCGCCCGTCTCCAAGTCCCGGGGAGTGACGATGGAGAGGGCGTTCGCGGTGGCCGCCCCTGGGCTATGGAACTCCCTCCCGGCAGAGGTCCGGGGAGGCCCAGACCACCCGGCCTTTCGACGACAATGTAAGATCTGACTGTTCCCCCGGGCTTTTGGTGAGGGAGATGGGTGACGGGTGGGGGGTTGTGGGCTAGGGGGGTAGGGTTTTCATATATTGTTTTCTGTGACCTCCTCCATATCGTTTTATATTAGTATGATTGTTTTATATGTATTTTATTAAGTATTGCATTTATATTACTGTATTTATTATTATTTTTAAGATTGTTAGCTGCCCTGAGCTGCTTTGGGAGGAGCAGTGGGGTATAAATTGGTATATAAATAAATAACTAAATAACCTTGTTGAGAAGCTGATAAAGTGTGGATTAGATGATACTACCATTCGGTGGATTTACAGCTGGTTGAAGAACCGTCCCCAAAGAGTGCTCATCAATGGCTCCCCATCAGTCTGGAGGGAGTTATCGAGTGGGCTGGGTGCCCGCAGGGCTCTGTCCTGGGCCCAGGACTGTTCAACATCTTTATTAATGACTTGGATGAAGGAGGAGAGGGGATTGCTTATCAAATCTGCAGATCACACAAAACTGGGAGGGATCGCTAACCCCTTAGACAGAAATAATGATCTTGACAAGTTGGCAAACTGGGCTGATAGTTCCTCCAAAATGAAGTTCAACAGAGACAAATGTAAAGTTCTGCATTTAGGTAAGAAAAATCAAATACACAAATACAGGATGGGGGATCCCTGGCTTGTAAGAAATACATGTGAAAATGATCTGTGGGTTGTATCTGATCACAAGCTGACCATGAGTCAGCAGTGCGATGCAGCGGCTAAAAAGGCTAATGCAATTCTAGGCGGCATTAACAGAAGCATCGTGTCCAGGTCACGAGAAGTCCTAGCTCCACTCTGTTCTGCACTGGTCAGACCTTATCTGGAGTCCTGTGTCCAGTTCTGGGCACCGCGCTTCAAGAAGGACATTGACAAAATGGAACAGATTCAGAGGAGAGCGACCAAGAGGGTCCGGGGTCTGGAAACCAAGTCCTTTGAGGAAAGGTTGAAGGAGTCGGCTATGTTTAGCCATGAGAAGACTAAGGGGAGACGTGATAGAAGTCTTCAAATATCTGAAGGGTTGTCACAGAGAAGATGACATTACGACCTGTTCTCTGCTGCCCCTAAAGGCAAGACTAGAAATAATGGGCTCAAATGACAAGAAAGCAGACTTTTCGGTTGAACGTCGGGAAAAACATCCTAACGGTAAGAGCTGTTGGACAGTGGAACAGACGCTGCCGAGGGCGGGGGTGGGTTCGCCTTCGCTGGAGGGTTTCAAACAGATCCCGGACGGCCCATCTCTCAGGGGTGCTGTTGCTGTGGATTCCCTGCACTGAGCGGGGGGTTGGACTAGATGATCTCAGAGACCCCTTTCCAACGCCATAATAATCCTTCCTCTCCCCACTCCACAATTCTCAGAAGAATACACCGCCGCCAGTCTGTGATACTATGAGGTCAACATGAGGCCTCGGGCGGGGGGGGGACCATTGTCCCCCAACTTTCAGGCAGAGACTGACACCCACCTCCTCTAAGCACTGGGAGATGCCAAGGCCACTGCCCTCTCAGGTCTGATCCCAAATATCTGGATTTTGCTGCCCTGAGAGCAGAGTGTTGGGACCCCAGGCGCCTGGCCCTGAGGTTCTAGATCCCACTGGGCACCATGTTCCTAGCTAGGAACGCGGGGAAGCTCCGGAAATCTCGTTCGCTCTGGCCGTGCGGAAGGGTGTCTTGTCTTTGTGCAAACGTTCAACCCTGAAGGAAAGTGCTGGACTGCGGGGTAGGGAGAGTGTGTCTGCACAGAACAGGGACAGCAACAGCACTGCCCGGCTGGCTGGCACGCACCGGAGCGGCTGGATGCCTCTGTTTTCAAGGGACTGACCCTTTTCAGAACCAAACACATCTCCGAGGCCGTAGAATGTAATGTCCCCCCTTATTTCAGAACCTCCAGCTCCAGAACTATAGCGGGCATCCCTTGTTTCATAGCCCCCCCTCCAGCCCAACTGTGTCCCTTATTTTTGAAATGTTGCTCTGGAATAAGGTTGTCACCTAGGCATATGTTTAAGGCGTGCGTATGAAAAATAAATGCTATAGGCCCTGCATTGGCAACTTAGGCACGAGCCAGTGTGGGGTGTAGTGGCTAAATGTGCAGGACTTGGACCAGGAGGTAGGGGAAACCCTGGTTCAACTCGTGCCTTAGCACTGGGTGACTTTGGGCCAGTCACAATACTCTCTCAGCCTAACCTACCTCACAGGGTTCTGGTGAGGATTAACAGTTGTGTTATGTGTAAAAGAGCTCGTATGGCAGGCGGGGGCTACATACAAATAAAGATTATCATTAGGCACCAGTGCAGGGCCTGCAACATGGACTTTTCATACGTGTGCCTTAAAAATGTGCATAGGTAGCAACCCTACCCCTCTCAGCTCCTGCTTGCGGGCCTCTGTGTGGAGATGGGAGCCTCTTTGGCGGCCCTTGCTCTGTCTCTCTGGAGATGCTGATGATTCACAGGGGCCAATTATTATCCCCAATTAATGAGAGACTTTAAATTGGACTTGACTGCTGAAGTTTGGGAGTGTTTTCCTATTTCACAGCTCCGCATGGGGCCTGTGCCCAGCGGCCTGGGCCCCTCTCCACGGGCAAACCCCCAGGGGAGCTTTCCCACTAACGAGGAGGAGTCACCTGGGCCTTCGTTAGCATGGAGTGTTTTTCTGTTGCCGGTAAATGAGCGGCAAAGGGAATTGTTAAAAGTTTGTTTCCAGAGACGCTTCCCGGTTGCCCTCCTTACGTTCAGCCGGGGCCTTTGAAAAACTTTCTGTTTCTAATTTGAGTGGATTGAGTCATTCTTGTGCCACCAAGAGCCCGTGGGGGGAGAGGAAAGGGCAGGTGGAAATGCAGGCTGGGAGGGAGGCTCTCCCTGTCTTCCATGCCCTTTTCCCCGCTGGGATTCAAGCAGGTGAAGCGAAACGTGCCCAAAGAGGCACCAGGACAGCTCAGGACCTCAGTGACAGCAAACTATCCAGATTAGGGGAGTCCTTTCAGACATCCTGATTCCCACCCATTGAGCTCCAGTGGCAGTAGCCCCTGCCCTGACTACCCCCCAGGTTACTCCTTGGTGGCATCTTTCATGACTCCTCCACAGAGCCGCTAGATGGTATCGCCAAAGGGATCCATTGTTGAAGTGCCAGGGGAAATATCCCGGGTTCCTCTACCACCACTCTGCCCAGTGCCATACGGTCGATGTGAGGAGCCTGGGCAGACTCAGGACCACTCCTGAAGTGCAGGGTTCACAGCAGAATGAGATTGGAAGCATTACAGTAGGTGAGATGAGGTGGGGTCAATGCCCCAAAGGAAGGAGCTGCCCTGAGGACTGAGACTTGCAGAGCCCACAGAAATAGCCCGTCCCGAGGCTACAAGGACCAGCCTTGCTGACCTTGAGGCCTAGGCCGTGGGCCCTACTGGCCCTGCTTCAAGGTGGCTCTGAGGAATGAGAGAGAGAGTCAGGCTGGTTGCTCTAGACAGAGTTTATTGCCGGGAAGGGAGGTTTAGTAAGACAAAGACGGGGACAGCGTCGGTCGAGTGTGGCTGACACAGATGAAAAGCGGATCTTCAGGGAGACGTGGGGGCTGTTCTCATGGGAGGCAGGGGGGCAGAATCCTCCTGTCCCCCAGACCCAGGTCATTCCCATCCCCGCTGCTGGACCCCCCGGTGGCGTTCTAGGCTCTGTACTTGCAGATAAAGGGCCTCTTGACTGCACAGGTGGCATCGTCCCAGAACTGGAAGCCTGGAAGCAACATAAGAACATAAGAAGTGCCAGACTGGGTTAGACCAATGGTCCATCTAGCCCAGCATCCTGTCTCTGACGGTGGCCAATCACGGTGGCTTGGGAGAAGCCCCCAACAGGTCACCATGGGGGATCCATTCTCTGTTGTTTCCCCCCAGCTCCCGTCACGTTCTCTGATCCTGTCTGGCTAATAGCTGCTAATGGATCTATCTTCCAGAAACTTGTCCAAACCTCTTTTAAACTCAGCTCTAGTACTGGCCCCTACCACAGCCTCTGGCAGTAGATTCCACAACCCGATTATACGCTGAGTGAAAAAATNGGTGTGAGGACCACACCGTTCTGCTAGTGCCCCTCCGCCTCACTCCCTTACCGGAGCCCGGTGTGAGGACCACGCCGTTCTGCTGGTGCCCCTCTGTCTCACTCCCTTACCTGAGCCCGGTGTGAGAACCACACAGTTCTGCTAGTGCCCCTCCATCTCACTCCCTTACTGGAGCCCGGTGTGAGGACCACACCGTTCTGCTAGTGCCCCTCCGCCTCACTCCCTTACCTGAGCCCGGTGTGAGGACCACGCAGTTCTGCTTCCCACCGTAGTTGTCAGGGGCTCCGCCCAGCCAGTTGCTGTAATCAAACACCATGCTGTCCGTCCAGGTCCAGCCCATGTCCTGTGGAGCAGAGAGGGCGCTGGAGAGGGGGAGCAAAGGGCCGCCTCCCCACCCTACCTCCCAGACAGCAGCCCTTGCAGCACCACTATAGCCTTGAGGTCTCTCCAGCCTGGCATGGGCGGGCTGCACCCATCCTCTACCCTGTGCATTGGTGTTTCACCTGCCCCCTTCCCCTTGCCAGAGATTGATGGCGGTTTCCTGCCAGGTGTCTTCAGAGGGCATGTACAAGGAGTGACCCACCGCCATCATTCACTCTCCGCTCCCACCAGTCATAGATTGAATACAAACTAGGTGGGGGGTAACTGGATCAGCAGCAGCAGCAGCAGCAGCACTGTAGTATGGAGGGAGATCTAAGTGTAGTTGTGGATTGCCGATGGAACACGAGTCAGAGTCTGATGCTGCAGCAAAGGCGGCCAAGCCCATCCCAGGCTGCATCAACAGAAGCATCGCTTGCAAGACATTCAGAGTCATTGTGCCACTCTACTTGGCTCCGGTTTGGCCCCGGCTGGAGGACTGTGTTGGTTTGGGGCACCCCATTTTGCAAAGGACACTGAAAATTAGGAGCGGGAGGGGAAAGGAGAGCAAGACAGATGCGAAAGGGGTTGGATTGGACGACAAACCCCGGGAGGAGAGTTGGAAGGATTTGGGTGTGTTCGGCTTGGAGGAAAGAAGCCTAAGGGTGGGGGGAGAAGGGTACGAGTCTGCAATGGTCGGAATGGCCGCCATCCAGAAGGTGGAGAAGCATTGTTCTCTCTTGCTGCGGAGAGCAGAGGGCAGGGGGCCAAGCTGCAGCGAGGGAGAATTAGACTGAGCTTCAGAGAACATTTCCTGCCCGTAACGGAAGAGGCTGGCGGCGGAGTCTCTACCACAGCCAGGCTGGAACGCCAGGCCGGCCCAACGGAGAGACTCGCCCGCGTCGGCCTCACCTTGGGGGTGTTGCTGTTCCGCTCTTCAGGATCGTGCAGCCCAATCCAGACCTCCTCTCTGTTCCGGTTCTGGGCTGTGATGTAGCTGCTGATGATTTTCGACTCCATGCCATTCGTGATGGAGGCTAAGTGGGATCCCAGGATGTCGTTCTGGCACCGTGCCTGGGCAGGGATGAGACCCAAAGATACCCAGGTGAGAAGCACCCCCAGAAGGACCCTTAGGATCCCCTTCCCCACAAGCCTAGTTGAACCCTCCCTCCTTCCGAGGGTTGCCACCCATGCAGATGGTTAAGGGACACTTTTTATTTATTTATTTATTTATTTATCCGATTTCTACCCCGCCCCTCCTAAAACAGTTCGGGGCGTACTTATGAGAAATACATGTTGCAGGGCCTGCCCTAGGGCCTCAGGCTGTGCTACAGCCAATGCAGGCCCTGCAACAAGGGTTTTTGTAAGTGCTCCTTAACCATTTGCATAGGTGGCCCCCCTACGCCCAACAGTCCCGCGTTAGGCGGGATTGCCCGGCCAAAGATGGGCAACGTCTTGCTTTGGGAGGCGGCGGTTGTCGGAACCCCCAAACATCCCAGTGCTGAGGCAGTCATTGCCAGAACTTGCTAAAACTAGAACTTAGCTCACCCCACATTGCAGGGGAGCAGACATACAGCAACAGGAAGCCCCCTGCTGAAGGTCTTGGCTCAGGAGGAGAAGTCCCTTGCTGCCCTGCTCACTGCAGTTCCTGGGTTTGGGGGCACGGGGCCAGGCCTTGCCGAGACTCACCTCTGCACTCTGGAAGGACAGTTTGGTGCGGAAGAACTTGTAACAGAACGGTCCGTAGGAGGCAGCGCCCCAGGGACAGCGAGACCGGGCCTGCGGTTTGCCGTTGGCCGGAGAGACTCCTGTTTGTGTGGGGGGAGAGAGGTTAGTCGGGGAGGTTACCCGCGGCTCAGGCCTAGACGCCATGCACGGAAGGGAAGCTGGGGACGTACCTGCCACAGAGGAGAGAGAGACCAGGGAGCCAAGGAGGCAGAGGCTGAGAATGGTGGCTGCCTTCATCTTGCTGCCCTGAGGAGAGACAGGAGGTGAGGGAGGAGAGTCGGCAAGGCCCCTGGTGTCAGCGCTCAGCCCCTGGCAGACAGCAGAGGTGAGGCAGCGCCGGACACTTCCTGGGGCACGCCTCCGAGAGGGGAAATCGCGCCAGCCCCCAAGTTGGGCTCAAGACTGGAAGGCGACACCCCAATGAGCACGGCCCAGAATGGAGATGGAAGGGTCTTACCTCTTGCCTGTCTGTGGGGTGATGTGCCTACGAGCAGGACCCGAGGGGAGTTTATACCTGTGGGAGGGAGGCGGGGACAGCCTGTCACTAAGAGCAGGAAGGTACCGGTCCCTCTCCAATTCCATTCAGCACTGAGCAAACAGCTGGGCAGGAACAGGTGGCCAATGAGATAAGGATGAGTGGGAAGCGCTGGGGAGATTCCCGGGGTTATTAAGAGGACTTGGGGGCGGGAGCCTGATAAGGAGGGGAACTCTGCAGCTGCCAGCTGCCCCACTCTGGGCTTGTGTGATGTAACCCACATGCTCGGCTGGCTGACTTTACAAACAACTGCAACCAGGTCTTGGAGGCCGCATGCCCCACGCAGGGGACTGGTGCGTCAGAGGGAATTTGTGTGCGTGGGTAGAACAACACTGTATAAAATATAGTATATATACTGTATAAAATCCCCCATTTCAAGACCAATTCCCCATACCCTATCCCTACCAGCCAAATGCCTGGCCAGATAAATCGCTCTTCTGTTGCCTCCAGAATGCTCAGCCTCGGGTTCTGGCAAATGTCCCGGGGAAGGGGTTTCCAGGGTGTGGAGCACCCACCAAGAATGCCTCTCCGTGGGCCCCTGCCATACAGACGTGCTGCAGAGATGGAATTTGCAAGAAAGCATCTCCCTCCGCCCCCCCGCCCCCCCCCGCCCCCATGGAACATAGCAGAGGAGGGGGCGTCTTTTAGAAATGTAGGACCCGAGACACTGAGGCCTTTATAAGTCAAAACTAGCATGCTGAGTTGTGCTCTAGAATCCTCTGCTGCTTCTACCCACCCAAACAATGCAGGGCTGTCTTCTATTTCCACAGCTGAATTACAGAGGCACGGTGGTGGCGCTCTATAGTCAGAGAGTGCAATGCAGTGTTCAAATCATGAACATCCTCTTAACTATAAAATTAGAAGGATACGTCCTACCAGTGCGAACGCTGGTCAGACTGGTCCTCTGGGGGAGGTGTGGAATTGGTTCAAATTTGGTGAAAATCCGTTCAAACATGAGTTACGGCAGGTTGAAAGGTTGAGGCAAAAGCAGAAAATCTCCCCCTTTTGTGACTTGTTTGCAAATATGTACCCAGTGCTCAGAGCAAGAGTGAGTGAGAGAGATGCGGTTTAGACCTCGGAGAGGTTCCCTTATGGGTTCCCGTGGGTAGAACTTTAAAGCTGGGGGAGTTATTTTGAGGTTTGGATACGGCAAAGCACCCCTGCGGAAAACGAGAAAAAGTCAGCAGCGGCTTCCCTGCTCTCGGTCTCTGCTCTGTGTTGCTTACAAAGGCAGCGTGGCTGGCTCTCTACGTGCAAAGACCAGGATGAAAGTGGGGTGGATGGTACCAACCAGTTACGCGAGAACCAAATAAAGTCACGGAACGTAACCAAAGATTACAACGGTTGTGGGACAACGGCAAACCCCCGCCATGTGTAATCCTTGGGGTAGGAGAGAGAGGTGCTAGTTGCTGCCGCAGTCCAGACCCAGTTGGACAGACTCCAGCACGGACAGGGCCATGCTTGGCTCCAGCAATGGCAGCGCCGCCCAAAGCCCCCTGGGGAAATAATGATCAAATTCCCTCCCAGAGAGGCAATGATTTCTGAGCAGCCTTCGCCCCCTCACACTGAGAGGGTCACATCCTCAACACAGAAAGCAAAGGGGAGTACACGCTCCTGATTTTTCAGGAGTACCGACCTCTCTTCCCACTCCTCAATAGCGCTGATTTAGGGCTCTGTTCATGTGAACACTACAGAAGTAAAACTGAGTCAAGGCTGTTTCAGATGGGGTCGGGGAGGCAGAGGTGGGAGCATCTGGGTGTGGCTAGGAACAGAAAGGGTGTAGGGGCATCTGTGCGGGGCCAGGCAGTTAGAGGGAGGCTGGGATTGGCAGGCAGAAGAGGGGGCATTTGAGCCAGGCTAGGTGTTTGGGGTGCTAGGGATGGGCGAGTGGGGGAGGGGAATGGGGGATGGCAGGAAGAGGAGTAGGAGTGTGCCCAGGTTGGTACCGTGGCAGCAGAGGGACGGTCACTCCGTTGATGACCTTGTAGCCTTTTGGAACAGCTGGCTGGAGGAGGCCATTGATCGGGTGGCTCCCAGGCATCAGCTCCTGGCGTTTCGACACTGCAGGTCCCCGTGGTTCATGGAGGACCTGCAGCAGCTGACGCGGGAAGGAAGGGGTTGGCGCACCGGTGGCGCCGGACTCACACCCAAGATGGCCGACTGCGGCATAGAGCATTTTTGAAGGCCTATGCCCTGGCTGTGAGGGACGCAAAGAAGCCGTTCTTTGCTGCCCTCATCGCATCTGCTCAGTCGTGTCCGTCCTGTTTCCGCCGGGAAGAAGAGTCATCTAAGGCCCGCTGTGACATGGGTTTGACAGACTTTGCAGACAAAAATCGCTCACATTGAGCACGACTTCGACTCTGCCGTTTCGGAGGCAGTGGCAGTCAATACAATATTTTTTACAATACAATATCTTTATTGCGTAGCCAAATTGGCTATTGCATATCACATCATAAAAACAGTATCGATAACAATAACCATCGACATAAAAATACTTTTAAAAGAATGAATACAACATAAAGGAATATTTACCAAACGAGTCTACTATCTCATCTGAACACTGCACACCCAGACCCCGCTAATTACTGTACTTTAACTCTCATTTCATTCTTTATCTTGAAGACCTGCATCAAAATGTTTGCAACTTTTCCAGTAACAAAGGAGGATCAATCACCTAACAGTAACAGGTAGTTCTTCCAGGAAAGGAAGCCACTAGTGGGAGGATATATTTATTACGTGCCTCACTAAAGAAAGCACAGTCCAGTAGAATAGGCTTCATTGTCTCTGTTTGATTTACATTACATAGGCACGGTCTCTCAGCCCGTGGGGTACCCCTAGATCTCCCTTCCACCAGAGCGGAAGGGAAAACATTTAGTCTGGCCAAAAGAACCAACCTCCAATACTTCCGGGTTAAACTGCCATCCAGGCAAGGAATTGGGGCACTAGTTCTACCAGCCCAAGGCTCTGCTTTTCCCAATTGCAGCTTGAATTTCTTGCCCAGTAATATCAGCCAGCCTGTCGGTTAACCATTTTTTTGCTCCTTTATATCCCAGTGGGGTTAAAGCCCAAATGGTTTATTTTTTTCCCCACTGTATAAAACCATAGATTCGGGAACTTATCCTCAATCATCAGTTGAGACAGCGGCTCTGCTAGTTTAAAGTAGAGCCTCAGCCAATTATTTATTGCTCTCAACCAGACCCTCTCATATAAGGGTCATAAACCACATTCCAGAGAGAGAGCCATACTACACGCCCCAGCAGGGGCAGATAGCTGCGCCCTAACAAAGCCCAATTGGAGCTTCTCGAGACATTTGGTTCTACCCGAGGCCCAAAAAAGCGCCCCGTAGAGGATTTGTGGAATACATTTATGGGCAAAGATTTTGGTAGTCGGGGTAACCATGAACCCCCTCTGGACTTCAAAAAAGATACTAGGGCTTTATTTAATTGTTTGGCCCTAGCTTGGGTAGCCTGCATCTCCATAGTCCAGCCCCTGTTTGCTTGAAAGAGTATCCCCAAATACCTAAAGGCCTTCACTTGCTGAATTTCTACTCTCGCTGTCTGGACCTCCTCTCTGCCAACTCCTCCCTGGACCCTCTCCAATCTGGCTTCAGTCCCCTCCACTCTACTGAAACTGCCCTGGCCAAGATCACCAATGATCTACTTGTCGCTAAATCTAAGCGCCACTACTCCATTCTTGTCCTCCTTGACCTCTCTGCCACCTTCGACACTGTCGACCACTTGCTCCTATTGGACTCGCTTTACTCTATGGGCTTCCGCGGCTCTGTCCTTGACTGGTTCTCCTCCTACCTCTCTGACCGCTCCTTTAAAGTCTCGCTCCCCAAGTCGAGCTCCTCCTCCCTCTCCCTTTCGGTTGGGGTCCCCCAAGGCTCTGTCCTTGGCCCTCTCCTCTTCTCTATTTACACCGTCCCTTGGCAAACTTATTGCCTCCCACGGATTCCAATACCATCTCTATACTGATGACACCCAACTCTATCTCTCTACCCCCTCTCTCTCCTCGTCTATCCGCTCACGCCTCGTCAACTGCCTCTCTGATATCTCCGCCTGGATGTCCCGACGTCAACTCAAGCTAAACATGGCCAAGACCGAACTCCTCATTTTTCCTCCCTCCTCTTCCTCTCCCTCTAACCTGACCATCTGCATCGATGGAGTCACCATCCATCCTGTTCTCCAAGCCCGTAGCTTGGGCTTCATCTTTGACACGCACCTCTCTTTTAAACCTTACATTGACTCTGTGGCCAAATCCTGCCGATTCGCCCTCCATAACATTGCTCGGATCCGCCTCTTTCTCTCTACCTCCTCGGCCAAAACCCTTGTTCATGCCATGGTTATCTCTTGCCTCGATTACTGCAACCTCCTCCTTGCTGGCTTCCCTCGCTCTCACCTGTCCCCCCTTATCGCAATCCAAAACTCCGCTGCCAAGGTCATTCACTCTGCCCGTCACTTCGACCATGTGCAGCCTCTCCTCCTCTCCCTTCACTGGCTCCCCCTTCCTGAACGTATCCTGTTTAAACTCCTGGTTTTCACGTTCAAATCGCTCCACGACCAAGCTCCCCCTTATTTCTCGGACCTAATCTCCCTACGCACTCCTGCACGCGCTCTCCGCTCTTCCTCTGTCCCCTCCCTCACTCTCCCTCGTTTCTCCTGCTCACCCAACCACCTTCAACCCTTCTCCCTCGCTGCCCCCCATGCCTGGAACTCCCTCCCTGCCCACATCCGCCTTGCCCCCTCCCTCTGCTCCTTCAAATCCCTCCTCAAGACCCACTTTTTCCTCGCTGCCTTCCCCAATGCCTGTTAGTCGTTCCCATATACCTACTGTCTGCCCGCCTCTGCAGACTGCTGCAACCAACCTGATTGTAACCAAGCCAAGCACACTCACCTGAGACTTCGCATCCTCTTGAATGTTTGTTTGTCTTCTCCCCTGTCTCTCCCACTGTCCCCTCTCCCTGTCTCCCCCTCCTTGTCTTTTAGATTGTAAGCCACAGGCAGGGACCGCGTCTATATCTATGTTCTGCGCAGCGCCAGGCACATGACTGGCGCTATATAAATATTTATAATAATAATAATAATAATAATAATTTCCTTTTTATCCGCATACCACCTATAGATCTTTTTCTTATGCAAGAAAACCATTTCCTTGGTCTTATTGTAATTTATTTCTATAAGATTTTTATCACAGTATTTCCCAAATGTTTCAAGGAGTCGATGCAGATCCACCTGCGACCGGGACAGCAATACCGTCTCATCCGCATACAGGAGTCATGCGGTGTCCCGGGGTTGGGGTCCACTATCCCACGTTTCTGGGTTAGGTGACTCAGTTTGTATCCATTGCAACCTCCACTTTGATCCTGCCCTCTTAATGCTGTGTGGTACCTGCCTTACGTGTGTCACGTGTGTGTCCCATCTATATAAGCCAAGGCAAAGTCGCGCATCCCTTCTAGGATGTGATCCATTAACCACATGAATGTAGACCCACTATTCTTTAACCCAAAAAGCAACACAGTGAATCATACAGGCCCTTGTCAGTTATAAACGCTGTTTTGGACAGGTGCCCCGGGTTCATTCTAATCTGCCAATAACCCTTGGTCACGTCTAGGGCAGTCAGGTATTTAGCCCCTGCAATCCTTTCTATCATGTCGTCTGTTCTGGGCATGGGATAGGAGTCTGACACAGTTATGGCATTCAATTTACGATAATCAACACAGAACCGTATGGAGCCATCCGGTTTGGGCACTAAAACCACTGGGCTCGCCCATGGACTCTTTGAGACCTGTATGACCCCCCGTTTCAGCATTTCCTCGATCGCCTGGTGGATCTGTGTGTGAATTTTCCCGTTTGTGCGAAAGGGACTGGACTTGACTGGGCCCTTGGTTCCTGTCTCAATGGTGTGTACAATGATGTCTGTTTCCCCAGGTTTGTTTGAAAAGCTCTCTTTGTGCTCCTCCAGGAGGGTCATTATCTCCTGCCTTTGGGAGCTGGTGAGCTCTGTGGAAATGCAAATTTCCTCCAGAGACTCAGTTTCCTGGCTCTCCTGCAGGAGGTTCGGTAAGGGGTCATTACAGCTATCCATTGCCCCATCTCCTTCTGCGACCAAAGCTAAGCAAGCTTGTATTTCCTTATCATGGTAATCTTTGATTCTATTTACGTGAAATTCCTGGGTCTCTGCCCCGGAGTTAGGTTTGTTAACCCAATATGTGACCTCATTCTTCTTAGCAATTATATGATACGGGCCATCCCAAATGGCTTGCCCCCCAACCTTGCTAGCTGGTCCCATTACTAGCACGGTGTCCCCTGGCTTTCTTGTCATCTTTTACGTTCTGTCTTTGGCTTTCTTGTCATATTTTATCTTTTGGGCCCCTTGGCTGCTGGCCAGGTTATCTTGGGCCTCCTGTAACATGGATTTTACTCTATGTCTGAATTGCTGGACATATCTAGTTATAGGTTGTCCTTCAATTTCCTCTGATTTTTCCCAGGAGTCCCTTACTAGATCTAGGGGACCCCATACATTTCTTCCAAATAGCAATTCAAACAGAGAGTATCCTGTGGATTTCTGGGGCAGTTCCCTATATGCAAATAGGAGGTAAGGTAATAGTTTGTCCCAATTGTTTGCTCTGTTAGTCAAAAAGTTAGCTAACATTTGCTTCAATGTCCCATTAAACCTTTCAACTAACCCATTTGTTTGGGGATGATATGGAGCTGCCTTTATGTGCTTCACATCACATAACTTCCAGAGCTGCTGGAAGATATTGGAGAGGAAATTTGCCCCTCTGTCTGTTATGATCTGTTTGGGAAAACCCACCCTACTGAAAATGTCCAGTAATGCGTCTGCTATACTAGCAGTGTCCACCTTCCTCAGGGCTGCAGCTTCAGGGTATCTAGTGGCATAATCTACCACCACTGGTAGGTATTTTTTCCCAGATCTGGAGGCTTTTTTTATGGGACCTACAATATCCATCCCCACCCTGTAGAAAGGCACTTTGATAATGGGGAGGGGGTGTAGGGGCACCTTTTTTGGATCGTTCCCTTTCTTGTTCCTCTGACAGCAGTCACACACCTGGCAGAATATTCTAATGTCCCCTTTCATGGCTGGCCAGTCAAAATTTGATTGTAGCCTTTGCAGCGTTCTCTTTACTCCTAGGTGTCCAGCAAAGGGAGAGGAATGTGCCAGGTTAAGCAAGTCCTCTTTGGCACCACCAGTTTCCTGAGCTGATCCTCCCCCTTCCCATCACTTCTCTGGGGCAGGATCTTATAAAGCAGCCCATGTTCCCATGACTATTTCACCCCTTGTGAGTCAGTTGGGGCTCCCTCATCGGCTGATCCCCTGTAAAGTCACATCCTTTGTCAGTTCTGTTCGGAAATCAGTTTGTGTTGCCGTTAAGGTTTTACTTGCAAATTCTAACCTTGGGTCTGTGTCTTGTACATCCTCATGTGGATCAGAGCTCCCCTTCTGGGTCTGTCCCGGTCACCTCTTCTGGCTGGGATTGGCACTCCATTTGGGCCTGGTCTTGGTCCCCATTGTAGTTCAGGGTTTGAGGTGTAGCCTCTTTGGGGCTCTCAGAGCCTTGCTGCCCCTCTCCCTCCCCTTCCGGGTCGCTCTCCGGCTCCCCATGTTCTTGGGATTGGGCTTTTTCCACCCTCCCGTTCAACACCC
The DNA here is from genome assembly GCA_003113815.1 of Sphenodon punctatus. Taxonomy (NCBI): domain Eukaryota; kingdom Metazoa; phylum Chordata; class Lepidosauria; order Sphenodontia; family Sphenodontidae; genus Sphenodon; species Sphenodon punctatus. The sequence continues at coordinate 585,591 of QEPC01000216.1, read as the reverse complement.
ATTGGTTTATTGCATTCCCCACCAGCAGCCGATGCTTTGCAGTTCTGGGGAGCACGGCCACCTTGATTTGTCCCTTCACCCACCCACCCCATCTGTGGGGGTTTCAGTTTCCTGTCCCACATAGTTAGAGATGTGGGGGGGGGCGGTGTAACACGATTTCGGGATCAAATCCTCTGACCATGACCATGGCTGCACCATTATCAATTCGGCCCACACAGGGCGCGTCGTTTATTTTGGCTGGTCTGAAGAGGTGTGTGTTTTCTGTGGGTGGTTCGTGGAGTGTGTAGCAGATATAATCCCCTGTGGGAGTATCTGTCTTCACTGAGGCTAAGTTAGGCTCAATCTTAGGCCTGGTTTGGTCCTCAGTTTTCCTTGACTTGGGGCAATTTTTAGCTATGTGCCCTGGCGGGTTACAGGCATAACAGTTTATAGAATTGGTCTGTGGGTTGCGGGGAGTGTGTCCCCTTTGGGGTCTGGGGGCTCCCTGGCTCCCCCCACCCACGTTCTCATTTGGTTTGTTCTGGGTCGGGTTACTCTTCTCAGAGCGGGGGGGGTTTATAGCCATTCTGTTGGTGGTAAAACCCTTGTTTGGGCTTTCCCCCATTATTAGGCTTCCTTTCCCCATAAGCTGAAATAGCATTTGCAGTAAATTCATCTGCCCTTCTGCCCGCCTCTTTGATTTCCATGATCCCATGATTAAGCAAGTCTGCTTTTAGGTTAGGGCTGCGAACATTAAAAAATTGTTCTAGTACTACAAGATCCATTATTTGGTCCCCAGTAGCATTCCCTCGTGCATCTAACCATTTCACCCCATACTGTGTCAACGTATTACAAACATCGGAATAAGACATACCATCTCCCTTTTAAAAATTGTGTAGTTTCTGGTGAAAGGTTTCTGGGGTGATTCTGTACGCCTCAAGAACTGCGTTTTTGAAGTCATTGTAAGTCACTTCTTGGTTTTCCTCTGTTCTTGTGTTGTACACGTGCCCTGCTTTCGCTGAGATCTTGGGTAGCAATATGTGGATCCACATGTCGTTGGGAATCTTTTCTTGTTGAAATATGTATTGGGCGGTGGTGAAAAATCATTCATGCATTCTCTGTCGTCATACTGAGGTATGAGGGTAGTCTCGAATCCTGCGTCTCCTGTCGCTGTCAGCGTTGCCTCCTGCAGGGAGTTGAGGTTCCATTCCCAGGTCCTCCTGTTTCTGCAGGAGTTCAAGTTGATGGTGTCTCTGTTTCTCGTTTCCCTCCGCTTGTGCTTTCATTCTCATTTTCTCCAATTCCAGTACCTTTTCAATCTCCTGTTGCATTTTCCATCTCTCCAATTCCATTTGTGCCTTCATTTTCATCTCCTCCAGTTGGAGTGGAGTCGGCTGGGCAGGCTCACCCTCATTGTGGGGAGGTGGCCGGCTGCCCGGGGAACCTGGTTGCCCCTTGCTCCCATTCCACCCGTTGCTTATTTCAAAGTTTTTGATAAGCTGTTTTAGCCGTTCTTTGGTTTTCCCTGCTGCTTCAAGACCTCTCTTCCAGGCTTCCCTGATCAGGTCTGACTTTCTCAGGTCATGAAAATGCTTTGGGAGCCCTGTTTTGCTCACTGTCCCTGACACCCGAAATGAAAACCAAAACAACAAACACGGCACACTCTGTTCAACTATTTGCTTATTCCACTCTCAGAGTTGAGTTCCAGAAGGTGCTGGCAACTCACTCTCTTCAGATTTGGGATTGACTCCTTCCCAAGGATCCCACTCGTTCGGCGACCCTCCTATGCTTTTCTACACATCGGTACACAATTCTGAGCGTAACCCTTCTTGTTGGGCGTCACTGTCACAGGGTTGGGGTCCACTACCCCACGTTTCTGGGTTGGGTGACTCAGTTTCCCTCACTTGCAGCCCACCTGAACCAGATCTCTCTCTGGCTGATTCAGTCCTGCAAGGGGGGGGGGGTGTTCTTGGTCACGTCCGCAGGAAAAGGTTCATTTGCAACTCAATGTTTCTGTCTGGCTCCTGCAGAGGGGTTGGCAGGTTTCTTCGAATACACATTCGGCCTGGCTTTGTCTGTCTCCATTGCATGAAGTGAGTTTCCAGTTCTCAGCTTGTACATTATATACATGTTTGACATTAACTTTCACATATTTGTCAGACGTATGGTTCCGTATCTCCCTGTGACATGCAGTACTGACATCTCCCAGCTGGGGGGCATGGAAGGACACAGCTGAAAACTCCTCTATAGCATCGTTTAGATAAAAATGGAACAGTGCTGAGGCCAAAATACACCCCAGCTTTACTCCCCCCTCTGTTTTGATGGTATTAGTTAAGGCCCCACACATATTTAATCTCACCCTAATCGATGACTTCCTGTAGAGCCTATAAATTTAAAAAAAATAGCCTCCTATCAATATCTGTCGCTGCCAGTTTTTGCCATAGCCGCTTGTCACAAAGAGATACTGGACTATAGATCTAACAAATATGTAAAGCTGAAGGTTAAACATGCATGTAATGTTAAAGCTAAGAAATGGAAACTCACTTCATGTAATCATGTCATGTAAACGCTGAGAGGGAAACTCACTTCATGCAATGGAGAGAGACAAAGATATGGCAAATGTGGATTCAGGAAGGCTGGCGCCTTCGCGGAAGCAGACAGACACCCTTTTGAGTTGCAAATGAATCGCTTCCTGCCTGAAAAGCACAGAGTACTCCGAGGTGGGAAAACCAAACACAGAAACTTGAAAACATATAAAGGTGGAAGATCTGTGCTATAGAGAGAGAATTGGAATTCAATTCAACCACTGACTCACTGGTCTAAGACTGAGCTGGAGTGGGGGGGCGGGGGAGGCAAGAGTTTGCTTGCCAGCCAGCTTTACTGAAGCGATGCGTTGAGAGAAGAACTTTGCTTTCTACCAGCTAAGAGACAAAGTGCCCAGCTCCAATATCAGGCTGAGAACGAATTCAAGTGCATGGACTTCGTTTAGGGTAAGATTTATCTAGGGACTCTCCCAGTACAGATCAGGAATGCGTTATTTTACTGTTTGCTTTATTAGCCACTCTGTGTCAAACTATCTTTGCTTATGTAATCAATGAATTTACTAAGAAGTGTCTGTTGTCTAGCATTGGGAACACAATCTGAGGATCCTGTACTTTCAAGCACTGTCGAACCCAGAGAGAGACAGTGTGCAAACAGGAAGTTTCTGGGAGTTTGGGAGACAAAAGGAGTATCCCCTTTGCAGGACTGAATCAGACAGTGAGGGAACTGGCTTAGGTGGGCTGCAAGTGAGGGAAATTGAGTCACCCAACCGAGAAAGGTGGGGTAGTGGACCCCAACCCCATGACAGTGGCACCCAACGAGAAGAGTTACGCTCAGAATTGTGTACCAATGTGTAGAAAAGCATAGGAGGGTAGCCAACTGAGTGGGATCCTCTGGAGGGAGTAAATCCCAAATCTCAAGAGAGTGAGTTGCCAGTGCTTTCTGGAACTCAGCTCTAAGAGTGGAATAAGCAGATCTTTGACCAGAGTGTGCAGGTTTGTTGTTATAGTTTTGATTTCGGGTGGCAGGGCCAGTTATCAAAATAGGGCTGCCAAAGCATTTTCATGAGCTGAGAAAGTCAACACTGATCAGGGAAACACAAAAGAGAGGTCTTGAAGTAGAGGGACAAACTAAACAACTGAAGCAGCTGATACAAGAATTTGAGAGGATGAGCACGAATGGGACAGATGGAACTGGAGCAGGTTTGCAAAAAAAAACCTCCACCTAACCCGCAACCAGGAGCTGGAGGACCTGGGGACGGCCAGGGACGTGGCTCAAACGCAGACATTGAGCTGGTCAAACTGAAAATGGATCAGGAGCTTAGACTACGGCAGATGAAATTGGAAGCGGAGGCGGAGGAGAAGGAGAAGGAGAAAGAAAGGCAAGCACAAGCGGAGGAGAAGGAGCGAGGAGAAGGAGCTTAACCTCCTGAAGACACAGAAGGCCCTAGAACTGCAACCTCAGCTCCGTTCAGGAGACAACGCTGATAGCGAAAGGAGAAGCAGGATTTGAGAATACGCACCACTCGTTCCTCGTTATGATGATAAAGAATGCATAGATGACTTCTTCACAACCGCACAATACATATTTCAACAAGAACAGATTCCCAATGACATGTGGATAAAATTACTGCTACCTAAGATCTCGGTGAAAGCAAGGAATGTGTACAACACAAAACTAGAGGAAAATCAAGCACTAACTTTTGAGGAATTAAAAAATGCAGTCCTTGAAGAGTACAGGATCACCCCAGAAACCTTTCGCCAGAAACTACGCAAACTTTAAAAAGAGAGATGGTATGTCTTATTCTGATGTTGGTTAGACACTGAAACGGTATGGGGTGAACTGGTTAGATGCACGAGGGAATGCTGCTAAGGAGCAGATAATTGATTTTGTAGTCCTGGAACAATTTTTTAATGTTTGTAACCCTAACTTAAAAGCACACTTGCTTAATCAGGGGATCACGAATATCAAAGTGGCGGGTAGAAGGGCAGACGAATTTACTGCAAATGCGATTTCAGCTTATGAGGAAAGGAAGCCAAATAATGGGGAAAAGTCTAAACAAGGGTTTTACCAAAAGCAGAATGGGTATAAAAAACCCCACTCTGAGCAAGGTAACCTGACCCAGAACAAACCAAATGAGAATAGGAGGGGGGAGAACCAGAGATCCGACAGACCCCAAAGAGCACACACCTCCCAATCCTCTAATAATGATTCAAGGAAGTGCTTTAAGCGTAATCAACCAGGACATATGGCACAGGACTGCCCCCCCCAAAAGGGAGTCTGATGGCCACAAAGAGGAGTCTGATGGGATTATTAGAACGGTCATTGCGAATTTTGTATCTGTAGTCCAACCCATCCCAAAAGGGGTTTATAATGGCTTTACTATCCCTAACCCGCCCACAGGGAATCAGTTGCTACGAAAACCTGCCAAGGTGAATGGGATAAACTGTATGGGGAGGCTGGACAATGGAGCGCAAATGGTTATGGTACGGGAAGACCTAGTCCCAAAAGAGAAAATTAACACTCACAGAAAGATTGTGGTATCCCTGGCAATGGGAATCAAAGATATTGATTGATTGATTGTTGTTGTTCACCACCCCGGGCTGCCCTGAGGGCAGGAGGGGCAGGATATAAGTTTGATATAAATAAATAAATAAAAATATTCTACCCACAGCAATCATACAGTTAGAGTGGGAGGGCTTAAAGGGGCCTATCGAGCTAGCCCTGCTCCCCAAAACTGCAGAAAATGAAATGCTGCTGGGAAATGCCATCTGGGACTGGTCTACAGAGGTAGCTAGAGCCCAGCGTCCTTCCCAGGAACTTGGGGAGACTGAGAGCAAGCCCAGTGGAGGGGAAGGGTTGCAGGAAGGCTCTGAGAGCCACATAGAGGGCTGCACCCCAACCCATAAAACCCACTCAGGAGCAGGAAAACCCCAAAGAGGAGTCGCCGGCCCTGCCAGAAGACATGGGAGGACAAGACTCAGGGAGCGAACTGCTTGCCCCTGCCTCACACGGGGAACTAAGGGGAGTGAAGCCAAATGGTCAAACGGATTCTGAGGCCCAAACGTTGAACCTCGACCTTGAATGGGAGAGCCCAACATTTCCAGAATCAAACTAGGTAACCACCACGGGGGGAGAGTTTATTTTATTTATTTATTTATTTAATGAATTTATACCCCTTCTGCAACGCAGCCCGGGGCGGCTTCCAACAATTTAAAATACAATAAAAACAATTTAAAACACTTATAACAATAATAATAAAATATTAAAACAGGGCTAAAGTCATAGATATAACAAACAAAAATAGGTGGGGGAGTTAAAGCCCCTCACCCTGCCCACCCTCCCTCCCAAAGTCCTGGGCGAACAGCCAGGTTTTGCAACTTCGCCGGAATGCCAACAGGCTCGGGGCCAGACGAGCTTCCTCCGGAAGGGAGTTCCAAAGACGCGGCCCAGCCACCGAGAATGCCCTCTCCATTGTGGCCCCCGCTTAACACGGGGGACCTCCAAGAAGGCACCCCCGGCCGACCGCAGGAGCCTCTCTGGGGCACGGAGGGCGAGGCGGTCCCTGAGGTATGAGGGGCCCAGACCATGTAGGGCTTTATAGATCATCACCAACACCTTGATCCTGGCTCGGCTCGCTATCGGCAGCCAGTGCAGAGCTTGGAGCACAGGTGTAATATGCTCCCGACGGCCCGTTCCCATAAGGAGACGAGCCGCCGCATTCTGCACCAGCTGCAGCCTCCGGGCCAGGAACAAGGGAAGCCCCACGTAGAGCGCGTTGCAGTAGTCCAGCCTCGAGGTGATGAAGGCATGGATGAGGGAGGCCAGGTCCGGGCCGGAGACGTACGGACGCAGCCTGCGCACCAGATACAGTTGGCGGAAGGCAGTCTTAGTGACTGCCTCCACCTGCTGCTCCAGGCGGAGGTCCGCGTCCAGTATCATCCCCAGACTCCAAGAGTTAGAGGCTGAGGAAGCCGCGACTAAACCCAGGGGGTTGCAGGCTAGCCAGGAGGTGGGGGAGTCTACCTTAAGAGCAGGTGAGAAGGTGCTGAGTGAAACGCAAGCAGATTTCAGGTCAGAACTAGCTAATCAGGAAACCTTGCCTGGTATGGATGGGGGAGGGACGGGTGTCTCTTTCCCAGGGACAAAAATGCAACAAATGGGGTCAGAAACCCAGCCTGTCGTCCTAAAGGGGCAGGAGCATGATTCTAAGGGAGACATTGCAGCTTATGCTAAAGGTGAAAGAATTCAGGAGACAGTGCAAGACCCTGAGGGGAATTGTGTTGCTCCCGAGACACAAAGGAGAAAATAGCTTCCTGATAGGAATGGGCAAGGGGAACACAGCTCAGACACAGAGCTGACACGGCTCGCAGGGCAAGGATGGCTTGTAAAGAGGGGAGTGGAGGAAACGGTCAATAGTCCCCATGTCCTTTACCCCCAGCAAGACACAGAGGCTGCCACAGAGCAAGAATGTCATGGAGGGGTGTCTGGAATAAAACTTGGGGGTTCTCACACCCAATTAATAAAGTCAGACTCCAAGGAAGGAGAAACACACAGTTGTACAGACCCAGTGGATCCTGGGGGCAATAACCCCTTGAGAGAAGCAACTTGTAGGTTGGTGACCGAATTGAAGGCCAAGAGTAATGGGCCATTCAAAATGCAGAACACCACAGACAAGGGGATGGGAGTAGGAGACATTTGCCCCAAGGTACAAACCAAGCGCACATTCTCTCCTTCTGCCTCTGTAAGAGATTGTACAACTGGGAAAGTTGCAGCCGTGGAACCGAGCAATGCAAAGGATTTGATATTTAATGCACACACTCTCTCTTATTTTCTACTGCGACTTCTGATCTACAGTCTGGATAGCCCAGGTAGATCCGTTTCTGGGCGTTTGGGAGACGAAAGGATTCTCCCCTTTGCAGAGCTGAACCAGCCAGAGAGAGAACTGGTTCCGGTGGGCTGAAAGTGAGGGAAACTGAGTCCCCCAACCCAGGAAAGTTGGGTAGCAGATCCCAACCCCCGTGACACCATTCTCTAGAGACCAGCTCAAATGCGACCCTAAGATCAATGCATGCTGCATACGGCGCCTTCTGGGGCCCGGCCCACTTCTGGATTCAATGCAAACGCACAAAGCAGTGGTCGCTAGTTGGTCTTCCCTTCCTAAAACCAATCTGTTCTCTTACCAAAGTTCCATTCATCTCCAACCAACCTTTTAATTTCAAGAGTAAATACTTTGCCTAGCGTTCGCTAACTAAACTAAGCAAACTAATTGGTCTAGAGTTTGGGGGATCTGCAGGGCAGCCTTTCTTAAATATTGGGCCTACTATTGCCTGCCCCCAGCCTACTGGAATATTCCCGGAAACGTGAATCCCTGTAAACAAGGCCACCAGCACAATTTCCCCCCTGCTTTTAATAGTTCAGCCAGGATAAAATCAGCCCCAGGGGCTTTACCACTCTTTAAACTATCAATTAGCTCAGCTATCACCTCCGGTCTAACAGTTCCCATTCCTGAACTTTTGGTACTAGTTCCAGCTGGATTGTCCTTGGGCTCCGGGCAGCAAAGAGCATCTCAAAATGCTGTTTCCAGGCTGCAGCTGCAACACGGATCTTACTAGCGGGCGACTTCTCATGTCCAATTCCCCTCACTAGCCTCCAAAACCTAAATGAATTTGTATCCTTGGATGCTTTGTCCAAAGTCTCCCACATTGTCCTATAGTATTCAGCTTTCTTTAATGTCAACAGATTCCTATAGTTTCTCCTACTATCCATTAAGTCCCTCAGGAGATTATTTCTACCCGAGGCCCGAAATTTTCGGTATAAGCATCTCAATTTTTTTCCTTTCCTCAAGACAGTCACTATTATACCAATTGGCATCCCATCTCGCCTGCCCCTTTTGGGACCATGGGTCCCCGCTTTTTTTGGTTATATAGGGAACCAGCCAATTAACTAACCCCTGATACTGGGTCACTAACTCGCCCGCTGTTTTAACCTCTAACATTCTCTTTGCACATTGCATTCCCTGGGGGGAGTCTAGAAGCAGCAACATATCAGCCTCCAACTCCTTAGCCCATCTTCTCCTTACTAGCCCCACCTCTTTCCCAAGCTATAATTTGTAGGAGTACTTTTCTTTGCCGGATAGGTCCCTTCCAAAAGAATAATAAGGGGTAAGTGATCACTTTCCATGCAGAAACCCACCTGAAAAGTTTTAACCAGTGGGATTACACTCGCCGAAACTGCTGCATAATTAACTGTTCTGCACCCCCTAGTAGATAAATATGTAAAGTCTCCATGGCGATCCTTCCAGCTGCGGCCATTTAATACATACAGATCCAATTGATATAGTAATTTTGCTAAGAAAGGGCCGTTCTTATTTATACCTGTGTCCCTTGCCTGTCTTGGCATCAATGGGGAGTGATCTTTATCAAGCCAAAACCCTCCCTCCTGGAACAATTCCTGGTCAGAAGCTCCCATCCGAGCATTGAAGTCTCCAGCCAACAATAACTTGGCCTCTGGGGAGAGACCTTGGGCCATTTCCAAGTAGGTCACCAATTCCATCCAGAAATTTTCATCGTAATAAAGAGCATTGCTAGGTGGTATGTAAACACATACCACCAAAAGCGACCAATTAGTTGCCTGTAATAGACACCCACATCCAAATGAAATACTCCCTGGCAAAGGTTTTAATTTGGCCTTTAGCACATTGGAAAATAGACACGCTGTTCCTCCACTTGGCCTACCCCTCCTCAATGCCGGGGCTGCCTTCTACCAAATGGTCTCATAACCCGCCAATATTAATTTCTCAGGACACCAGGTTTCCTGTAGGAGCAGAATATCAAAACTCCTCAAATACTCCAGGCAGCTTGTGTTCAATTCCTTTGAGTGCCAAACGGCCACATTCAAGGAGAGTACCCAGTTAGAGGCGGGAATTCTTCATTTCTAGTAAATCAATCCGTTTTAGCTTTGCCCGCGGCATTCGGGTCCTGTCTGGAAATTTCCAGGCCCACTTCCTCATTCTTTCCCTCAAATTCTCCTGCCATCACAACTGCACTTATATCCCCCATCCCCATTTTCTTTAATTGCGTTACTTGTTCCCCCATTTGGGGGGATAGGCAATCCATCCCTCTTAATGGCACCCCCTTCCTACCTAGTTCCTGCGGAAGGTCTACTCTGGCCCAGATTTCCCACACACCCAATTTACAGGCAGGACTTGATGGCAAATCAATCCCTCCAACTTCCCACTCCCCAAATACACGAAACTCATCCCAACGTTGGTTTGTTACCTCTAGGATACTAATTCCTGGGTTAGCAACATACATCAAACTGGGGTCCTGCTCTCCCTCAATACAAGCTAACTTTGGGTAATTACCCTGGGCCACCTGGGTCACCTCCACCTTCACTTCCAGTGGGCATCCCCCATTTTCAGGTGACAATAGACATATATCCACAGGTCCTCCTGCAACATGTATTCCGGCTGTTGACAATTCCGACTGAATCGCACCCAAGTCCAACACCTCACCATCCTAGGGCACTGCTGACAATAGATTATCCCCATTGACCGAACTGATATTAGGTGCTCCCCCACCTCCTATCTCCATTAGATTTTGATCAATATATTCATCCATCCCTTGCCTTTGCTCATGATTATTAGAGATTGAGTTTGGGGCGGGGCTATGCTGGACCAGGGTGGGACTCTTAAGATCAACCAACGAGCCAACCTGCAATATCCCCTGGTCAGAGCACCTGATTTCTGCCTAACAATCAATTTTATCCCTCCTACTTGAGCTATTCATAGTCTGTAAATTACTAGTCACATATACTTTGGTTAGTCGAATTCCTTTACTAAACAAAATTTTACTAGCATCCCAAATACAATCTGGCACAAAGCTATTTCTAAAAGACACCACACATTTAAAAATATTTCTATCCCTTTGTAAAATCCTCATTTCTTTAATATCCTTTGGGTTACAGGGGATATGTTTAACCACTCAACAGGGAGTGGGGCCATTGGGGTATATGGCCCGAAGGAAGAGGGTATATCATAAGTGCCACCGTGTTCTTGCAATAGCTAAAATAACTACTCTCCTCCTTGGGTACACCAATGGCCTCCTGGCTGCAAGACGTTACAGCCCTAGTACTAGCTCAGCCCTTATCGGGAAGATGACTCACACCATTTATTTGCTTGCCTTCTTTGATCCTGCAACCATAGATCTTTGGAGAGGCTCACTTACATTACCACCTTTGCCTTCCTCCACTGTCCTAGTTAGTATTCTGAGTTGGGCATAAATATGTTGGGAGAGTTTTACAAATAAGGGCTGTTTGATCAGCCAACAGCTGGGCCCAATTTTGGTCTGTACAATGGTCAGTAGGCAAAGAATTAGAATATAGCTCCCCAAAACCTGGAGATCTAACTAAATTATTAGGCAAAATTGTCCCAACCATAGAGTCAATCCTTCTTTTCCTTGCTTCCTTTCCATCCATATGGGGGGATCCACTCCCCACCACCAAACCTTCCAGACCATCTGAGTCTAGAACAGCAAATCGGTTCGTCAGGCAAATGCCTGGGGTAGCAGAGCCATCCCCCTCCGTGACTTCATCTCTACTTAGAGAGTTCGAAAAAAA
>QEPC01000216.1:550601-563860 GCA_003113815.1 Sphenodon punctatus | reverse complement strand
GGGGGGTAGTGGCCCCCATCATTGATGGGATCCATCCTCCCCTGGTTTCTCAGGTCCGGAGTCTGGGGGCGCTCCTGGACCCACAGCTCTGCCTGGATGCCCAGGTGGCAGCTGTGGCGAAGGGGGCATTTCGCCAGTTACATCTGGTGCATTGGCCTAGGCCGTATGCCTCGGATCTGGCCACGATCGTCCATGCTTTTATTACCTCGAGACTGGATTACTGCAGCGCGCTCTGCGTGCGGCTACCCTTGGGGCTGGTTCGGAGGCTGCAGCTGGTGCAGAATGCGGCGGCCTGGCTCCTGACTGGGACGGACCGACATGAGCACATTACACCAGTGCTCTGCTCTCTGCACTGGCTGCCGGTAGCTTTCCGGGCCCAACTCAAGGTGTTGGCGTTAACCTTTAAAGCCCTAAGCGGCTTGGGCCCCGCCTACCTGTGGGACCACCTCACCCTCCAGGTCCTGGAGCGGCCCCTGCGGTTGGCCGGGGGCGTCCTCCGAGGCCCCCCGGGTGTCCACCATGAGGAGGGCGTTCTTCGTGGCTGCGCCGCGGCTGTGGAACTCCCTCCCGTTGGAGATCTGCTTGATTACTGGCCTCCCCTCTTTCCGGAGATGGTGTAAGACCTGGCTGTTTCCCGAGGGAGATGGGGAGGGTGGGTAGGGATGGGTTTTAATTGATTGTTTTAATTGTTTATTGTGTATTTTAATATGTTTTAAAATGCTGTGAGCCGCCCCGAGATGCCTGAGGCAGGAGGGGGCGGCATATAAGTTTTAGAAATAATAATAATAATAATTAATAATGAATTAATAATAGTAGACCGGTAGAAGAAGGAAGCGAACTGGCTGGGCAGCAGCAGTTCAGAGAAGGATTTTGGGGGAACGGGACCCAGCAGGGTGGTGCTGCAGCAGAAAAGGCCAGTGCCATTTTGGGCTGTATTGATCAGACCCCAGACCCATCGCTGCTCAGGCCTCTCAGAGGGCTGTGATGCCGTGTTTCACGAAAGATGCTGACTGACTTGAAAAGATTCCGAGGAGAACAGCAAAGATGCTCGCGGTTCTGGAATCGCAGTCCTGTAAGGAAAGGCTGATGGCACCGCATGTGTTTAGCCTAGAGAAAAGAGGATTAAGGGGTCGGGGACATGTTGAAAATATTTAAAAGGGCGCAAAAAGAATGGAGGACAGTTATCCTGCATCGCTGCCGAGCACAGGACGGAAGGAATGGGTTTAAAGTGCAGGAAGGCAGAGTCAGGCGAAACGTTGGGGGAAACTTCCACACAGCTAGAGCAGTCAGCAGTGGGCCGAGCTGCCCAGGGAGGCTGTGGGATCGCCTGCCCGCCTGGAGGTTTCCAAGGAAAGGCTGGACAGGCATCTCTCGGGAACGGTTTGGTTATAGGGGATCCTGCCGCACGACCGGGGTTGGACTAGCTGGCCAGCTTCCCAGTTCCATGTTTCTGTGATATTGTGACGGCCTGACCCGCGTCTGGGTGCAGAGAGCACAGGCATCCTCCTTGCTCCCGCTGCAAACTCCCCTCCGATTTATGCTCACTCTGAAAGCCCTTGACTGGTGGCAGCTTCTCACGCCAGCTCATGAATGTTTTTGGATTAATTGTGCAAGCCAGTGGTGTAACCGGCTTCAAAAGGGGACTGGACATGGTTTTGGAGGCCAGGTCGATAAAGGGTTACTAGTTAAGTCACGGGAATGAAACCCTTGATGTTAGGAGCAGGGAATGGATTATTACCCCACCGTAACCTGCTGCGTTCTCCTTGGAGGCGACTGAGACTGGCCGCTGTCGGAGACAGGATGCTGGGCTGACCCAGTAAATGGCACTAGGTTCTTCCCGTGCCTAGACGTATTGTCTGGCCCAGCTGTGACCTGCCTAAGTCCCTCTGAGCTATTTCCTTGCGGCAGCACTAATGCCCTGGGATTGGTTAGCCTGGCACTGCAGGGCGCCCAGGACTGCATCGTAGATGTGGAGAGAGGCCCAGCAGTAGGTCCTGGGAGACTCCGGACAGGGCCTGGTTTAGCTTTTCTCTTCAGCGGCGGGACGGTGCTCTCCCGTCGATGCCTGGCTGAAGCGTTTCTGAGAGCGTTTGGATCCAGCCGCGCCCTTGCTTGCCCAGTCTCTGCCAGGCTGGGGGCGTAACGGGGGCCGCGGGCGGGGTCCCTCCTGAGCCAGGTCGGTGACAGGCAGTGTTTCCCTGTAGGTCTTTGACGTGCAGAGGAAGATCACCTACAAGAACCTGAACAGCTGGTACAAGGAGCTGCGCGAGTTCCGCCCCGAGATCCCCTGCATCCTGGTGGCGAATAAAATTGATGGTGAGTCTCCTGGGGCCGTGGCTGCCTGGCATTCAGGTGGGCGCGTAACGTGCCCGGCAGTGAGAAGTCCTCGTTGGAGGCAGGTCCCTGCCCCGAGGGGTTAGGCTGGGGACCCAGGGAGAGTTCGTACTCAGCTCGGGTCTAGGGGAGACGGGGACCCTGAGTGACAGGGCAGGAGAGGGAGGGTCTTGGGCACGTGACCGGGCTCTTCTCCGGGAGAGAAGCTGCTGGGGCCGGTCTGATCCCTTGGCCCTGCTGCCTGCCGTAGCCTCCCCCGCAGACTCGCAGCGGCACACTCAAACCTCACTGGCCGTGCCACTGGGAGGAGGGAAGTGCCTGCCCCCCAGCCCCCTCTGCGGCCTAGCAGGAGCTCCCCATGGATCTCTCTATCCAGCCTCAGCCTGGGGCTGCCATGGGGCCCCTCAACACAATCTAGAGGGGCCCATCCATCCCCCTCCAGTCAGAGGCAGCCCCGGGCCCCAGCGACCTGGGGCAGCGAGAGCAGTGGACGGCTTTTAAGAATGCGGAATTTTGAAGAGAAGGGCAGTAGGAGAAGCTTCTTAGCAACTGTAACTGGGGATTCCTCTTAAACCGCGCTGCTCCGCTGGGACTCGGTTTCCCCACTCATAATCTTCACAGGCCACTGCTCTTATGTACATGGTGCCAGCCACGTGCCGGGGGCTTGAACGCGCATGGTTACAGACAGGTCCCTGCCCCGAGGGGCTTACAATCTAGACAAGGAGAGGGGGACATCCGTGCAGCTGAGAAGTCGCAGGGGGCTGTGCTTAGCATGGGGTAAAGAGAAGCACCAAAGAGCGCTCTAGGGGGTGAGGAGTTTGGGGGGGGGGGGCTGAAGGAAGAGGTATTTAAACGTTGGGAGTGGGGAGCAGATCGTGTATCGGGGAGGGAGTTGCAGACTTGGGGAGCAGCCTGGGAGAAGGGGCAAAAATGGCTTTGGAAGCAGGAGCCTCTGGGGTGGGTGAGGGTGGTAGCAGAGGAGCTAGGTTCCCTGGTGGGAAGGTAGTGGGACACGTGGGGAGCCAGGCCGTGTGTTTGTGCTGGGAGGGAGGGAGCAGAGAAGAAGGGGCTGGATGTGACCAAAGCAAGGAGTGTGGAAGAGAAAGGAGGGGCAAGGTCAAAGTAGACGTCCAGCTAGGATCTCTCCAGCCGCTCATTTGTGCCCGCACGTTAGGCCAAACAGCTCAGCCAGGTTCACCAGGACAAACCCTCCGTCGTCTGTTCTTCCCTCATCGTGGTGGTTGGAGTTGTTGCTCTTTGGCTGACGCACGCGCCAGGGCTAGCGAGGATTCAGCCAGGCTGCCGTTACCCCACTCAAGGGTTTTAGCGTTTGCCTCCGAAACGTTTGGGTTGAACTTTAATAACTAGTTCCCTTTTCTAGACAGTAGTTTCTACAGCGAGACAATGGTTCTTGTTCTGCAGTAACGGCTTTGTCAGGAGATCCTCATCGGCTGGAGCCTTCTCTTTGCCGTTAGGTTTGCTCCATGTTAGTTTTGCTTTGGAGAGAGGGGAGCTTGCTGCCTCCTTGGACACCCAGACAAAGCTGCTGCAAACTGCAAAACAAGGTCGCTGACTTGTGAAGTCGCATCCAAACCGTTGTGACAAGGCTGGGTTAAAACGGACCAGGGCAAAAGCATTCTGTTTCCGAGCTCTGCTCCGCAAGGTCTTGATGGAGCCAGGCTGTTTTGTGGAACTGGCAGAAGCTTCAGCAAAGCAGGGGGGACGGTGTGTGCGGGAGCTGGCCCTGCCCTTGGAGATGTCTGTGGCACCAGCAACGACACCAGCTGTGCAGCCTTGTGCAGCCAGACTGCAGCCATCTTCGATAGGGGTGTGACAGGAGGTTAGGGTTTTCATAATCTGGTCTACTCATGGAAATCAGAAATCTTCTATGACCTAAAAAGCTAGCTCCTGTAATTCCAGTATGCGTGTACGTGTTTGTACATGTTGCATGCGTAGGTCATGTTTGGTGTCCTTTTGAATACCTGTGAAACACTGACTAGAATGATAGAAGAATAATCCAACTCGGAGTTATTTATGACTGTAACTCTGTGAGTCACAGAAAGCTTTCTGAAGCCAGGGAGACTCAGGCAAATCTACATCCTAGGGCAAAAAGTGGCTCCCAGCATGGGGAACAATGGGTGCTGATATGCAGGGGCTACATACATTGATAAGCAAGCAAACAACGCAATTTGCTACTGAAAATAAACAATAAAAAACAAGGCACGCCAAGTACGCATGAATACATGGTCCTTCCTCCCAGTCCTTCCTCTCCCTCTTCCCCATCAATTGCCATTGAAGGGGTCTCCATCCTCCCTGCCCCCCAAGCTCGCAACTTGGGCTTCATCTTCGACTCGCACCTCACCTTCAAACCCTACATTGACTCCGTCGCCAAATCCTGCCGCTTCTCCCTGCACAACATTGCCAAGATCTGCCCTTTTCTGTCTGTCTCCGCTGCCCAAACTCTCATCCACGCCCTAGTCATCTCACGCCTCGACTATTGTAACCTCCTCCTCGCTGGCCTTCCCCGCTGTCACCTTTCTTCCCTCATCTCTGTTCAAAACTCTGCTGCCAGGATCATCCACCTAGCCCGTCGCTTTGACCATGTGCAGCCTCTCCTCTCCTCTCTCCACTGGCTCCCCCTTCCTGAGCATATTCTGCACAAGCTCCTTGTCTTCACCTACAAAGCCCTTCACAACCTTGCTCCCCCCTACCTCCCTGCCCTGATCTTCCTCCAAACTCCTGTTTGAGCACTCCGCTCCTCTTCCATCCCCTCCCTCAACCTCCCACGCCTCCCACGCTCCCCCAACCGCCTTCGTCCCTTCTCCCTCGCTGCCCCGCACGCCTGGAACTCCCTCCCTGTCCTCGTCCGCCTGGCCCCCACCCTCCACACCTTCAAGTCCCTCCTCAAAACCCACCTCTTCCGCTCCACCCTTCCGAACTCCTGCTAATCATCCCCACCCAGGATTATCCCCCACCTGTTATCTGCAAACTCCTATTTACTGTAACCAAGCCAAGAACGTGTACCTGAGTTCTCGCATCCTCATGAATGTCGCATCCCTTGTCTCTCCCTCTCTTCCCCTTCCCTGTCTCCCCTCCCCCTGTCTTTGGATTGTAAGCTCTGGGGCAGGGACCGTGTCTATCTTATTCTCTGTAAAGCGCCAGGTACATCGCTGGTGCTATATAAATGCTTATAATAATAATACCTGACCTGCCTTGTTTTTTGTTTGTTTTCAATAGCAATTTTCTGCATATGTGAACAACTTTTCTCCTCTTGATTTATAACCTGACACAATTTCTTTTATAAAGCTTTCTTTAACATTCACCGAGAACAGTAATAGAATTCTGAAATCGACCTGGGACAAGCCTCTTAAATAATTATTTCTGTGATCAGGAAAACACCCTAATTACTGATGGCCCTAGGGGCTGAACTTGTGAACTGGGCTTTGTGTGTTTGGCCCCAGCACAAGGGTGGGTTGAAGGGCACCTGGGAATCAGGAAAGCAGGCTGTATGTTGGGGCTGGCGGGGTGCAGTGGTTTTCCCGCTAAGTCTTGCTAGCAATTTTGAGGCTAGCCCTGGGTCCGGCAGGCAAACTGTTCTCCAAAGTACCGCGAAGGGAAGTTCAGCTGCAGCACGGACGACGGTCTCGCTTTTCCGTAGCAGTCACTCTGCTTTGGGGCTGACTGGAGCTCTCGGGGATAGTCTCAAAAGGACAATTTAGCTCTTCTTTCAATGTAGAGATGCCTAATAATAATTTATTGAAACGAGTGCAACGTTATGAATTGCAATAATTATGAAATTTCGATGGAACGATTTGCGCATCCATGTCTGCACTGGCCGCCGGTAGCTTTCCGGGCATGATTCAAGGGGCTGGTTCTGACCTATAAAGCCCTAAATGGCTCGGGCCCCACACGTATCTGCAAGACCTGCTCTTCCCTCCTGTTCCGGTGCAGCCTCCGAGCGCCCCCCCTCCCCCCCGCAGGTAATCATCTGCCCAGGAAGTTTCCACCACAAGGACGGGCGTTCTCGCTGGCTGCCCCATAATTATGGAATTCCCTCTCCTTGGAGAGCCGCCTACGCCCGAACCTCGGCATCTTTTGGAAACAATGCAAGATCCTTTTGTTTC
The DNA here is from genome assembly GCA_003113815.1 of Sphenodon punctatus. Taxonomy (NCBI): domain Eukaryota; kingdom Metazoa; phylum Chordata; class Lepidosauria; order Sphenodontia; family Sphenodontidae; genus Sphenodon; species Sphenodon punctatus. The sequence continues at coordinate 557,402 of QEPC01000216.1, read as the reverse complement.
ACCAGGGGTTTGGCAGGCAGGGATAGGGTTGGGTGGAGGGGTCACGGGGAAAGGCAGGGGCTAGGGGATTTTTGTAGCTCTTTTTATATTTTATAGCCCGCCCTGAGCCTAATTGGGAAGGGTGGGGGGTAAGGATTGGAATAAATAAAGTGGTGGTGGCCGTTGTACAATGGCCACCCTTTCGCACAAGCGTGCGGTTGTGGCTGCCATTTTGTGCCGGCTTGGAAAGGGGTGGTGGGATTTTCAATCTGATGAAATGGCGTTTCATTCCACGCTTCACCAGACAGATCGAAATGGCCAGATTCCATTAGAAACGGAATCCAGTCAAAGACAGTTTTAGTCCAAGTTTCCGTTTTCAACCCACTCTTCCCCGAAGGCTCGGGTAATTTGTCAGAAAATGTCGCTAAATAGACATGTATAAAACATACAAAAATAATATAAACTGTATAAAATTCCTATTCAAACCACTCGGCTCACCCTATCCCCGCATGCTGAACACCTGGCCAGATAGATAGGATGCCGGTAACTAGAGGGGTCATTGCCAGATCGGCTTACAGTGACCCCCTGTCCCAACGGGGGTTCGTTAGACTGAAATTACACCATCTACAAGGAGTACGGCATTCCTAGCAAAGGGAGGGGAAAGGGCAGCTCAGCCATCTGCAGATTTTGAGAGCAGGTAATTTCAATTGAGTCCCTGGATTAGTATTACTGGCGGCTTTTGATTTTGGGGGCAGGCCTTACACACAGGGCCCCTGCCTGCCTATTATTAGGGTAAACGTCCAGTTTTCCGTCCCTAAGCAGGCTGTTGCCTAGAGGGTGGGCTGGCTTGTTTCCCGGTGGCCAAAGCTGAGCAAAGCAAGTTGGAATCCCGGCATTTCTCTTCCCGGTGAAGCCACCGGCTGCCTCTCCCAGCCAACAGGACAGCTTCCTGAGAATGGTTTTGTAGAGTTGGGCTCGGGACTGAATCTGTCTGGGCTATTTTGGGGTCTCCCCCATAAGGGGAGTTATTTGTCCACCCCAGAACCCAGGCAGCTACGAGCCGGCCCCATATCACCCTGCTGTGGGGAGAGTCCTCGTAGAAACCTGCTTGGGACAAACGCTAGCCGCTTCTGAGCTTGGACGGACCCACCACTTCCTCCCCGAGTGCGTTTCCCTGCCCCTTTCCAGGGTCCCCCAAGCGCTGCGGCCTCTGGGAGGCTTGAGCAGAGAAGATGCCTGAGCCGGCAGCCCCGGAGCCAGACGGGGCCTATTGGGCTCAAGTCACACGTCTCAGTCTGAGCCCCGTGTCTCAGCTCTGCGCTGCGTGTGGAACCGCGCCCCTGGGGCCGGGGGGAGCCGAGGGGGACAGGAGCTGGGAGCGCTCTGCGAGAGGCAGGCCTGCTCGGAGCAGGCTACGAGGATATCCTCTCCTGCCCGACCCTGCTCAGGTGAAGGGGCTGGCTAGTGGGATGCAGCTTGGTAACCGCCTCCCTGTTGCTTCTGCAGCCGATATGAAGATGACCCAAAAAAGCTTCAACTTTGCCCGCAAGTTCAACCTGCCATTTTACTTTGTCTCTGCTGCCGACGGCACCAACGTGGTGAAGGTGAGTGCGCAGCCGGCTTGGCGGGGACCAGGGCGGGGCTCAGGGGCGTTGCTGGAGGGAGAGGGAGCCCAGAGGCCCCCTGGGTGAGAGCTGCCCCCTTTTCTCCCCAGCTCTTCAATGATGCCATTAAACTGGCTGTTGCCTATAAGAAAAACTCTGGGGACTTCCTGGACGAGGTCATGCGGGAGCTGGAGGTAAGAGCTGGGTGTGATGAGTGGGGTTGCTGGGGGGGGCACAGCTGTGAGCAGCAGGCCGCTCTGTGCTGGGTAGGAGTAGGCATGGGGAAGAGTGATGCTCGGGGTTTCCCTGTTCTGTTCCCTGCAGAACTTCGAGCTGGAGAAGAAAGGGGAGGACTCGTCTGACCAGGAGGAGAAACCCCCGTCCACCTGAGCCAGGCGGTGTTGGATAGAGCCAGTGACATTTGGGGGGAGGCAGTGCTGCCTCGCTGGGATGCCTGCCTGCCGGCGCCTGGCCCCACACTTCCCAGCCGCAGGAGGGCCAGGGCGCGTGTGCAGCTGCTGCCTGCCCCAAGGGGGACTGGGGCCATTTGGGATGGAGTCCAGTGCCGGAAGCAAACACTAAAGGGTTTTACAAAGCACTGACTCTGTGCCCTCTCTGCAGCACTCCGTGGGGAAGCACAGCCACTTGGGGGTGAGAGAGAGCGAGAGAGCTTGCCGTGCCCCAGCCGGGTCTCTGCTGTGTGCCTGCCCTCCCCACCCCCACCCCCACGCTCTCAAAGCTCTAGCTAGCTCTGTGCAGCCCCCACGTCCATCCCTCCAGCGCCCTCGCAGCCCGACTGACTCTGTGCCCAGCCTACATGCCCCCTGGTGCCCCCCCCTCCCCGTCCCCAGGAGCGCCGCGTGTGATGGAGCGGGACAGGCTGTGAGGCAGGTATTGCTGTATTCCCAGGGGGAGCTTGCACTCAGGGATGGGGGGGGGGGCGGAGGCAGCCACGGGTGCTTTTGGAGTCTCCCTGCAGTCTAGCGAGCCACCCTCGCCCTTGGGCTGGTCAGTGCCAGGAGGAGCCAGGCGTTGGGGTCCAGCCCACAAGAGAGAGCAAGCAGTGGGCAACGCCCATCCGCTTCCCTTCTCAGCTGCTCCCTCCCTTCATGGCCTGCAGGAACTCACGCAGCAGTCTGAGGAAGGCAACCAGCCTGTCCCTGACATCTGGCTCCGGCTGGGGCGCTGCTGGGGGCTCTGGCTCCGGCGCTGCTGGGAGCTCCGGCTCTGGCTCTGGCTCTGGCTCCGGCGCTGCTGGGAGCTCTGGCTCCGGCGCTGCTGGGAGCTCTGGCTCCGGCGCTGCTGGGAGCTCTGGCTCCGGCGCTGCTGGGGGCTCTGGCTCCGGCGCTGCTGGGGGCTCTGGCTCCGGCGCTGCTGGGGGCTCCGGCTCCGGCGCTGCTGGGGGTTCTGGCTCTGGCTCCGGCGCTGCTGGGGGCTCTGACTCCGGTGCTGCTGGGAGCTCCAGCTCTGGCTGGGGCGCTGCTGCTGCTGGGGGCTCTGGCTCCGGTGGGGGCTCTGGCTCCGGCGCTGCTGGGGGCTCCGGCTCCGGCGCTGCTAGTGGTGGCTGAGGCTCCGGCTGGGGCGCTGCTGGGGGCTCTGGCTCCGGCTGGGGCGCTGCTGGCTGCTGGGGTGGGGCTGGAGGCTCAAGGATGAGCTCAGGCTCTGCCATGGGCTGGGGCCTTAGGTTGGCCTTGACCAGGATCCAGTCGTGGAAGTACTGTGTGGCAGTGTAGACCCCAGGCCGCTGGGCCTTGGCGCATCCCACCCCCCAGCTGGTGACTCCCACCACCCAGAAGCGCTCGGACTCTTCCTCTCGGCACATGAGGGGGCCGCCGCTATCGCCCTGCAGAGGAGAGAGGGGGGGCGTGAGGGGCAGCCAGCCAGCCTGGCTGAGGGAGGGGGAATGTGTAGGAGCAGCCGGTCTGTTCTCTAGGGAGAAAGGGGAGACTGAGGCTAGGGGAACGGGCAGCCGGAGGGAGGTGAGGGAGCCACCCTCAGGGTCCCCTCCCTGCCCACAGGGATTTCCCCCTCAGCGGTCAGGGCCTGGCTGGCCGGGAGGGGAGGCTCTGCGGCCCCTTGTCTCGATCCAGGAGCAGCCCTGCCCCGCCCACCTACCTGGCAGCTGTCGATGCCCCCTTGCTCGTACCCCGCACACAGGTTGTTGCCGTTGACGGCCCCGTTGTACCAGCGCCGGCTGTTGCAGGTCATCAGGTCGATGAGGTGCACCGGGGCCTCCTGCAGGATGTCGGCCGGCTCGGCAGCTGCAGGGAGAGGAGGGAGGGCACTGACGAGCCTCCACGGAGCCCCCCAGGGCCAAGCAGGCTATGGCGCTCCCCCCGGCCCCTCTGGGCAGCGGGTCCCCCCTCCAGCTCCCGCCTTTGGCAGCCCCGTGCCTGGAGAGCTGTCTGTCGGGCCAGGGGCCAGAGACCTGCCCTGGGGGGAGAGTCAGGGTCCCAGCTGGGCCAGGGGCTTAGGCTGGGACAAATGGCCACCCAGAGGGCCTCTCTCCCCTCCTGACACTCTGGGGCAGGGGCAGTGGAGTGGGGCACACCGGATCCATGGGGCCGAGCCCACCTGAGACGGGGGACGGGCTGTGTTGGGAGGCAAGAGGGCAGGACTTGGGTGTGCCCCTGCCTGGGTGACCCCATAGTCTCCCCGTGCCGCGGCTCTCACATTTCTCGGCCGTGACGCCCCAGCCACTGATGTAGCAGCGGGAGAGCGCGGCCGTCTCCATGGCGGCGGCGGGCAGGCAGGCGTACTGGATGTGGTCGCTGCACTGGACCGGACCGTTCAGCTCCAGCAGAGCGATGTCGTTGGCCTCCGTGCGGGGCTGGTAACGTTCGTGAAGCAGCACCTGCTCGACGCCCCGGACCTGCACCTCGGGGCCCAGCTGGGAGAGCTGGTTGGCACCGATCACCACTCGCCATTGGTTGAGCTGCCTGGAACAGAGGCGGGGGCAGCCTGGGTGCAATGGGGCCAGAGACACCCCATGCTCTGCCTAGCATCCTACGTGTGCAAAGCTGTGAATAATGCGCTCTCCTGTCTGTCTCCCCGGTAACTAGCCAAGCATCTGCCCCTGCAACTGCTCAACGGGACCAAGCCATGGGGGGGTGGAACTAACTAAATAGACTGACTCCCTGTCTCGCCCGCCTTTCCCCTCCCTTAGCCGTCCTAGAGTGTAAGCCCCCGGGGCAGGATCTACACCTAATAAACGACTGTTCAGTACCAGGTATATTGCAGGTGCTATATAATAATAATACACCCTGGCAGTGGCAGCGGCAGAGGAGGGGCTGCCCAGCAGGGGTATGCTGCTTGGAGGCCAGGTGGAACACTTAAAACAGTCATTCCTGACCAACAGGGGGCAGCATGACTGGGCAGCTGAAGGGGTGCCCATCCCCGCCTTGTCTGGTCACTTGACTTGTGTAGGACTGGCCTTGTATGGAGACCAAGGGCTGTTACCGAGTACTGCAGAGTAGGGTGCAGTCTCCCAGCCCCAGGACCCTACAGGATGGGAATCCCAGTAAGAAGTGGGGCCCATGGCAAGGCTGTTCTGGCCCGGCATGTGTGTGTGCCCAGACAGGCTAGCTGTGGGGCTGCCCCTTCCTTCCCTGGCACCAGCCCCTGCCCCGCACTCACCTCCTCTGGGCTTTGAAGCAGTGGGCTGCAGTGAGGACCCAGCGGGTGCTGATGAGGGACCCTCCGCAGGAGTGTCGGGTGCCCCTTCCCGAGGGGATCTGGATGCTGACGAGCCAGGGCCAGGCCCCTGGCAGGGCATCGACGCCACCCACGATACGCATCTTGCCACCATGGCCGTGTGCCAGGGGGCGGCTGCCGCAGGCTGTGCTGGAGACAGATGCAACGGCCCAGCTGCCTGCGGTCCATGCCGGCTGCCTGGGCCCGCAGGGTGGACAAGACCTTTGCCCTCCAGGCCTGTCCTGTGCCCCGACCCACACGGGGCTGGTTCCTCTGCCTTTGCCACCTCCAGCCATTGCATGGCTCAGCCTAGACGCGAGGGCACCAGGGCACTGGGGCCCTGCTCCACTTGCCCTCGGAGTGAGCCCTGCCTTCCCAGCCTGGACCCCCTGCTGGCGGGGAGCAGCTCCTTAGGCTGGGGGGCAGGGGATAATGGGTCCCCTTTATCATTCTTCCCCTACAGCTGAGCTGTCACTTACTGGCATCCGCCGGCCACCCGGTGCATGGGCCAGACCATGGCAACCGTCAGGAGCAGCAGCAAGGAGAGTCGGCTCATGCTCCGCATGCCAGCGGGCACTCACCCGCTGCCACCGCCTGCCCTCCAAGCTCATGACATCATAAACTACTTGCTCAGCCCTATCCAATCAGCATCAGCGCAGTGTGACATCACAGAGCAGCCCCTAGTACCTCCCTTCTCTAGGGTGGGGAGAAGGATCAGGCTAGCACGGGTGTTGCATCCGGCTCTGATCGCCCCAGCTCAAAAAAAGGACAGAGCTCAAAAGGTGGCCGGCCGCCTAGGCACATTTTAAAGGAACGCTTATGGAAATACATCTTGCAGGGCCCTGCCAAGGCGCCAGTGCAGAGCCTGCAAACAAGTGTCCCTTTAAAATGTGCCTAGAGGGCAACGAGCTAGAACTAGAAAAGGTGCAGAGCAGGGCAACAAAGATGATCCAGGGTCTGAAAGGGTTTCTGTAGGAGGAGAGGCTGGATGGGTTGGGCTCTTTAGCTTAGAGACGAGGCGACGGGGGATAGAAGTTTATAAAATCATGAGCGATGCAGAATGGGGAAATGGGGAGCAGTTATTTACCCTCCAATCGTATGAGAACTAGGGGGCGCTCCATGAAACTAACGGGGAGCAGATTGAAAACAATGCATCATTAACGTGTGGAACTTTTTACCAGAGGAGGTAATAAAGGCCGGTAGCGGAGCTGGGTTTAAACAAGGACTGGATAAATTCCTGGAGGGTAGGTCCATTAGCCAGGTAGATTGGGGGCGGGGGTAACCCCTGCCTGTCAGGAGCTGGGAGTGAACAAGAAGGAATGGATCGTCCTGTTGTGACCTGTTGGGCACTTCCCCCAAGCGACCGAGATTGGCTGCTGTCGGAGACAGGATGCTGGGCTGGATGGACCATTGCTCCGACCCAGTCTGGCACTGACTGTGACACTGTCGGAGACAGGATGCTGGGCTGGATGGACCATTGCTCTGACCCAGTCTGGCACTGACTGTGACACTGTCGGAGACAGGA
>QEPC01000216.1:484405-500395 GCA_003113815.1 Sphenodon punctatus | reverse complement strand
GGGGGGGGGGGAGATAGCTAGGTGGGAACGGGCCTCCACTCCAGCGCACAAATGCTCACGTTGTCAGAAAGGCACATTTTTTTCAGGACACTTCTGAAAAATACATGTTGCAGGCCCTGAACGCAGACCCTGCAACATGTATTTTTCAGGCGTATCCTGGGAAAATGGGCCTCTCTAGCATGGCAGCCCAGACGCATGGGCAGCCCCCAGGCTCATGGGCCCTGCCCCTTTGCTAGCTACGTCCCTGGCTACATGGAGTTCCCCCCAGCAGGTCTTTCCCCGGCTAGATCGGGGAAGCCAGGGCTCCCTAGCTGGACAGCCATGGTCAGTGGCTTGGGCCCCGAGCGGGCCTCTGGGTTGAGCTCTGGGGCAGGGCAGGCTGGGGACCCCTCAGGGCACCAGGGTCTCCATGGAGGCTGCCCTGCTGCACACAGAGCCGGCCCCTCCCCGCCCCGACGGCAGTGCAGCTAAACTGGGATTGGGCTGGCCTGGCCCTGGGGCAAAAGAGGGAATGGGGTGCAGCTTCCCCAGACTTCCTGGCCCCAATTCACCGTCCCCCAGGGCTCCTCCTCAAAGGCCCATGGTGCAGACACTGAATGGAGCAGCTGGGTCACCATGACAACCACAAGCACCGCCAAATCCTTTCCCCAGAGTAAAAGGAATACAGGGCAGGAGCTGGGGGGCAGGGCACGTGGGGGAAGGGGGCTGCCTCACCCCCTCTTGCCCCGACCAGCCCACTGTCCACCAGCAGGAATCCTCTCTCCAGACGGATCCATTCCAGCTCCCGCCTGGCTGAGCTCATTTCCTGCTGCTTCTCTCTTGCCTTTTTTAGCTCCCGTTACGTATCCTCTGACCTTCAATTCAGAGAGCGCGATCCAAACCGCAGGAGGGGCCGATCCGGCCGGTGCAAGCCCTTCCAGCCGCAGGCTGAGCCTCCAGGTGCAACAGGCTGGGGTCCTTGTGCCAGCCCCGCTTCCCTTGCCGTCGGCTGGGACTAGGGCTGCCAGCAGCCACCGAGGCAATTCTTTAAGGAACACTTACGAAACGTGCATGTTGCAGGGCTTGCCTTGGGGCCCAAGGCGCCATTGCAGCAATGCTCCTTAAACATTTGCATCAGGGAGGAGCCCCCCCTGCAGTCTGTGGTGTTCCCCTCCCTGTGGGGGTACAAGCAGTGCCCTGGCACCCCGACAGGCCGGCGACCCGAGATCCTTGCAGCCCAGCACTGGAATCGGATTGAAAACTCTCCATGGCTGGACCCTCTGCTGTCGTGTGCTCAGCTCCCCCTCACACGTCGGCACAGCGGGTGCCCAAGCACCGTGGAACTTCAAGAATAAGTTATATAAACGCACTGACTTCTGAGCCACTTGCAGCCGGTTGCATTTTTAAAGTGACTGCCTAAAAACCTGGTGCCTCCAGGACGGCCCCCGCCTCCCAGTTCTGGAACACCCCAACTAGGGCCTCCTCCTCGCACCCCTACAGATGGCCCTCCAGGCCAGAGCTTCCGAATCAAGAGTCCAGAACGTGGGGCAGGCACCCAGGGGGTGGGAACACAGAGCAGGAACCAGAGGGTTGGCAATAGAAAAGGGGGACAGGAGAAGGCCTGCAGGAGCCAAGGAGGTGGGGTTAGGAGCTGGGGCAGAAGGGGAGGTAGGAACAGGGCTGGAGTCAGAAGTAGGGTGGCCACCTAGGCCAATTTTTAAGGAACACTTATGAAAAATACATGATGCAGGGCCTGCATGGGCACCTTAGGGGTACACACCACTCCCCCCCAGTCTTAGGTACCAATGCAGGGCCCTGCAACATGTATTTTTCAAAAGTGTTCCTTAAAATTAGCATAGGTAGCCCCCCCTAGTTGGGGGTTTATATAGGAGCCCTAAGGTCTGCAGTTATAATAATGTGCACGACTTATGAGTAAATCTGCAGTTTCCGATGCAGCCAGGTAGCTCAGCACTCACCAGCACACCTCCCTCAGGGCCTTGGCTAGCACAGAGTGCTTGGCTATTCCTCAAGCCAAGCCCAGGCACCCCTTAGCTGTCCACCCTGGGAGTCACTCAATACCCTGGTCAAGGCTCCTCTGTAGACCAGCTCTCAGCACAGACCCTCTCTTGCCCACTCCCAGGCACTGACTGACCTCCCGCTGGCTTTGTCTCTCCTTATATGCCCAGAGTGGGTGTGGCTGGCCCTCCAGTCTTCCAGCCCTTAAAGGGCCAGTCCCTTCACTTGCAACTCTGCACAGCTGCTTCTCCTCAAGTGTTGTCCTCTTACTGGTGTAATGCTGGAAGCTCCACTAGTCCAGTTCACTGGCTGGCATTAGCAGTTCCTTTTAAAGGGCCAGTCGCTTTCTTAGGCAGCACCCTCCCACTTCCCCCTTCAGGCTAAGTCCACAACCAGCTCCCATTAGCTAACTCTGATTCAGATGGTTCAGCCAGTCCCCTGCAGTTAGGCAAGCCTTGGGTTTTTTAAACTGCCCTGACCCCTCCCCTCCAGGGTCAGGGCTCTGCCCCCCTGAGCATGCCCAGAGTGGGCAGGTCCCCCTCTTGTCTGCCCAGCTCAGGTTTGGCTCCAACCCATGCAGCTGTTCAGAACTGGCTTTGAAGGCACTCAAAGGAAAACTGGGAGGGGACAAAAGAGACTATTACCAAGCCAGGCTGACTGGTTCCTGGCTGGTTTTTGCCCAGGTGTGTGAGAGGATTTCTCCCTAATAATCACATCTACCTTTAAAAGAAGGAAGATTCAGAGAATTATAGACCAGTTGGCCTGACTTTGAAATCTGGCAATCTGTAAGCGTCTAAGCAATGGGGTTATGATTACTAACAGCCAACATGGATTTGTTAAGAATATTAATTGTGCCAAACCAACCTTGTTTCCTTCTTTGAATAGGTAGCTTGCTTAATAGCTGGGGATTAGGGGGAATGGCATTGACAGCTTGACTTTAGCAAGTCAATGGCTTCTTGGCTTCTGATTTAGTCCCACATGATGTTCTAAGAAGAAATGTGCCTAGAAGGAACTGCTAGAAGGGGTGTGTGTGTGTGTGAATTGGCTGCCCAAAGAGAGCTGGGATGAGGTACCAGGCAGCTTGCACAGGAGTCGGTCCTGAGGCCGGGGCTGCATTTAGTTTTCCTGCCCGTACTTGCAGAAGGTGGGTTAGTTTGGGGGTTCTGTTTGCAGAATACACAAGGCCGTAGCAGTATGTGCATTCACCGAAGCCAGAGGGAGTTTACATCCCAGCTGGGGCGGGCGGTGTGTGAGGGAAGGAGAGGGAGCGTGTGTCTCCTGCTCCTCCCCCTTGTAGCACAATCAGGATGGGGTGAATGGAGAGGGAGTCTATGCTGTCAGGCGCTGGAGATGGGCTCAGCTCCCCTCCAGCTGAGTTCCTGATTGGGTGTAATGTGGCTTCTCGATCATGACTGACGCAATGACCAGTGTCTTTAACAATAGCTAACGCATCTATTGGTAACAGATGGGTGTGCCAGCCAGCCCAGGGCGGATCGTACTAGCAAGCCTCACGTTACGGGGGAAATGAAGAATGATCTTCAGGACTCATGACGATTGTGTGGCCCCTGCGGTCCCATTCTCGAAGGAGCCAGAGACCGACCTCCAACACCCACGAGCACCCTAGAGTGACTGTACCGGTCTCGCCAGCTAGCCCAGCCGCAGCAGAGCGGTGCTTTAGGGGTCTGCGGGCTGGCAGTAGGGGAGCCATTAGAGGAAAGCCAGACAATTATTAGGAGGCTTAATTAGATCAAACACCTTGCGCTCCGCGAGGGAGCGGGGGCTGTAAATTTGATATGTAAGAATCACAATTTATCCCTTCGCTGCATCAACGAGGTCTGAGGAGCAGCTCCAGCTGAGGCCCAGAGAGAGGAGGACAACCTAGCCCAGATGATGAGATGCTCCCCCTTCCCTGTCTCCCCTCCCCCTGGCTTTAGATTGTGAGCTCTCAGGCAGGGACCGTGTCTATCTTGTTCTCTGTAAAGCGCCAGGTACATTGCTGGCGCTATATAAATGCTTATAATAATAATTAATAATGTTTCACTGCAGCAGCCTCTCTTGCTGAGAGCGTGCAGGCAACAGCTCTGGTCTCTCAATCCTGGAAGGAAACCAACCTGTCCAGCACCTGGAAAAGACAGGAGGAGGAGTTTAGATTCCTGATTCTATCGGACACCACAAGCAACAGGCTAAGGAGAGAAGCCCGGGTAGAACGTGCAGCAGACAGACAGGCAGACAGACGGCTGTTAACACCATACCGGCTTCGTTATATTTAAATAACTTGATCTGGTCATGACTTGTCCTAACAGCTCCCTCTCAAGTGGTGGAGCCCCTCCACCCTAGTAGCCTACGTTCCTCAGGCCACGTTCTGACAAACAGCTAATTCGAGGTAGCTGGGCCTTCCTTCTGTTTTACTCCTAAAGTGTTCACACGGGGGGGGCACCTAGGCACATTTCTAAGAAACACTTATGAAAAATACATGTTACAGGGTCTGCATTAATGCAAGCCCTGCAACATGTATTTTAAAATGTGCCTAGGTGGCAACCGTAGACTTCCCACAAACAGCCCGAAACGGACTATCTTCAGGAGTAGGGAGAGGAGCAGGTACTCCTGAGAGCCGCCCCTTTGGTTTGTATTGCAGAGCAAGTGTTTGTGTGAATGCTTCCCAGTGTGAGGGGGGTGACCATGGTCTCAGCTTGGGGGGGCGGGAATCAACACAGCGTTTCTTCCGTTTACACTGTTCGCTGCTGCTGGCGTGGAGTAGTGACTTTAACGTCCTTAACTCCAAGCAGTTGCCTTGGCTGTTTGTCAGGGCACAGCCCTGTCTGTCGTTCTGACTTTCAGACGCCGGAGGAAGCCCAAGCTCGCGTAGTCTCACCGAGAGCATTGGCCGGGGCAGAGCCGGCCTCCAGGGATGGGGGGCAGAGCGATTCCGAGCGGGATCAGGAAACTGGGTGTGTCTTTATGCTCGGGGCTGACGTGGGAGCATGAGCACGGGTGAAGGGCACCCACGAGCTCTGCCCCCAGCCCGGGGAGCCCCAGCCCGCCCAGAACCTGGAGAAGCTGGCGGCCCTCCACAGCCGCCACTGCAGCGCCACTCCCAGCCGGCCGTTGCCTTGGCAACACCATAGAGTTCCAGGCTACAGCCTAGAGCATCGGACAATTGCCCTCAACTCTATGATGTGGGGAGGTGATGCCGTGCGGGCGGACCCCAGCCAGGGGAACCCACTGGGTCTGTTTAAAGTGGCCCCAGGTGGGGCCGGGAGTGGGTGGTGGACGCAGGGGTGCCTCTGCATCCATCGCGGGCCCTACAGCGTGATCTGCTGAGAAGCTCCACACCGGGCGGGTGTTCTGGAGTGCCGCCGGCTTCAGCATCTGGCAGGCTGTCTTCCGACGGACCAGCTGCTGGCCTGGGGGTGAAGCAGGCTGGCTCTGCTGCCCCCAGAGCTGCCGTCCAGCTGGTCACACCCACAGACACGGGGAGGCACACACAGACAGGCACCAGGGGGGGCAGATATGCAAATTGTAGAGGACACAGGAGAAATACAGGTTGCAGGGCTGCATTGACTCCAACATGGGGACTTCAACATCTACGCCGATCTTGGGGTGCGGAGCGTGAGTTCATGGCCGCCATGGGCCTGTCCCAGAGGGTCAGTGGCCCGACACACCGGGGGGGACATACCTTAGACCTTGTGTTTTGCACCGGCCTTGAGGCAGGGGGTCCGTTGGTGGGGGAGATATCCGCTGTGCCCTTGTCATGGACGGAGCGTTACCTCCTGCAGGCCTCGCTCCTGGCGCACGTTTGCCCACGGAAAGAGCATGGAACCAATTCGAATGGTCTGCCCCCATAGACTGATGGGGGTCCCGGTTCTGGGAAGCTTTGCTGCCCTAAATCCTGTCCAGCGGAGCTGTTCTGGGTGGTGCGGAGGCTGGTCAGTCCGGCCTCTCTCCACCTTGGAGTGGAGTCATCTAGTGCCCGCTGTGACTTATTTGTGGATTATTTTGCGGATAAAATAGCTCGGATTCACTATGGTTTTGATGCTGCACTTTCTGCAGTGGGGCAATTGGAGGTTACGGAAGCCCCGCCTTGCCCTTGTTTGTGGGATCAGTTTCAGTTGGTGACCCCTGCCGATGCAGAGGATGTTCTTGGGCTGTCAGGGCTACCTGTTGTGAACTGGACCCTTGCCCGTCCTGGCTGGTTAAGGCTTGCCGGGAGACAATGGGGCCATTGCTGGCTGGAGTGGTCAATTCCTCCTGTAGGGAGGGCAGGGTACCGGGCTGCCTTAAAGAGGTGATGGTGAGACCCCTGCTCAAGAAACCATAGCTTGAAGTTGACTCCCTCGCCAGCTATCAGCCGGTCTCTAACCTTCCCTTTTTAAGGAAGGTTATTGAGCAGGTGGTGACCCAGCAGTTGCAGGTTTTCGTGTCGGTTTTCTTGATCCCTCGCAGTCAGGATTTTGGCCAGGTTATGGCACTGAGACTGCGCTTGTGGCTTTGGTGGACGATCTGCGCCGGGAACGGGGTCATTCGACCCTGCTGATCCTATTAGATCTAGTGGCTGCATTTGATACCGTTGATCACAGGATGTTGGTGATGCGCCTGCGGGACTGTGCAGGGGTGGGCGGGACGGTTCTTGACTAGTACCGCTCCTTCCTGACCGGAAAAGCCAGTGACGTGAGTGGTGCTCGAGGAGTATTTTTCATTGTACCCTGACCTCTCGCGTGGGGTCCCGCAGGGTTCTGTTTTGTCCCCTCTTCTGTTCAGCGTGTACACGCAGCCGCTGGGCGAGGTGATCAGGAGGTTCGGCGTGCGGGGTCACCAACATGCTGATGACATCCCGCTCTGTCTCTCCTTTTCATCAGAGCCAGGCCCGGCAGTCTCGTTGCTTGCCGGGTGCCTGGCAGTTGCGGGGGATTGGATGAGGGTGAACCGACTGAAGTTAAATCCCGACAAGACGGAGGTGATGCTGGTGGGTAAGGCGGCGGGGGTAACAGCCCCTATCATTGATGGGGTCTGCCCCCTGCTGGTTCCCCAGGTGCAGAGTCTGGGGGTGCGCCTTGATTCACAGCTCCGCTAGGATGCTCCGGTGGAGGTTGTGGCAAGGCGAGCCTTCCGCCAGTTACATCTGGTGCGTCGGCTTCAGCCGTATGTTTCCAACTCTGACCTGGCCACTTGTATCCATGATTTCATCACCTTGTCACCGGGATTGGTGGCTTTTCACACTCAGGGGGAACCCACTCACACTCGGTGCTCTGGCCCTGGCTCTGCTTGCGCGGGGCAGAGGTCCAAGTGCCCGTCAGGATAGAAGTTTGGCCCGGATGATCTCTGTGAGGTCAGGCCTCTATCATCATTGGGCGCAGAGTGATACAGGGAGTCCAGAGCCTTGCCCCACACAACCACTCGATCCAAATGCACCGTGGGGAACACATGCGGGGTAGGCAAGGGTCCGCAGCGAAGAGGGGGATGACACACAGTGAGGAGACGGGAATGAAACCCAGGCGGGGGCAGGGGGGTTGTGACACACACACACACCCCGTTCACTCTCTCACTCGGAAGGGGGAACACTGAAGGGCTCTCAAGCGCACGGGCTCAAGGGGTCACACACACACACTCGCACACACACCCAATATCACGTTTAAGCAAGAAGACACAAGATTCAATACTTAGCTCAGGGGGGGGGGGGGGGGTGTGGGTGTGGGTGGTTTCTCTCAGATTACCAGTGCGGTGGTGAGCTCCGCACCGGTGTTTATACTGAAGGCCCTGCCCCTGTCCGTGCTCACAGGCGCTCAGAGCACCGCAGCAGGGGCGGGGCTGACCCCGCATTGCATGGGGGCAAGGCGCGGGGCCAGTTACCATAGGGACCGGCGCCCACGCCGTGGCGCACTGAATTGTTGTTGGCGGCATCCCAGCATGCAATGCCGGGGCGCCGCCAGGAGGGGCCCTGGAGGGCCCGGAGCCGCCGCCAATAAGCGGGGCTCACACACCTCTAGGCTTGACTACTGTAATGTGCTCTACGTGGGGTGACCCCTGGTGGCGGTTCGGAGACGGCAGCGGGTGCAGAATGCGCCAGCCTGTCTCCTGGTGGGACTGGGCCGCCAGGAACATATTACACCAGTCAAGGGGTTGGTGCTGGCCTATGAAGCCCTAAATGGCCTCAACCCGACCTATTTGCGAGACCGCCTCACCTCCTGGGTCCTGGATCGACCCCTGCGGTCATCGGGGGTGCTCTCCTTGAGGTCCCCTGAGTCTGCCGGGGGGCCACGATGGGGAGGGCCTTCTCCGTGACCGCTCCGTGGCTGTGGAACTCCCTGCCAGTGGAGGCCCGTTTGGCCCCGGATCTCCCCTCGTTTCGACGCCGTTGCAAGATGTGACTGTTCTGCCTGGCTTTCGATGGGGAGGGTGGGAGGAATGGGTTCGGGTGGGAGGTGGTTGGGGATATTTTTTATTCCTCCCTTTTGCTGTATATTTTAAAGTTGTTTTTAATGTTATTAATGTTGAGTATTGTGCGCTGCCCAGAGCTGCCTGTGGCAGGATGGGTGGGTTAAAAATGCTTAAAATAAAATAAAGAAAGAATAAGTATCTGGCCGCCCTAAAGGGCCCCTAGACACAGTAAATGGTGGCTGGTGTTTCTGGGAGGGACTGCTTGCTGGCTGGCTACTGAGACCCCCTGGGGCCTGCAACCCCACCCCACCCCTCCCCAGGACTTGAAAAAGCCGCGTCTGCCTGCAGGTGATCGCCGGTTGTAGGCTGACCCTGGGCTTGTTCGGGGGCGGAGACTGGTTTTCATTCGTTTGGGGGCTGTTTGAGGTGGGAGGGGAATGGGTCTTCTGGGATTGAGAGAGTTTGAAGTATGGACGGCTGGGAGTGGGCTATGATGCCATTACTCACTTGTGGGGGGGGGTATGGGCAGGTATGGGGGGGGGCTTTGCTCAGGCCTCCCTGTGAGAGGGGGCGGTATAGGCAGGGGGGAACTGGGTGGAAAGGCTGTCTCTTATACACATCTAGATGTGTATAAGAGACAGATGCCATCCCGACGGTATTGTCCCCGGAGGTACTGGGCACGGCAGACCCTCCTACTCCATCTGGCTCCTGCGTTGGGGCCAGGGGGTGCGGGGCAGCAATTGAGGTCATGTGGGGTAGGAGGAGGTATGGCCGGGGGGTGGGTTTCAACCTCTGGAGAGGTGGGAGAGACAGTCTCTGTCCCCTCTCCAATCCCCCCTGCCCGCGGCCTGGGATTTTGGGGGGTTTAGACTGTTGTGGCCCCGGGGCTGAAGCTGCTGCTGCTGAATGCGAGGTCGGTGGCAAATAAATCAACGTCCATCTAGAAACGTACCCTGGATGGAGCCGCCGACGTTGCATGTGTAATGGAGACCTGGCTGGACGTTGAGTTGGGGCCAATTTTGGCTGACCTGGTGCTGGTCAGATACTCCCTGCAGCATCAGACTAGGGCCGGGGGGAGGGGGTGTAGCCATGATTTTTAAGGACTTGCTGTCTTTCTGGAAATTTCCAGTGCAGAATTCGTCTGGCATGGAGTGTGTCCGTCTAGTGTTTGATCTGGCTGGGGATAGACCGAGCACCCCACTGCACCCCAGCCTCCCTGACCGCTCTAGCTGAGCTAGTCTCGGAGGGGCTGTTGCCATCGCCCAGACGAATTGTTTTGGGGGGGCTTCAGTATCCACGGCGAGGCCAGCCTTTGTGGAGTAGAGCAGGAGTTCATGGCCTCCATGGGCCGATCCCAGGTGGTAGTGGGCCCCACACATGGGAGGGGAGACACGCTGGATTTGATTTTCTGCACTGGCCTGGAATCGGGGGGTCCTGTGATTGGGGGGGTGGAGGGGACACCCTTGTTGTGGCTGGACCGTTACCTCCTGGAGGCTTGGGATCCAACTGGTTTCTGGAACTCTCTGGGGGAGTTTCCCACAGCTCTCCCCAACCGCTCTGTCGATGATCTTGTCACATTCTGGAATAACATGAGGCCATGGACAGGTGTCTGTTCCCACTGCTGTGCCGGCACGGGTCCCAGTGGTCTATGGAGGGCCTGGGGCAACTGAAGCGGGAGGGGAGGCGGTTAGAGTGCAGGTGGCTCTGGACCCGAGCTGAATCCGATCGATTGCGGCATAGATCGATTTTGAAAGACTACGCCGTCACGCCGTGGCTGTGAGGACAACGAAGAAGGTTTCCTTCGCTGTCATCATAGTGCTGGCGAAGTCGTGTCCAGCAGAGCTTTTGCGGGTTGTGAGGGGCTTGGTCAGTCCAGCCTGTCTCTGCCAGGAGGGGTCCGGTGCCCCCCCCCCCGGTGACATTTTTATTGATTGCTTCGCAGATAAACCACGACCTTGGCGTGACCGTTTCCGGTGCAGAGTCAGAGCGGGGGGTTATGGAAGCCCAGACTTGTCCTTTCGGGGGGGATCAGTTTCAGCCGTTGTTGCCCCCGGTTGTGGAAGAGGTGCTGGGGGCTGTGCAAGCCACAAGCTGTGAATTAGATCCATGCCCGTCCTGGCTGGTGGCGTTGGGGCCGTTGCTGACTGGGGTGAACAATGTCTCCCTTCAGGAGGGCAGAGTGCTGAGCTGCCTTGGCCACCATTGGACGTGGATTCCCCCGCCAGCTATCGGCCTGTCTCTAACCTTTCCTTTCTAGGGAAGGTGATTGATGGGCGATGGCTTGTCAGCTTCAGGCACATCTGGATGCTATTGGATTCCTAGATCCTTCACAGTCTGGTTTCTGTCCTGGGCGTAGCGCGGAGGCTGCACTTGTGGCCTTGGTCCATGACCTTCCCCTGGAGTTAGACGGGGAAATTCTACCCTATCGATTTGATTAGATCTTTCAACAGCTTTTGATACCATTGACCATGAGGTGGCGTCGACTTGCCTGTGGGACCTGGCCGGAGCGGGCAGGGCTGCTCTTGGGTGGTTCCACTCTTTCTTGGCCAGGAGGTGTTGAGCGACTGCTCCTCATCTCCTTGGCATCTCCCTTGTGGGGTCCCGCAGGGTCCCGTCTTGCCCAACGTGTCTCTGAGGCTGCTGGGTGAGGTCGTTCGGAGTGCGGTGCCATCGGGACGCTGATGCCACCCAGCTCTACCTCCCCGTTTCATCCGAGCCAGACCCGGCAGTCTCGGTGCTCACCCCGTTGCCTGGCTGCGGTGGGGGGCTGGATGGCGGAAGCTGAATCCTGACAAGACTGAGGTGATGATGCTTTGGGGGATTGGNGTGCGATGCCATCGGTACGCTGATGCCACCCAGCTCTACCTCCCCGTTTCATCCGAGCCAGACCCGGCAGTCTCGGTGCTCACCCGGTGCCTGGCTGGATGGCGGAAGCTGAATCCTGACAAGACTGAGGTGATGATGCTTTGGGGGATTGGGACCCTTCTTATTGATGGGGTCCGGCCCCCTCTGGTTGATCGGTTCGCAGCCTCGGAGTGTTTCTGGATCCTTTGCTGCGCCTGGATTGCCTGGTGGCGGCGGTGGCCAGGAGCGCTTTTCACCAGCTCCATCTGGTGAGGAGGCTGCGGCCTTTTCTTTTGGACTTGGATTTGGCCACCGTCACCCCCTGCTTTCATCCCCTCGAGGCTGGACTGCTGCAACGCGCTCTACGTGGGGCTGCCCTTGGCAGCAGTTCGGAGGCTGCAGCCGGTACAGAATGCAGAAACGTGCCTCCTTCCGAGGCTGCGTCGCTGCGATCACGTAACACCGGTCGGTGTTCCATACGCTGCACCGGCTGCCCATAGTCTCCCGGGTCCAATTCAAGGGGCTGGGGATGACCTTTAAAGCCCTAAACGGCCTAGGCCCCCTCTATCGGAGGGATTGCCTGGCTCCCCGGGTCCCGTTACGGCCTCTGCAATCAGCTGGGGGCGTCTTCCTGGAAACTCCAGGTTTTTGCTGGGTCTCGGCTACCCGATGTTGCACCTTCTCGACTACCCGATGTTGCACCTTTGCTGTGAAACTCCGTCCCCCAGGGGGTCGGTCAGCCTGTGTTCAAGCCTGATGGCCTTCCCGAAGCAACGCAAGCCCATTCTGTTCAATCAGGCTTTGGCAGCGGGGGAGTGTGTGTGTGTGGAATGGATGGGTTGGGAGATGGGGAGAGGATTTGGGTAGGAGGTTGTTGGAGGGTGGGAGTGGGTTTGGGTTTGGGGAGGGGTTGTATCTTAAATGTTTTTATATTGTATTTTCTATTGGTTTTTGTAAGCTGCCCTGAACCTTTGGAGATAGGGCAGGATATAAATCAAAATAAATAAATAAAATATGGGTCTCTCTCTCATACACACACACACACACGGGCCATGCATGCCTCCTCCAGATGTGGCTGCCCCCCCCCCCACTGCCCCCCTACCTGATGTGGGGGCAGCTCTAGTGTCCGTGGGGGGGAGGGATGCATGGCTCCTGTAGCCTGGCCCATAGGGGGAAGGTTGGGAGGAGGGCGTGGCCGCAGCAGAAGCTGCGGAGTTGCTGGCCTGACCACACACCGGGACGGGTGGGGGTGGGGAACCACTCCTTAGTCTGGCTCAGAGTCTGGGTGAGGGGTGTGCGCTCGGCAACACTCAATGGCCCCTTCCGTCCTAGTGGCTCTGCACCCTCTGGCATGGGGGAGCTTGCCTGGGGAGACCATGGGGCAAAGCCCACCCAGTCAGCCAACCATTGTTCTCCCAAAACAATGGCAAGGTGCCCGGCGTCTGCAGGACAATGGCTTTCCTGCTTTGCCAACTGGGTGTGACATCGCAGGGGGTGGTGGTGGTGGAACTGCCCGCTACAGTGCTCACTGGGGACAAGGCGAGGGAACTGAGGGACTGCCCATCCCAAAGGGCAGAAGACAGGCTACAGGAGCACCCCCTCTTGGAATCCTACCCTAGCTTGACCCACTAACCCTGAGTACTATTGTAATCACTGTTTAGAGACTGGCCCCTGCCCCGAGGGGCTTACAGTCTAGGAGAGACGAGGGGAGGGGAAACAAGGGAGAGACACATGCATTCCCATTTTACTTATGGGTAAACTGAGGCCAAGAGTGACTTGCCCAAGGCTATCTAGTCAGTTCATGGCTAATTCAGGATTCGAACACGAGTCTCCCAGGTCTTAAGAAGGACAGTGACAAATTGGAGAGTGTTCCGAGGAAGGCAACCGAGGTGATAAAAGGTCTGGAAAGCAAGTTCTATGAGGAAAGCTTGAAGGCACCGGGTGTGTTTAGCCTAGCGAAGAGAAGATAGAGGGGAGAGATGATAGCAGCAAAGGGCTACCACCAAAAAGAGGACAATGAACTGTTCTGCCCGGCTACAGAGGGCAGGACTAGAAACAATGGGCTCCAGTGACAGGAAGGGAGATTGTATGTA
The DNA here is from genome assembly GCA_003113815.1 of Sphenodon punctatus. NCBI lineage: Eukaryota > Metazoa > Chordata > Lepidosauria > Sphenodontia > Sphenodontidae > Sphenodon > Sphenodon punctatus. The sequence continues at coordinate 487,088 of QEPC01000216.1, read as the reverse complement.
GCCCGAGCCACGTGCGCAGCAATGGGACAAGCTGCTCGGGGAGGCGGGCGGGCGGCTCTGCGTCGCTGGGGGATTTGAGAAAGAGGCTGGACAGACCCCTGTCGGGGAGGCTGCAGCGGTCGCCCTCCCGCCTCGGAGCACGGGGTGAGACTCCCTGGCCCTCGAGGGAGGTGTTCCAGCTCCTGACTCTGCCGTTCTCGGCCCCAGTCCAGCACCTGATCCACTAGGGCTCAGAGGAATCCCAGTCTTGGTGTGGCCCAGAGAGGGCCTTGTGGAGGTGCCGACAGCCAGGCCTCCTGCAACCCCCTCTCCTCCAAACCCCAGCCCGCCCCAGCTCTGGCTGCCCCACTGCATCTCTGCCAGCCCTGCCACTCTCTCCTCTCCCCAGTGTGTGTGAAACCTCCTGGCTTGGCGACAGCCGGCAATGTCATTGGCACCCGCCTCGTCTGGCTCATTCGAGAGGCTGCTAAACGAGATCATTCCTGCCCTGGCCCCACCGGGCACCTGCCTGTAGCTCACTGGGGCTGTGCCGCCGGCATCATCCCTTCATCCCCCAGCCCCGATAGCAGGAGAGCTCATCGGATGAGGCGGCTTTGGGGAGGCCGGCTCGGGGGCAGAATGCAGCTCTCACGCCTGGCTCCTCGGCCTGGGATGGAAATAACAGAGCTTCCTTGTCACGGCTCACTGCACGGGCTGGAGCCAGGGGGCCACCTAGGTACAGGTTTAAGGAACACTTATGGAGAATACATGTTGCAGGGCCTGCACTGGCACCTAAATACTGATGTATTTTTCATAAGTCTTTCTTAAAAAGGTGCATAGGTGGCGACCCTAATAGGCTCATTCCTCTGGCTTGGGACTCTGCTACGCCCTGCTTCCTGGTTTGATTATGGGGGGGGGGCAGATTGCTGGGGCAGGGGCGGGCAGAAACACCTCGCTTGGGAGGGACAGTCCCTCCTCCCATTTCTCCAGCCCTCTGAGGCCAGCCAAGGCCCTGCCATCCCCGCAGCCCCTACCGGCTCAATGGCTAACTCCACTTTAACCCGGTTTGAAGGTTTGTTGCAGGCTGTATTGGTTTCCTGTGCAGAGTTAAAGTGGAGTTAGCGGCATGTCCGTTTTCACCCAATGTCTAGCCCCAGGCAGGGCTTGTCTGTCTCTTGTCTTGCCTAGATGCCCTCCGACTCCTCCCCGGATCCCTCCCAAACTGGTGGTGCTGCTGCTCTGGGCTATCAGACGCTAATAGGAAATGAGAAGCACATCCCTGTCATGAATGGTTTGTGGGCTCCTGGCCTCAGAGCCCTTGGTGACTTGGTTCCTTCACTTATGGCCTCTGCTAGACCCATTCCCTCTGCAACCGCCTCCCAGCCTGCCAGAAGCAACCTTTCCCTCAACTGACCTTCATTGACACATGAATCCTTTTTGCCTTCCTCTCTCTCCCTCCTCCGCTTTGTCAGGTTTGGGGCTTACCCTCTATTTTTGGATTTATTACCCTCTATATTACTTTTACCTAGAAGTCTTAATCTTCATTAGATTCATTGTTAATAGACCATTTGATAGCTATGAAATATGGGTAAGTTACAGCTAAGTTCGGAGTCACACCAAGATCATGTATGATGCTTTCTCTAGCTTAAATCACAATCCCCTTCCTGAATTTTGGCCTCCCTCAGGCGTTACTGGCAGCCAGAATTTAGGAGGGAACTGTGCCCCCTCCCTTCTTTTTTTCCATGTCTCTGTCTGTTAACTTGCTGCTCATATCTAGGGTGTAATCCTCACTCCCTTGAAGTCAATGGCAAAACTCCACAGGACTCCAATGGAGTGAGGATCGGGCCCTGCCAGCTGGTTCCCTCAAACAGATAGACTTCAATGTAGTTGTGTCCTAAATTGCTTTTACTCCTGAATCTTCACACATCAAGAGCTCAAAACTGAAGTTATACAGGAGTAAGAAGAGAAGTCATACTTCTGAAAAATGAGAAGGACCTAATCCCCTTCCAAGTCACTAGGCCACGTTCTGATAAGCAGAGGTAAACAGAGGTAACTATTTTGATATAATTAAAAGAATAGTTACGTTGATTTAATTAAATTAAAGTAGCTACATCAGAACATAGTAAGTGTCACAATGGATCAGTTCAACGGTCCATCCAGCCCAGCATCCTGTCTCCGATAGTGGCCATTCTTGGACAAGTACTCCACTAGTCATAATGGTGTGACTGATTTCCCGCCATTTCCAACCATCAGACATTGCATCCCCCAACCTACTTGGCTATTAGCTGCTAATGGACCTATCCTCCAAGAACTTATCCAGTCCTTCTTTAAACTCAGCTATGGTGCTGACCTTGACCACATCCTCCGGCAATAAGTTTCAGAAGTGAATTGTATGTTGAGTGAATGAACTAACTTTAAATCTGTTGCCAGTCAGTCTCAGGGTGTCCCCTAACCACTCCCGATTTACTTGCTCCACACTGCTCATGATTTTATAAACTTCTATCCCCTCTCAGACCCTTTTCACACGAGACACCCCCACCCCTCGCCCACATGGGCAACTGGGTGGGCGAGGGGGGGCGTCCGTGTGACCGCCGGTGGGGGTGCGTGCATGCTCCTGCGCTCCACCCATTGCCCATGCACAGAGGCATTGGGGGAAGTGGAGGTGCCTCCGTACATGGAGGTGGGTGTGCGTCTGTGTAACTGG
>QEPC01000216.1:426985-441936 GCA_003113815.1 Sphenodon punctatus | reverse complement strand
CCCCCAGAGCTTCCCCACCCCCCCAGCCAGCGCCCCTGCCCCTCTCCCCACAGCACCTCCTGCAGGACGTGCAGCTCCCTGCAGCCAGCCCTCCTGCTGCTCCCTCCCATCCTCCCTCCAGTTCCCGCAGCGGACTGAGCAGCTCCCTTCCCATCTTTCCATAAATCTCCGCCTGAGAGCTCCCCCTGCAGGCAGTGCAGCGCAGTGCAGTGCAGCGCAGTGCTCCCCTCAGCCCCCCCCCCCAATCCTGCTGCCTAGGTTGGACTAGGCAAGCCTGTTCCTTGTGCCCAGGCTTCGGCGCTGCCTTGCTTTGCCCCCCAGCACATTTGTTCCCTCCTCCCCCAGCACTGTGAACCGCCCCTCCCCTCCCCTGGCACTCTGTGCCTGCAGCTCCGCTGCCGCCGCCGCTACTGACACTCCGAGCTGCAGCACAACAGGCCCCGGTTACAGAAATCCCAAGTCATACATTTTTAATTTTCTACAAGGCAGCAGCCATTTCAGCCACTCACCCAGAAAGTCTCTCTAATGAGCAGCTGGGAGAGAGGGAGGGAGGGAGACTGTGCTCAGCCTGCTGCGAATGGGCACACGCTTTCCAGATACGCCCTGCTCCGCTCTGGCCCGCCCAGGGGCCACCAAGTGGGCCTGATGAGCCTGGTTCTTTGCCCTGCCTGTTTATTCCCCTGGGGCAGCGAGGGGCTGCACGGTGCTGCGGACGACTCATAGTGCTATAGAAATGATTCCATATTATTATTTATATAGCGCCAGCAATGTACCTGGTACTGTGTCTCTAGTACTGTGGAGTCAGAGACAGGTCCCTGTCTCGAAGGGGCTTACAATCTAGGAGACAAGGGAAGAGATGAACATTGGGAAAGACAAGGAGACGTTCATGAGGCCGAGAAGTTGCAGGCTCCCGTGCTTCACTTAGTGACAGGGAACTAGATTCTGAGGGAGGGAGGGAAGAGGATGCAGTTTCACTCATGACGAGCCGGGGAAAGCCTGACGGAAGAGGTGAGTTTTCAGGATGGATTTGAAAGTTGGGAGGGAAGGAGCAGAACGAGCGAATGTCTCCAGGGAGGGAGTTCCAGGCATGAGGGGCAGCAAGGGAGAAGGGGCGAAGACGTTTAGAGGAGCAGGAGGTTGCGAGCAGGTGAGGGTGGGGGCAGAGAAGGAGCCAAGCTCCCAGGCAGGAGCACGGCGGGATACAAGCGCGGAGGGATACGGGGGAGCAAGGCCATGAAGAGCCTTGAAGGGGAGTCCAGGAGCTTGTGCTGAATGCGTTCCCGTCGAGGGAGCCAGGGCAGGGCAGGGCAGGGCAGGGCGGAGAGGAGGGGCTGAACGTGGTCAAAGCGACGGGCGAGGTGGATGACTTGAATGCTAAGTAGTAGGCGCTGCTTTCCAGACTGGGGTGGGTGACCCTTCCCTGCTCTGGCACCAGGCACAACGCTGGCACGCTGGCACTGCTGCAGCAGGCCCCTTGCTGCCCCAGGAGTGGCAGGGGCTGTGTGCGCTCCGACGGCTTGCCCAGCAAACAGCGTGTGTGTTGGGGGGCTCTGTGCTGTGACCCAGGCGGGGGACCAGGCTCTGCTGGAGCTTTGAAGGGCCCGGTTAGGCTGGCTATGGGGCCGGTTTGGAGACAGTGTCGGCTGTCTGCCCCGTCCTGCCCACCCCTGTGCCCCATGCTTTGCCAGGGCAGCCACGCCCCCCCCCCCCAGTGGTGCCGTGGTAGCCACAGTCTCTGCTTGCCCCCAGGGTAGTCTTGCCTCGCAGAGACACCGCCAAGCGCTGCCCGATGCCCGGTTCCTCATGTGACACGCAGCTCCGTCCGCTGAGATCCCCACTGGCTGCCTCTAGCAGCTGGCAGATACCTCAAGGCGCATCGGATCTGGCCCAAGGGTGGCCAGACGTCGGGTGTGCACACAGTCCACATGACCTGGGCGCCTGCTTCAGTAGGCTGGGAGCGCCCCTCGTCAGGAGAGGGGGAGGAGGAGGAGGAGTGCTTCCTCTTAGAGTGAGCCGACGCTCCCCTAGCCAGAATCCTCTCCGGAGACACTCCCCGGGGCACTATGGGTCCCGCTCTCCTCCCTAAAGGCGATCTCTGGGGGGCTGGTCCCCTTCCCCACACGCCAACCTGCTTGGGGATTGGACTCTCTCGCTTGGCCTCTCCTGACCTAGACTATCCCCACTGCACTGAGAGGGGATCTACTAGACCTCGACCGGCCCCCAACCAATATTTATCTGGTGTAGGGGGGGCATCTAGGCAATTTTAAAAGGAACACGTATAAAAATACATGTTGCAGGGCGTGCACCGGCACCTACCAATGCAGACCCTGCAACATGTATTTTTCATAAGTGTTCCTCAAAAGTGCCCAGGTGGCCGGCCACCCTAATCTGGCCGCACCCTACTGGGCCGGGCCACTGCTCTCCCTGCTGCCAGGGCGAGGGCGAGGGGCCTGGCACTGCCACAGAAGGCTTGGGACAAGGCGAATGGGCTCAGCGCGGAGGGGAGAGTGAGGGTGCGTGTGTGTCTGCCCTGCCCTGTCCTCTCTGCTGTTGGTTCCTCTCAGGGCCACCCGTCCAGCCACTGCCAGTGCCCTTTCCCTGCATCGAATCAGCTGCTAAACCTCCCCCGGGCTGGGCCGGGACGCTCCCCTTTCCTTTCGGTTCCAAGACCACAACCCCCAGCCCCTCCCCCATCTGTGATGCCCTCCCCTCCTGTCCCCCCCCCCCCCCCCCCCCCCCCCCCCCCCCCCCCCCCCCCCCCCCCCCCCCCCCCCCCCCCCCCCCCAACTCCTGCCCCTCCTGCCCTCTTCGCACCTTGTGTCCAATGCAAATCCGGGCCTTGCTGCTGCTGCTGCTGCTGCCCCAGCTTGGCGCTCTCCCCCTGCTCCGGGGGTCACAGGCCAGCAGATGAGCTCTGATCCCCCATGGGTGGGGGGCCGGGCCTTGCTCTGTGGGGAGGGGGATTGCCCTGCAGTGACCCTCTGCCTCCTTTGTATTTTCCCTAGGTTGATCACGAGGGAGTCCCAGCCATTTGTTCCTGCCGTGTTCCCATCAGGTAGGCTTCTGCCCAGCCTTCTCCGCTGCACCTGGGGGCAGGGGCCTCCCCTCAGAGAGCAGCGCCCCGGCCCAGTAGGGGGCATGAGGGCAGCAGCCCTATAGAGTGTGGTGGGAAGTGGGGTGTGCAGGGCAGAGCAGCTCACTGGCTGCCTTCTCTTCCCGCCCCCCTCTGGGGCCAAAGAAGATGGAGAAATGAGCAGAATGGGGCAGGAGGGGAACCTGGGGGAGCAGAGGGGGTCAGCTGTGGGCAGGAGCCAGGAGGGGCAGTGGGCTGGGTCTCCGTGACTCAGCTGAGCTGCAGGCTGCCTCTGACTACGGCCCTTGGCTAACCTGCCCTTTAGCCGTGCAGTGTCTGCACAAACTCCAATCCTTCGCTGAGCAGAGCACACGGGGGCTGTGCTCCCTGCTGGGGGCGGCTCAGCTCCAGACGGGCAGCCTTGTGCTGGGCCAGCCTGGCACAATCAGGACAGCTGCCAATGGATGCACCGAACAGTGTCACAGGATTCAGCCAACATGGTGGATCAGGGACCCCGGCGCGCCTGGGTTTTTAAACTCGCTCAGTACCTTTGCATGTGCTAATTACACACCTAATTGAGCTGTGAATCATCCCAATTTCGCATGCCATTGGGGGTAAATGCATGTGCCAGCACACCAGCCCGGCTGTGCAGGGAGATATCGGCTGTGGGGGAGCTGTGTAACAGGAGGACTTGGGGGCTGCGTGGTGGGGAGGGCCTGCGGGCTGGGCTGGAAGGGTCAGTAAAGGGAGACCCGGTAGATAGAGTGTACCTGGATTTCCAGAAAGCATTGGATAAGGTCCCACATGAGAGACTTCAGAAAATTAAAAAGTCGTGGGATAGGAGGTAGTGTCGTACTCTGGATCAGAAACTGGTTAAAGGATAGAAAGCAAAGGGTAGGACTAAATGGTCCGTTTTCACAATGGAGAGATGTAGAAAGTGGTGTGCCTCAGGGATCTGTATTGGGACCGGTGCTGTTTAATGTATTCATTAATGATCTGGAAAAGGGTGTTAAGAGTGAGGTGATCAAATTTGCAGATGACACCAAGTTATTCAAGGTAGTTAAAACACGAGCAGACTGTGAAGAACTGCAACAGGATCTTACGAGACTGGGTGCCTGGGCATCTAAATGGCAAATGAGATTTAATGTGGACAAGTGCAAAGTGATGCACGTAGGGAAAAATAATCCAAACTCTGCGTACACAATGCTGGGTACTAAGCTAGGAGTTACCACTCAGGAAAAGGATCTGGGGGTGATTGTGGACAATACACTGAAATCCTCAGCGCAGCGCGTGGCAGCGGTCAAAAAAGCAAATAGAATGTTAGGAATTATTCGCAAGGGAATAGAGAATAAAACTGAGGATGTCATAATGCCTCTATACAAATCGATGGTGCGACCGCACCTGGAATATTGTGTGCAGTTCTGGTCGCCCCGTCTCAAAAAAGACATAGCGGAACTAGAAAAGGTGCAGAGAAGGGCAACGAGAATTATAAAGGGTCTGGAACAGCTTTCGTACAAAGAGAGGCTTGACAAGCTGGGTCTCTTCAGTTTAGAGAAGAGAAGACTGAGAGGGGACATGATAGAGGTTTATACAATCTTGAGTGGTGCGGAACGAGTAGATCGGGAACAGTTATTTACCCTCTCAAATAGCACTAGAACTAGGGGACACTCCATGAAACGAGCTGCCGGCAGATTTAAAACAAATAAAAGAAAGTACTTTTTCACTCAATGCACAATTAATTTATGGAATTTGTTGCCAGAGGACGTTGTCAGGGCCAGTGGTATAGCTGGGTTTAAAAAAGAACTGGATAAGTTCTTAGAGAGTAGCTCCATTAATGGCTATTAACCAAGTAGCTTATGGGATGAACTTCTTACTGTCAGGAGCTGAGAGTGACCAACGGGGAATGGATTGTCCATTGTGACTGTTGGTTCTTCTCCCGTGCGATCGAGATTGGCCACTGTCGGAGACAGGATGCTGGGCTTGATGGACCATTGGTCTGACTCAGGATGGCATGACTTATGTTCTTAAAGCGGGGGAAGGTGTAGCTTTTCATCCTAGTGAGACTCAAGAGGGGAGTCTCCTGTCCATGGGCAGTGGGTGCTAGGACACAGATGGGAGCTTGGGAAAGAATGTGCTAAGGATGGGTCGAATGGTGGTGAGGGCTCCGGTGGCTGGGAAGAAGTGTTATCATCGCCTGGCATTGACAGGGACACACAGGCAATGAATTGTTTTAACTAAATGAAAGGAACAAAGGAAAGTGAAAGGGATTTAAGCAGAAAAACTGAACTGAGAGTGGGGTTCATCATTCTCTTGAGCCTCTCTGGAGAGAAGGCCCAGCTAGCGATGGCTGTGAAGGGACTTTGGGTGTAAGCCGGCCGGGTGAGACAATGGGCGTGGATCCGTTGGGATTCTTGCAAGAGTCGGTCCGGGGAGCCTGGGTCGGAAGAGCAGAGCAGGCTCCAAGTCTTTGGAGGTGCAGCGGGGTGTCTGCTGTCGTGGGCCATTCCCGCAGCCTGACTTGAGCTAGGGATGGGTCCTCAGGGAGGCTGTGGTCATACGGGCGGCACTAAGCAGAACCAGGGACTGTTTGGGGGTGAGGAACCGTCCTGTCCCCCACGGTTCGCTGTTGGCAAGGGGTTCTCTGTGGGTGGTAAATGGGCACAGCCGTGGGCACAAGTTAGCTCTGGGAGGCAGGATGGGGGTGTCCGATGAGAGTCAGTGCCCTAGAGATTCATCCCCCAGGCGGGAGCTGGGGAAGGGGGACAAACAGCCCGAGGTCCCACAGGAAGTCAGTGGGAGAGCTGGGAAAAGCCCAGTTCTCCTGTATCTCACCCCAAGCTCTTCCCCATAGGGCTTCCCTTGGTGTCCCCGCCAGCTACGTCTGCCCAGAGGCCCGGTCTGAGGTATGTGGGGGGCAGTCTCTGCTGCCCATCCTGGCTGTGTGCAGATGGGTGGGGGGAGGTACCGGGGAATAGGGGGTGAGGGCAGGGCAGGGGGTGGGGAAGGAGATTAGCTTCTCAGGCCCAGACAAGCAGATGGAGGCTCCTTGATCCTATTAGATTAGAGAGTCTAAGAAAAGGCAGCTCCGCAGCCAAGGCTTCGGCTAGTGCCGGAGGGTCCCGGAGCGGCAGGATGGTCTGCCTGCGTTGCTGTCCCCCAGCTGGGGAGACACAGCTGAGAACAGGTCAGATTCACCGCCCCCCGGGGCACCGGCGGGCACCGCTGCTTGGGACTGGGGTTTCCCAGGCAGTCAGGGGGTGCTGCCAGCTGCGTCTGGTCCGGAGGAGTCGGCAGCAAACCATTCGCATGGGGACTGCCTGAGGGGACCGTGGAGGCCCTGCAACGTGTGTTTTTCATAAGTGTTCCTTAGGAATGGAGCTAGGCGGCAATGCCGTGGGGGGGAGCAGTGTGTGACCGGGGGGGAAAGGGCGACGATGGTTCAGGGAGAAGGAGACATGGGGGCAAGGGAGGGAGGAGCTGAGAAGGAGCAAAGCTCTTGGGTGGGAAGGTAGTTGGAGATGAGGGGAGGAAATTGGAAAGCCGTGAACAGCCTGGGGGAGAGGAGGGTCACGTGGGGTCGTAGTGCCTCATCTCCTGCCCCTGAAGCCATTGGCGCTGAAGGGGCCCCATCCTGAGTGAGGGGCACCTGATGCAGGCAGCTCCACCCTCCAGGCCTTAACTGAGCTTGCTCTCCCCACTGGGGCAGGAGGCAGCAGCTCCAGGCCCCTGGGACCCACGTTTTGCAGGGCTGCAGTGTTACCCCCCATCCCCATGGCGACGCAGGTTAGTGTGTTAAGGGATGTTCCTATGACTACGAGTGCCGATTTGGTTGACACTGTTGCTGCGGTGATGTAGTGCAGAGCTGGCTGGGAACGCAGCGCAGTAGCAGCGGGCGAGGCGGTTGTACGCGTGCACGCTGTCAGGGTTGTGGGTGGCTGACTGAGTTCCTGGAGTAACACCCTCCCCACCCCAACCCGCCCAGGGTGGTCATGGGGCCTGCTTTATACAGGACAGCCCTGTCCATTCTCCTTGATGCGTTTTCGTCCTGTATTTCCCTCACGCTGCCGGCGATGCTGCCGCTTTCACCCCCCCGCCCCCCCCCGGAAGTCATGAGCTCGTGCCGTCCGTCCGGGAACAGCGGCGGTGGCAGCATGTGGACTCGGAGGTGAGCCGGTGGTCCCAGCACGGCGGGGGGGGGAGGGAGGGTCGCTAGGGTTACCGTAGCATTTCAGGACGTGACCACTTTTCTGATCCGTGGACTTTTTCAATATGCCCCCATGGGCGGGATTTTTCCGGTACCGCTGCATCCCCTTCCCCAGTTGTTGCTTAACCCCCTGCTGGGAGAAGGTGCCCAGAGCCAGCTGCCCTCTTCCTCCCTCCCTCCCTCCCTGTCCTGTATTCTGGGGGTGCATCGGTCAGTGGCCACCCTAGTCCTGTAGCCATGGCAACCCTGCTGGTTGCATCTAGGACTGCCCCCTTTGGTGGTTTTTTACCTGACACTTCCATTTTGGCCTATGGGAGTGCTAGGTAGAAAACCACCCCGGGTGGCTGCCCATCTCCCATACCCAGGCCAGGCCGCCCAGTAACCCTAGTCGTCAGGTACATCACCACCACCCTGGGCCTGTGACCACGGTGACCTCGCCGGTTACACACACTGGCTAGGCCCTGTAACCAGGCCCTCTCACCCTGGTGGCCCCTTGTCCGCAGGTGATGGCTACAGGATGTGCCTGTGTCCAGCCCAAAGGAGCAGCTGCAGCTCCGATGGGGTGAGGTCCCTGGGCACTGATCTGCTGGGGAGCAGAGTAGAGCTTCCGAAGGGGTGACGTGACTGGGGCTGTCAGGGTCTCTGGTCTCCCTGACCGGAGTGAGACGCATGAGGCTGTTGTTGGGTCGGAGGGCAAGGAGTCAGATCTGGAGGAGTGTGCATGCTCTTTCCTGGACTCTCCCTGAGCCCGGCCAGCTCCAGGCCTCAGAACAAGCTCCTTCTCCCTTGAGATGCCTCTCGCCGGCCTGGCTACCAAGCCGCTGAGCTGAGCTGAGGAGGAACTTGCAGCTGTGCCGTCAAGGACCTTTGGGCATGCACCTTGCTGGGGGATTAGCAGCTCTGCCGTATCCCTGGGGTGCTGGGGAGATGCGGGAACTCTGTAAATCCCCCCACCTAGAAACAGAGAAGATGTGTTCTAGGTTTTCCCCTCAGCAGATCTGTCCAAAGACTCTGATGAGTATGCGGGCCAGGCAGTAACAGTCCCAATGCCGGTCGGACAATGTCAGCATCCAGGGACTCTGGCCAACACGAATGTCTGAAGTCAAACACCATTTCCTCCTCTTCCCCCGTCAGGTGTCCCAGATAGGGCCTGCTGCCTGCCTGATGCGACCCACCTTGTGTAGGGGCCAACTGTCTGGGAGCCCGGCCAGCCTGGGATTCCTTCCAGGGAAGCCTTCGCCTCAAGAGAGGCACCCTAGGTGCCTAATGCAGGGCCCTGCAATGTGTATTTTTCATAAGTCTTCCTTAAAAATGTGCCCAGGTGGCCCCCCATATCCTGCGGGGCCCTGCCCCCCATCCACACAGGCCTTATTGTCTCTGTGCCCAGCCTGCGCTGGGCTGGCAGCGGGCGTGGGAGGCAGCATCCCCTGACTGTGGGTTCGGCTGAGCCAGCTGCAAGGGGGAAGTGTCACAGGACGGAGCTGGGTGCAGCTGGAACCCAGCAAACCCTGTCGGCGGAATTCATGACACTGGGCTTTGCAGAATCCTGGGGCTGGAAGGAAAGCCAGGGGTCCCCCTCGCCATTCAGCCGGGCACGGGGTTCGGCTGGTCTGAAAGCCCCCCCTCCCCGCTGCGCAGCTGTACCGGCAAACACATACAGAGATACAGAGCTTTCCTGCTGGCAAAGCCGCACCGGGGGGCGGCGAACCCGCGCATCTCCTGGCTTGCGCATTCCCTCCCACAGCCAGAATAGGCACGGGGGGTGGGGGTGAAAGTGCCCTGAGATGGGACATCTGGAGGGAGCAAGTTCCCCACTGAGGGGCCACCACAGGCAAGGCCGGATTGCCGGCCGACTTACGGTGCAACGGCAGGATCTCCCGACAGCGCGTAGTCTCTGAACGCAGCCAGCCAGCAAGGGGCTGGTCTCCAATCTAGCCAGGGCCTAGGAGCCTGAACACCAGCAGCGTAACCTGCGGCTCGCCTGGCAGCCGGTGCAGAGAACCCACGGTGGGTGTAGGATGATCATGTTCCTCCGGAGGACTCCCCGGGAGCCCATCGTTCAGAGATTCGGGGAGCTACCCATTCCTGCAAATATCAAATGGACGTTTTCTGGCCACTCTAGCCAGGAGGGATGGGTCAGCAGCAGCGAGCAGCGGAGCCCGGCAAGGAAGCTCTAGCATGGCAGTGACAAGGGCAGGCAGTGGATGGGACAATGGCGGAGTTGGGGGAGGGCCACAACCCAGCCTCCGGCAAAGCTGGGGCAGCAACCCCTCCCTTCCTGGCTTTGCATGGAAAAGACGCCTATCCCAAAGAACTGGGGGCAGATAGGGTTAATGCCATGAACCAGGGGGGCCACCTAGGCACAGTTTTAAGGAACACTAAGGCACCAAAGTGGGCCCTGCAACATGTATTTTTCATATGTGTTCCTTAAAAATGTGCCTCGGCGACCCCCCTAGCCATGACCCCCTTGTGGGGGGGGGGGGGAGAGTAGGTAATTGGGGAGGGAGCTGCCTTGGTTGTCGGTCAAGCAAAGAAGAGTGAGTGCCGGCTGGGAGGGTTGGGGTTTCTCTCTCTGTATTTACTCTAATCAAGTCCCCCTGAGCCTCTAGGACGGGGCGGGGTGTAAATTCAAAGTAATAATAATGATGATGATGAATGATCGTCTCTTTGGGGCACTTCTGAAGCCGGCCCACCAGGCCGTCATGAGAGTGAGGAGAGGAGGAGACATGGCTGCCTTCTTGAAGCTCAGTGGGGCGTGGGAGGCAGGGAGTCCTGGGTTCAGGCTCTGGGGTTTGCAGCCTTGGGCCGCCCAGTCCCTGTCGCTCTCTCTCTCGGGCACATCCTTTCCCTCTGTACAATAGGAGAACGGACCATCTGGGGGAGAGTCAGAGCCAGCATCCTCCTTCCTGCCTAGTGTTTCAGGATGAGTAGGAGGCTAGAAATAGGGAGGGTTCCTGGCTCGTCTGCCAAACCTCCCTGGAACTTTGCACCAAGGGTGCCTAAACAACAGTGCTTAATTTGTAAAAAAAACCAAACTGAATTGTCAGGGCCCAAGCCTACCCTAGACCCCATGCCCACGAGCTTCCCAGAGCAGGGAAATGAATCCTTGCAACCCAGCCACTGAACTAGCCTGCCTCTCGCCAGCTGAGCATAGAACAGAGCTTCCTAGAGCAGGGAAATGAACCCTAGCAACCCAGCCAGCCTCTCTCCACTTGAGTATAGAGCAGAAGTTCTTTGATTTAATCTGTACAATGACCATTGCAGGGGAGACAGGCCAGGAAAGTCAAATAAAGCAGCCAGGTTTTTTTGCTAGCTTTCATTTCCAGCCTTGAAATGGCCAATATTGGCCTTCTTCTGGTCTTTCATATTTTGGGGTACACACTCCTACCTGGAACATTTCCTGGGGCCCAGCCCCCCTTGAATTTAATTACTGAGGTGAGCCCTGGCAAGCCCTCTCCCCCCCCAAATTAAGTCCTGTGCCTGACTCCTCTGGGATGCCCTGGGACGTGGGCTGTGATCTGGGCGGTATTGTGCATTGTACAGGAGTGTCTGGCCTTGTATTGCTGAAATTGCTACCCAGATATGTAGGCACCGCTACAGGTACCGACAGGGGGACTGCATACCCTTCCCCCACTTACCTTGGGGGTGGCAATGATGTCAGTATGGCAGGATGCAGTCGGATTGTTGGGGTTTCCTCTCTCTAGACCGTCCCCCAACACGCTCCTGGCTCTGCCCGAGCTCAGTTTCCTCACTTACAGTAACTACCGCGCCCCACTCTCCCCGAGCGTGCCGGCCTGCAAGGGGACGTCCAAGCCGCCTGTGTCTCAGGCCCTTTCCTGCCCCAGAAAATTCACACGGGGGTTCAGACTCGCCTTGGGGTTGGCCAAGAATTCTCCCTTTGATATTCGGCTACAGCGAGCACGCGGAGACCGCGTTTCTAATCGCAGAGGAAGCTTTGTGTAAAGGATAGTGTGGCCTTCTCTGCCCTGGTTGTCCTGGAATGCTGCTTCTAGCCTCTGGTTTAAAACCCTCCAGGCTGCTGCTCCCCGCCTTGGGGTCTGTCGCAATCCCATTGTTCGATGGTTCTGCGTTAGGGAACCCTGGTTCCTCCCAGGCAGGCGTTGTCTCTTAGGCATTCATGGCTCTTAATGCCCCACAATGTGCCTTTCGACAGACTGGCTGGGGGGAGGGGATCTCTGGGGTTGGGGGCGGTTGCTGCTGGACTATATTGGAAGTGTCCCTGAGCGGATCAGAGCCAGGGGGAGAACCTGGGCCAGGCTGCAGCCTCACACACAAGCCTTGGCTCGGATCCAGGGAGCGAGGATTCCCCTGGTGAGAGAGGGAACTCTGGGGCCTCCACGTGCCTCCAGTGCTGGTGGGCGAAGGTGCTGTTGAACCGCCCACGCTGCATTCATCTCCCTCCCTCCCGCCTGCCTACCCCCTCCGCCCACCTCCGTGCTGCCTGCCTGCCTGCCTGCCTCTCTGTTCCCTGCTCGCACTCGCTTCCTGCTTCGTGTCCTCGGCTGAACTGCCTCTTCCCGTGCTGGGTCCTGGGAGGATGAGTCTGGGCCTGCAGAGCATTGCCCAGCTGTGCCGCTGCTCTCCTCCCAGCTGCTAGGGGCTGACAAGGGCCCGGGAGCGTGTCGTGTGGCTGAGCTCCCCGAAAAGCTGTGCTGGGGCACCAAGGGGCATGGCCGTGGCTTGCTGCTAGCCAGCTGGGATGCAGCAGAAGGGGTGCCTCATTCCTGGGGACTTCCAGCAACAGTGACAGGGCAGAGGGGCTGCAGCCGTGTCTCCTGCTGGAGGTTTCCTAGGGGAAAGAGCGTGCAGTTGGATCTGGTTTTGGAGGGGGGAATCCCCGGGGCGGTGACGTAGAAGTGGGGGTGGGGTTTTTTCTGGCGCTGGGAATCCCTGGGGTCTGGAATGGAGCTGGGGGAATGGAATAGTCTCTCAGTGCTGGGGGTGTGTGCACGTCCAGCCACAGGGCCCTGGTACAGGAGAGGGACTAATCGTGACTCACTTCTGGCATTGCCACGGAGGTGGGATAAAGAACATAAGAAGTGTCATACTGGGTCAGAGCAATGGTCCATCCAGCCCAGCATCCTGTCTCCGACAGCGTCACAGTCCGTGCCAGACTGGGTCAGAGCAATGGTCCATCCAGCCCAGCATCCTGTCTCCGCCAGTGGTCGCCTTCAGTTGCTTCACAGAAGAACCCAACTAGTCACAATAGAGTGACGCATTAAGGGCTGTTTGCTCCCAGCCCCTGAGACTCAGGTCTCGACTCCTGACCAAGGCAAAAGGGATTCAGTTATGCTTTGACGCTGGGAGTTCTGTGGGACTGAGCTAAAGCAGAAGGGTTGCTGTGGTATTTGCAGTGTTCCAGGGAAACTGTTAGAGCAGAGAGAATGCCTTTGGTCTCCCCTGGAGGCTCTCTCTGGAGGCCGTGCCATTCTCCTGGGTTTCTCCTGGACCCATTTTGGAGTCATGGTGTTTTGCAGCCTGTTTGGTTCCTTATGGCCAGTGGAGTCCCTGGTGTCCTGCTGACGGGCAGGCCCAGTTCCCTGCAGGAGTCCCTGCCGCCAGTCTCTCCCAAGGGCTCTGTCGGCTGGGGATGGAGTTACGGTAACCAGAGAGCCCAGGAATCAACACACCGGCGGTTAGACTGCAATCCTTTCCTTGCCTTACCACAAAGCCCAGGGGCTGGGACGTGCTTGTGATACAGGAGACCGTGACTGACAGCTGGGTGCTGGGGTGGTTGGGCAGTTGGGGGGCGTTACAGAAACCCCAGCACAGACCGGGACCCCCCAGCTGCCGAGGCCGAGGCCCGTGACTAACATTGCAAACTCTGTAGACCCCACGGGGGTCAGTGGCGCCTTGCTTCTGGGTTGTAGTCACTCCCAGCTAGAGCTGCCACCTAGGCCCATTTCTAAGGATCCCTTATGAAAAAATACATGTTGCAGGGCCCTGCAACATGTATTTTTCATAAGTGTTCCTTAGAAATGGGCCTAGGTGGCAGCCCTACTCCCAGCTGGGTCTGGGCCCAGACTGACCTCTTCCCCTGAAAGCTCTCTGCGCCAGTCTCTGTCCAGGAGCTCCAGCCCACCTCTGCTGCCTTCCTGGGAGCCCTGCATAGCCAGCTGCTGGGGGCTGCCTTTCGGGACTCCCTGATGGCAGAGGCAGCCTGCCTGGTCGCCCGCAGTGTTATTGCTGCGAGCTCTGCTGAGCTCTGTGCAGTAGCTACACTTTGACGAGCTGAAACTGGCGGCCCTTTTGCTTTTAATCAGCTACAGATCCCCGGTGACCCACTAACCTTGGCAAGCAGAGAGAGCGAAAATCAATTGGCTGTGGAATTACCCATCAGGCCTTGTAGGACATTCTGTTTCTGGGAGGAGAGGCTGATCAATGCTCCCACCAGCCATGGCCCCTCGCACTCGCCTCTTAGCTTCCTTCTCTTCTGTCGTCCTTGCGCTCGGTGAAGTTGTGTGACCTGCTTGAGTCAGAAGGGGGGTGGGAGAGAAGAACAGAGCCCCTCCGTGGGGCTGGTGGCGGGGGCAGGAGTGGGAGGAAGAAGCCGAGCATCCGATCTTTTGGAATCTGGGATTGTGCCTTGGAGAGCAGGGGTTAGCGTAGTGCGGCACTGCAGCATAAAGGGCCAATGCGATCTTTGGAGGATGAAGAGGGGATCAATGAGCAGGAGCAGGGAAATGGGATCACCCATGTGCAGAGCACTGGGGAGAGCCCCTGCTGGATACTGGGGTTAACAAGCGCGACAGTATCCACTGGCTTGATACCGACCCACAAGTGAGTGGGTACTGTCACGTTGGTTGGCTGGCAGGACTTTAGAGAGAAGTAGTGGCTACACAGCTGCTACATATTCCCTCCTCACAAGGGAAGCCCAGACATGGGGGGCCCATGGGGGTCTGTTAAGGGACCTCGGCACAGCTAGGTGCAAGCAGGGAAGAGGGGAGCTGGGAAGCTGCAGAGGAGAGTGGACCAAGTTCTCTTCCCACCGTAGCTTCTAAGCTGTGCTGCAGAACGGTCCTGGAGACTTGTCCCCAGGTACTTCCCCACCCCAGGAAGGCTCTGGGTCTGTTCCTTGGTGCCAGGGGACCGGGCCCACTCCCTACCACAGCTTCCAACTAACCCCCTTTCTGCCGACAGCTGGGGGGCGGGGGAGAAACTGCCAGACTGTTTCCTCTGGGATGGGTGTGTTCAGTGCACACTCAGAACACCTTGTCCGTGGCTACTGTCACGCTTGTTAACCCCACTCTGTCCAGTTTGGGGGCCTGGATTTGGACCAGGGGGTCCAGAAGCTGGCGTGGGTGCAGAGAAGCACCGCGAGAATGATGCCAGGCAAGAGACTGAAGGAGCTTGAGAACTTTAGTTTTGAGTCAAGAAGAATGGTGAGGAGAGGCCCCCCCCCAGGGAGAACCTGCTGGACATTCAGGGGCTCCTTAGCCCAGCAGATGGAGGCTGAAAGTTTAAAACTGGACAGACTCCAGGCTGTTGTGTACGCTGTGCGGGCGGTTAGCCGCTGGTGCGGACTCCAGTCTGTTGTGTACGCTGTGCGGGCGGTTAGCCGCTGGTGCGGACTCCAGTCTGCTGTGTACGCTGTGCGGGCGGTTAGCCGCTGCTGCGGACTCCAGTCTGTTGTGTACGCTGTGCGGGCGGTTA
>QEPC01000216.1:375513-415817 GCA_003113815.1 Sphenodon punctatus | reverse complement strand
GGGAAAGGCAGTGAGGAAAAAGTGGGTCTTGAGGAGGGATTTGAAGGAGCAGAGGGAGGGGGCAAGGCGGATGTGGGCAGGGAGGGAGTTCCAGGCATGGGGGGCAGCGAGGGAGAAGGGTTGAAGGCGGTTAGGTGAGCAGGAGAAATGAGGGAGAGTGAGGGAGGGGACAGAGGAGGAGCGGAGAGCGCGTGCAGGAGTGCGTAGGGAGATTAGGTCCGAGAGGTAACAGGGAGCTTCGTCATGGAGCGATTTGAACGTGAATACCAGGAGTTTAAACAGGATGCGTTCAGGAAGGGGGAGCCAGTGAAGAGAGAAGAGGAGAGGCTGCACATGGTCGAAGCGACGGGCAGAGTGAATGACCTTGGCAGCGGAGTTTCGGATTGCGATAAGGAGGGACAGGTGAGAGCGAGGGAGGCCAGCAAGGAGGAGGTTGCAGTAATTGAGGCGAGAAATGACCATGGCATGAACAAGGGGTTTGGCCGAGGAGGTAGAGAGAAAGGGCCAGATCCGAGCAATGTTATGAAGGGCGAAGCTTCAGCTGGTGCAGAACGTGGTGGTCCAGTTCCTTTCAGGAACGAGTTGCCAGGAGCACATGACACCGGTGCTCCAACATCTGCTCTGGCTGCCGATAGTGTTCCAGGCACCATGCAAGGAGCTGCTTTTGACCTTGAAAGCTGTAAATGGTCTGGGTCCCACATGTCTGAAGGACCGCCTGTCCTACTATGCCCCGTCGCGGTCCCTGTGGTCGGCCGGAGTGCCCTCTTGCAGGTTCCACCTGCTGCTCTTCTCCGTAGGACCGGGGGGCGGGGAGCAGGAAGGCATTCCTGGTTGCTGCCCCAGTTTTGTGGAACTCCCTCCCCCAGAGGTTCTCTTGAGCCTGGAGGCAGGCATTTGGGTGGGGTGGGTGGGTCTTGGGATTACAGTGGGGTGGGGTGGGGAGGGCTTGGTGAGGGAAAAGGTTGCGGTCTTTCTGCTGTTTGCTTTATATGTTTGTAAGCCACTCAGAGCCATCGGGGAAGGGTGGGGTAAAAATGGGCTAAATCAATCGGAGGAAGGCTGGGGAGAGACAGGGAGATGCTCTCGAAGCTGAGCCGTCATTGCAGGGGCCTGTGCCCAGCTGAGTTACAGGGAGGGGATGCTGAAGCCGGAGGTGGTGTGTGGGGCAGCCTGGGTGGGGTGAGGGGGGAAGAGAGGTTTTCAGGAGGGATTGGAAGGTCGGGAAGGAAGGAGCAGGGAGAAGGGGTGAATTGGGTGAAGGAGCAGAAGATTTTGGGGTCAGGTGAAGGCGATGGAGGAGGAGTCCTGAGTAGGAACGTAGCGGACTGGCTGGGTGTAAATGGGGAAGGAGCCAATGGAGGGAGCAGAGCCCAGAGGGCAGGGATTGCTGGGGATTCGGCCAGGCAGCCTCAGATGCTGTTTTGCAGGGTTCCCCCCCGCCCATCTCCTCCCCTCTGCATTCCTGCTGTCACAATGGTTCCTGGGGTCCCCCCCCCCCAGTGCCTCCAGGCAAACCAGGACTCCGCTTACCCCTGGGAGGCTCCGATGACCGCCACCCAGTGCAGCACCCACAAGGAAACCCACTCGGAGGCCATTTCATCACAGAAATTTTAAATGGGTCGGGTCCGTCTTGATACAACGACTGAGAATTTCCCCCCGCCTGCCTGTCATTAGTGACACGCAGACACCATCTTAGAAAGAGAAAGTTTCTAGAAAGATTGCCAAGGAAGGATCAGAGCTTATGCACAGCTTGCATAAAGGAATACTATGCCTTACTAGAGACGCACAAGTTTTTGTAGCTAAATCATCATTCCCCAGAGTCCAATTCATGACCAAAACTGCAAAAGATGAGCCTGTCTTCTTTCGTGGTATGCTGGTACCACTCTGCAGAATGACCCCCCGATTCTGGGAACAGTCTTCACCACGGAGGCTGGCAAATTCCTTTCTCTTGGGTGAGCAGAGATGCTTTGCGTAGTAGGGAGACTTCGTTAACCATTGTAGGAGAATGTGTATTTGGCCCGATTGCCTTGTCTGCTTGGGGCTCCCATATCTTGATGTTAGAATTTGCGGGGCCCAGGACAAAGATAAAATGTAGAGGCCCTAGTGGTCCCTTCCGTGTCCCCCCCCCCCCTCTGGGGCCCTAGGGGTGATCATGTTTGGGAGTCTGCAGAGAGATAGTGGGCCCCCCCGCCCCCTGTCCTGGTGAAAGCATGGGCCACTGTGGGGCCACTGAGA
The DNA here is from genome assembly GCA_003113815.1 of Sphenodon punctatus. Taxonomy (NCBI): domain Eukaryota; kingdom Metazoa; phylum Chordata; class Lepidosauria; order Sphenodontia; family Sphenodontidae; genus Sphenodon; species Sphenodon punctatus. Next base: position 413,582 of record QEPC01000216.1, on the reverse strand, counting down.
GAGTGTAAAGAGTGGGGCCCCTGGGGTGGTCACCAACCTGTGGTAAGGCCGGCTTTGTCCCCGTCGAGCTTCTAATATAGTTTGGTCAGTTTTTACTCAAACCTTTATCCTAGCTCATACAATTAATATTTAACCATCTGTTTGATACAGATCATACATCAAACACGTTTAGGTTTTACAAGAGGCTTTCCGCAGGACGTGGGTGCTGAGATAACGTACATTCATGGCATAGCCCAATTCCTAACTCCTAGGAACTCTGGCCTCATGGGTTGGCCCCCTTCCCCCCTGACAACTCGCGAGCTGCCCGGAGCAGGGGTTGCAAGGATCTAGGAGCGTCAGGGCCTTGTCAGTGGCAAGGCTGCAGTCTGGCAGTGACCTTCAGCAGCCTGGGACCCAGCTCAGAGGGCTGGGGAGTGGGGCTAGGGGGCAGAGCCAGCGAGTGGGTGAAGGCGGCTGTGAATCTGGAGCTCAGTGGAGTAGCCTCCAGCCCAGCGCAGAGGACCAGGGAGAAGGGAAAGGCTTTTGTTTCGCTCCTCCGAGGGGAGGATGTGCCGGCAGAGCGACTTCCTGCAGCAGCAGGTCAGGGATCTGAGGGGAGCTAGAAATCCCTGCGCTGGCTCAGGAGATGGGATTGCTCAGTGCTGCAAGGAACGGATAAGGCGCTTTCACAAAGAGATCAGGGGGAAAGGAGCTGGCTCCTCTGAGCTGGGCTTGGCTAGCTGTGTGTGCGACTCTGCCTCTGGGAAGGGTCAGGCCTCTTCCTGTAGCTGTCTGCCCCAGGGGCTGGGGCTGTATGCCTGCAGCTCTGTGCACACCTGGGGGTGGGGGTGGGGGTGCTCAAATGCCTCCAAAATGGCCCTTTCGGTTTTAAAACCGTAAGCCGAAATCGTGGTTCTTTTTCATTTCTGGCGTTTCAGGTTTTTTCCAGTGAATTTTTCCAGTTTGTTCTCATTGACTCCAGGGGGAGAAAATCCATTGAAGTCAGTGAGAAAAAAAAACGGGGGGAAAAAAAATCAATGGACCCGCCCCCCCCCCCCCAAAACCTGAAATCAAAATTAGATCTGAAAATCAAGAAGAGAAAAAACCGACACTGCAATTCCAGCTGTAGTCCTACCCCGCGTGTGTGTGCACTGTGCATGCACACATGTAAGGGGTTGCGACTGGGTAGGTGTGCGAGAAGGGCACAAGCATTGATTGAATTGATTCATTGAAATCCCCCCCAATGTATGGACCGGGCCAGTGGTGGAACTCACGGCTGATCTTAGAGCCGTGGAGAGACAGGAGCAGGGCGTCCCTTTCACTAGGTAGGGCCCAAGCGTCAAACCCAGCCCCTTGAGCCCTCTTGGCAGCCGTGCAGACTCCGGAGCAGCGGTGCGATGTGCCCCCGGCCACCCACCCCTGCCGGAAGGCAGGCAGGCAGGCAGGCCGGCCGGCCGCTTGGAGAGCGCGTTGCAGTAGGAAGGTGGCCAGATCCCTATCGGAGAGAAAGGGCTGCAGCCTCCTCACCAGTTGGAGTGGGTGAAAGGCCACAGCCTGACGCCGCCCAGGATCCAGGAGCACCCCAAGGCTACGCACCTGGTGTCAGGCCCCAGTCTCGAACCCCTGCCCTCTGGGGTGCTGGAGTGGTGGCCAGCCCATCCGTGCCACCGCCCTTGGCCTGGCCAGCCATTCCCCCCCATGACTCCTCCCTGACCCCGGCCTGGCATCTCCTGTCTGTCTTGCCCGTGGTGCCCTGCCTCCCAGCTGCCTGGTGGGCTGGCAGCAGCCACAGCCGGCATGCAGGGAGCAAGCAACAAGGGCTGGGCAGAACAAGACCCTTGCGCTCCTTGTCTTGTCTCTGCTGTTCCCTGTCCTGCCCCCATTCTGGCTCTTAGGCCCCCTTGGCTTGTTCCTGCCTCATCCCCACTCCCCGCTAGTGTACCTACTCTCTTGCTGCCTGGTCTTCTTCCCTTGCCCTTGCCCTGCCTTGGTCTGTCTTCTTGTCCTCAGCCTTGCCTCCCAGCCCTGACCCCCACGCCCGCCCATGGCCTGGATGCCCCAGTGCTTTATGCAGGGGAGGCTGTGCCCCGCCAATGATGGGGGTCCCAGTCCCTGGATTCCGGCTCGGTTGGCTCACCCACATCCGGTCCCCAAGAGCAGCCAGGCACGCGGTAAGCACTGAGACTGCAGGGCCTGGCTCCGATGACAAAGAGAAATAGATATGGGTGTAGGGTTGCCACCTAGCTATATTTTCCCAGGCCACTTATGAAACATACATGTTGCAGGGCCTGCATTGGTGCCATAGGTACCAGTGCAGACCCTGCAACCTGTATGTGTCATAAGTGGCCTGGGAAAATCTACATAGGTGACAATCCTCTATGGGTCCCATCTGCATATTGATGGCCGTGCACCCCAAGTCAAAGGACAATCTCGCCTTAGATACCCATTGAACAGGAGGGGAGACAAGCTGGAGTCCTGCAGGATGCCTGAGGGGCTAAGAGCTCTTGATGCCGCTGGGAGTGAGCCGGTCCCTCCAATCTGACCCGTTGTGAAGTGACTGAAGCGCCCATGGCGGAGACAGGATGTCGGGCTGGTGCGGTGGGCCATTGGTCTGGCCCAGTATGGCAACTCCTGTTTCCTGATGGCAGATTAGTGAGGCGTGATTTTCCTCTGTGGAAGCCGTAGGGTCTGTCCCCATTGCATCATGTTTCATCATTTCTGCCTCCCCTTATTTACCTGCAACGGCAGCACAGCAGCTTGGTCTGCGGTTGCCAGGGCGACCTAGCTCCTCTCCTAAAGCGAGGTATCGCAGCTGATGTTAATGAGGGAAAGTGTATGTATGCAAATCAGGAGGCCTGGATTAGAGGATCGCAAGGGAATCCGCTAATAAGTGGGGCCGGCCCGCCCTGGCAGAGTTCGAGTGCAAAGTTCTGGGAAGCTAATGAGGAGCACCGGGATCTGTCTTGCTTTGTGACGATAACCATGTGGTAAATCTGAGTTTTTTCCCTCTCCCCCTGCTTCCCCTTGCAGGGCACAGTGGGACTGGCACTCGCTAATGCCAGTAGCTGTAAGGGCACTCAGCAGCGCTGAGCTGCAGCCGCTCATAGCGCCCGTGCCTGCCCAAGGCAAGCAATGCCGGCGTGCAGGGCAGGGCAGGCTGGGGTGGGGAGGAGTCTCTACCAGTAGGCCAGGATCCCACAAACAGCTGAGCCGCCCTTCTCTGGACGATGGCCCCCGAGACACATTTTTAAGGAACGCTTTTGAGAAATACATGTTTCAGGGCCTGCCTTGGCACCTAAGGCGTCAGTGTGGGCCCTGCAACATGTATTTCCCAAAAGCATTCCTTAAAAACGTGCCTAGGTGCCCCCCCTCCCTGAAGCGGCGTTCCAGGTCCCGGACGTGAACCCTGGATCCGGTTCCTACTGAGCTCAGGGGAAGGGAGCAGAGAGGAGAGGCGTGCACCCAAGGAGTGAACAGATCCAGGATTGGGACTCTTCTCTTCCTGAGCGCCCCCCTCAAGCACCTCGGCCGCCAACGTCTAGGAACTTGGAACCTGGACTCATTTTCAGAGTGGCCCCCAGGAGGGAAAAGCTTCCCCCTCCCTGGTTTACGCTGTTCATCTGAACACGAGGGAAGGGACGTGTCTGCTTCGGTGAGTTATGTCAAGTATCTGACTGCTCCCTTGCAGGCTGACTCCCAGCTGATGAGGCTGGAGTGGTGGGTGGGGGTGGCAGCATTCTTATTGGGACCAGAATCCTTGCTCTTGATCTGGAGGAGCCAACTGGTGATCTCCGCGGTGCCCAGGGCAGGGCACAGTGCCCCAGAGGTTGGCAGAGGATGTTCGGGATCTGGTGGCATTGCCATTCTCTTTCTCTTCTCTGCCGCATCCCCAAATCCCAAGGGCTGGGTCTAAGCGAACTCCTTAGCCCCGACTTCCCTTCCACGCCTCCCATGTTCTGCACCCTGGGATTTCGGAGCAGTGGAGCCGCAGGGAGAGACTGGCGAGGCTTGCCTGCTTGTTAGCCAAGCCCCATTGAACACTGCTCAAGTTCCCTGCCCGTGTTTCTCATCTCTTCAGGGCCTTGTCTCGGAAGCCTCTAGCCTCACTGCTGTTGGCGGCTCCTCCCAGTTTAGTATCAACTGCAAATTCTCATTAATGTTCTGTTTGCTCCCTTCTTCCACATCATTAATAAAAAATCAAGCTCGGTCCCTATGGTCCCTGCACGAAGCTTTTCTCCACTCAGCGCTTCTTCCTTCCAAGTTCACTTTGTTTATGGCCCTTTTGCTGGCTTCCAGCGTAGACAACAAGCCTGTTAGGATCTGTTCAGAGGGGGAGATTTTATAGGAGCTGGATTAAAATCCAGGTATCGTGGCCACACCTAGAATTTCTGTGTCAGGCTGCCCACCCATTCCGTCCTGCTTGAGCAGGGGGTGGGGTGGGGTCTTACACACCGGCCACTTCCGCCAGGCTTTCCCCAGCTCCTCCCCCCTCCTCTGCCCGCGCTGCTCACCGATGCTCCATTTACTGTCCTGTCAGTCAGGGTTCCCCTCTCCCCTCTAACCAAGCTCAGCCTGGGCACCTGCATCCTCTCAACTTCATGGATGTCTCCCCGTCTCTCCCTCTTGTCTTACCTAGATTGCACGCCCCTTGGGGCAGAGAGCTGTCCTCTAATAGATTACTATTAAGTGCCAGGCGCATTGCTGGTGAAATAATAATAATAATAATAATAATAATAATAATGAATACCAGCCAATTATAATTGAGGGGGCGGGGCCAGGGTTGCTGGGGAGGCTTCTGGCGCAGCCTGCCAGCCACCCAGCCTGTAAGGAAACTGGCGGTGCTGCTCGTTCCTTCCATCATCCCTTCCTGCTGCTGCTGCTGTGGCTGGGAGCCCCCTCTAAGGGCTCGCCCTCCTCCCCGAGGTCTCTGCCTGCCCTGGGCCCCCAGGTGACTATCAAATCCCCTGCTCCCTTGGGAGAGGAGAGGGGGCGGGGCCAGGGCTGTTGGGGAGGCTTACCAGGGCCGCAGTACCAGAGCGGGCTACAGGCAGCGCCCAAGGGCGGTGCTGAAGGGCCCTTAGGTGTGGCCCTTAGTGGGCCCGGGGGAGGGGCAGGTGGGGGGACGTTGGGGTTTTAATGTGTTAGCAGGGGGTTGGGTGCGGTTCCTTGTTTTGGGGGGTTCGGGGTTGTCCTGGGGTGGGGTGTGTGTTGAGTGTGACGCGGTCCTCTGGTGAGAGTAGGGGGTGGGGTGGGGAATGAGTGTGACGCGGTCCTCTGGTGAGAGCAGGGGTGGGGGGTGGATTGAGTGTGACGCGGTCCTCTGGTGAGAGCAGGGGTGGGGTGGGGAATGAGTGAACGGGCTGTGGTCACCCTGTGAGTGGGGGGGCTGGCCCCGGTATCTGGGGGAGGAAGACAGTGCTCCGTGAGAGGTGTTTGTGTGTAGGGCGTGGGCGTCCCCTTCGCTGGCCTGGCAACTCGGGGGAGACAAGGGAAGGGCCCGTTGGGGGAGAGGCCGCGGCTCTAGGGGTCGTGATGGGCAGGGGGAGCTATGGTCCCTCTGGAGGGTATTGACGATCTCAGAGGGGGGCTGGGTGTGTAGTACCTGTCCCCGTCGTTGCCCCCAGGGCAAGTGGTGTAGTGGGTGAAGATGGAGGGGCCCTTGGCCCTGTGCTGCTGCTGTTACATCCAGGTCAGTCGTTAATAAGTCCTTTGTGGTCTGGGATCTGATCCCGGACCAGGAGGCTGACCTGGCGTGCATCACGGAGAACTGGCTGGAGACTGCGTCGGGGCCTATTCTGGCTGACCTCGTTCCGGCTGGGTACTCTGTGCAGCATCAGCCACGGTCAGAGGGACCGGGGGGCGGCGGTGTAGCCATTGTTTTTAGAGAGAACTGGTCCATCAGGAGATATCCGGTGCAAACCCCATCCGGTATAGAGGCCCTCCATCTTGTGGTTGATTTGGCACAAGGCGACAGATTAGGGTTGTGGCCGGTATGCCGTGCACCTTCCTGTACAGCAGCTTCCCTACTGGCTTTAGCCGATCTGGTGTCGGAGGTGGCATTGCCATCCCCGAGGCTTGTGGTCCTGGGGGATTTCAATATTCATGCCGACACCAGGGTTAGAGCAAGAGTTCATGGCCGCCATGGCAACTATGGGCCTGTCGTTTCTGATCCGACGCGTGAGGCAGGGCATACTCTGGATCTGTTATTTTGCACCAGCCTCTCCAAAGAGTCCCAGTAGCTAACTGCACAGGATTAAACTAAACTGACCAATGAGGTTGCCGGCAGGTGGGCTAAGCAAGCTGGGCCGGTCCCCCGGCCTGACGTGAATTACCCCAGACATATGCAGCCACTGCGCAGCCGGGAGACGACTCCAGCCCTGGCCGGGACCATCCCTATTTCTTACGAAAGACGGGGAGATGGCGCAGGAACTCGTCCCTAGGAGAATGAGGGCAGTCGAGTGGGAAGTGGCTGCTCATTTTACTCAGCTCAGTTTCCTGGGCCTGGGGCCAGAGTCACTGCCAATAGCGTCTCCCCTCCCCACAGACACCAGCAGAGCCTGCTGAGAGAAACTGGAGGCCTCCTAGGGTTCCCCATCCCCTGCCCCATCCTCCCCATCCCCATCCCCCCCAGGGTTGAGTCTATAGATTCTGACGCTTGTATGTGGAGCTACCAGGGCTGTATTGACAGAGGCGTTACTTGCAATTATGGTTTTAATCACAAAATTATAATGTGAGATTGTAAAAAGAAATATTTATTGGGATTTTGGGGGTCCTGGTGCACATTGTCTCCCCAAGAATGCCTGCCTACTCTCCCAGGAGAATGCTTCTCCATTAGTGTCCTCTCCCCAGGGCAGTGACTGCTAAGAGATCTCACTCAGTCATCCCCGCTCCTGCCCCTGCAAAACCACCATCGTTTGCCTGCAGTTCCTCCCCAATCTGTACTGCCCAGAGTTGGTTAGTGAACTTCCACAGGGTGCAGTTCATCCCAGTAGAGACAGCAGGTAAAAGGCAGAGCCCTGCAGTGGGAGCCATGCTGGCAGGAGTAGGCAGAAGCTGTCCCCTGTGGTAATTCGTGGGAGCGGATTCGTGGTTCCAGCTCTCCTAGTGAAGCCTGGGGCTTGCGTTGTGTGGGGAACTGCTTGTCAGGGAGATGGAGGAGTGGGGGAGGAGGGGAGGAGATGGAGGAGCAGAAGGAGATGGAGGAGCCGGTGAGGAGGGGAGAAGATGGAGGAGGGGAGGAGATGGAGGAGCAGAAGGAGATGGAGGAGCCGGTGAGGAGGGGAGAAGATGGAGGAGCCGGTGAGGAGGGGAGGAAATGAAGGAGATGGAGGAGATAGAGGAGCTGGTGAGGAGGGGAGGAGATGGAGGAGCTGGTGAGGAGCAGGAGGAGATGGAGGAGCCGGTGAGGAGGGGAGGAGATGGAGGAGCTGGAGGAGCTGGGGAGGAGATGGAGAAGCAGGAGGAGATAGAGGAGCCGGGGAGGAGCAAGAGATGATGGAGGAGCTGGTAAGGAGGGGAGGAGGTGTAGGAGCAGGAGAAGATGGAGAAGCCAGTGAGGAGATGGAGGATCAGGAGAAGATGGAGCAGATGAGGAGGGGAGGAGATAGAGGAGCAGGAGAAGATGGAGGAGCCAGAGAGGAGGGCACTCCCGCATCACTGGGAAGATCTGTCTCTCCCGCACCACAAGCCCCAGCCTTGGTCTGCAAGAGGCAGGGCAGAGGCTTGTACTGCAGACTGGAGCAATCTGGCCTTTTCCTAGGGACAAACAAGGGTGCATGCGGCAGGATATAATCTACTACAGGGAGAACGCTGGAGCTGGAGTGGGGGCAGGAATGTCTTGTTTATTGTTTATTATTTTGATTTCTAGTCTACCCATGCCCAATGGGCTCAGGGCAGCTCACAAGAAGAAGAGCACAGAATCAGTGGGGCCAGCTACATGCATGGAAAGGAATCCAGTAAAACCAAGGGAAACTCAACCTCCCCCCCGCAATCTCTCGCTTTTCCCTGGCCACTGAAAGTCTGCCTCAGCCAAAGTTTCCCCCCACTCGTTCTGTTTCTGAGTGCAGACTCAGGCTCTGGTGAGCCTCTAGTGGAAGGGGGTCATCAGGAGCGTTTCCGCCCACACCTTGCCGTCTGTACGTGATGCACAGAGGGCTGCTCCCAGTGGGCCGGAGAGGCCAGCGCCGTGGGACATAGGGGATGGGGCTGTTGCACTGGGTGGGGGCAGGTTAGTGCCGTGCTGGGCTCAGGCCCTGGTCCCGTGGCCGACTGGCTCCAGCCTTGTGCTGTTCTTCCTGCCACACGCTGCCCAGAGAGGCTGACTTTCCTATGATCCAGTTTTCCCTTTGTTCCCACTCCTGCCTTTTGTTCTGTGGATATTTTTTGCCAGCGATCCCTAGCTTCCTGCCAGGCTGAACTTCTCCCATTATGTTCCCCGGCTGAAGAAAGGAGAGCCGGGGAAAGATCAGCAGCCCTACCTTCTGCCCGGCCCTTCTCTCGCCGTGTGGGCCGCTGATTCGCTCAGCACGAGAGAGATGGGGCGAGCGGGGTCTGGAGTTCCGGAACGGTCTAATCTGTGGGAAGGGGAGGTCCCCCGAAAGAGCGGCATTAGCCGTTTGGAAGGGGAGGCAGCTAGTCAGAAAGGCCCCCCTCCCCAAATAAAAGAAGGCATGGGCATAATTTAGTTTATTACAATCAAGGGGGACCAAGAGCTGCGTGGATTGCTGAAGTCCATGCAAGAGGAGGCTGGCTCCCCGGACGGGCCCCAGACCCCTGCTTTTATGAATTGCCACTGGCCATTGGCAGTCTGCTAGCAGGTTGCTACCTAGTGTGATGCCAGCTCGGCTGCTCCCAGATTCCAGCTCGGTTTCTCCTCGTTGCTTTCAGATAGAAAACCTTGTCACATCGCTGAGAACTTGATGAAGTATCTTTCTCATACTTCCTCATATTTGGGACACTGGGGGGGGAAGTGCCACTGTTTTCACTCTCTCCGCTGTCTCACTCTCAGGCTTTGGAGTGTGCCGCCTTGTGCCTCCCAGTTTTCCCCCTGAGATGATGGTCATTGGCTCTACACTTGGTCAGAGACTGAGCAGTGGCAATGTAGCACAACAGTGCTGGGGCAGGGATCTGGAGCAGTGCAGGCTCCTGCTACTTCCACTGTGTTCTCCCCAGTAATCATTGGAGCTGGGTTGTTTTATTTCTTGGTCATGCAGTTTGAGCACCTTTCTTGTTTAACTCTTTGCTCTGCCAGTTATGGGGACGTTTAACCCAGGCAACGGTGGTGGACCCGAGTGGATTGGGTTGCAGTTGGATTTAGATTTTGGTCTCCTAGTGATGAGGCGTGTGGTGCCACTTAAGGAAATGGCAGCTGAGCCTCCAAAGAGTGGGCCAAAAGGAAACCGGAGGTGAGAAGAGAACCTTATCACATGATCCCTGAGGACTTGGAGTAGCTTTCTCACACCTCCTCATATTTGGGACACTGGAGGGGAAAGTCTCTCCTCTGTCTCACAGCATGCCAAAAGGAAATTGGAGCTGAGAAGGGACCCTATTTGGCTAAGATCAGGAAATTAGAACCAAGCAGAGTTTCAAAATCCAAAAATCTAACCCTGGCAATGTCAGCAGAGAGAGCAGGTGATAGCGAGCAGGTAGAAGGGAAGTTAGCAGGCAAAGGTGGATTTCAAAGTACAAATGGCCAGAAGTGTAAAAAGAAGCCAGACAATTTCCTGAATTCTGTTAGGAGAAAGAGACCCGCAAGAGAACTAGTGGCAGGGCCACCGGGTTCAAAGTAATTCTGGGGGATGGTGTGGAGAAACTCCAGGTCCAGTCTAGCCTTTTTGTGTCCCCCTGTCTAGCCGTGTCCCAGCTGGTCACTGGCAACTTGGGAGACCCTCCCTTGTGAAAATCAACTCTCCCTTGAGTAGGTTCATCCAGGGATGAAACCTGGGCTTCCCCTTCACTCATGTCATGTGATTCCCCAGCATAGAACTACACACACGCTCACACTGAGCTCTTCATAAGAAGGTAGATATTGTAAACGGCCGACCTCGCATGTGTCACGGAGACCTGGCTGGACAATGAGTCGGGGCCTAGACTGGCTGACCTTGTTCCAGCCGGGTGCTCCGTGCAGCATCAGCCACGGCTGGAGGAACGGGGGTGGGGGTGTAGCCATTGTTTTTAAGGATGCCTGGTCGGTGAGGAGATTTCCTGTGCAACCTATCATGGGTGTGGAGGCTCTCCATCTGGGGTTGGATTTGGCCGGAGACAGAGTGGGGATACTGCTGATATACCGTGCACCCACCTGTACAGCAGCCTTCCTGCCCGCACTGGCCGAGCTGGTGTCGGGGGTGGTCTTGCGGTCCCCCAGGGTGATAGTCCTTGGGGACTTCACTATCCATGCCCACGCCAGTCTTGGAGGGGCAGAGCGTGAGTTCATGGCCGCCACGGCAACCATGGGCCTGTCTCAGAGCGTAGTGGGCCCCCCACATCTTGGAGGACATACCCTAGACATGATATTTTGCACAGGCCCAGCCACTCCACTGCACTGGGGGATGATCCCACAAAACCGGACCAGACGGGGCATTCATAACCTCAGGCACATCTACTGCATGAAGTGCCACGTCGAAGTCGTAGGCGATACGAGTGATTTTATCTGCGAAATAGTAGATAAATATGTCACAGTGAGCACTGGAAGATTCCAGTTCCAGGCAAAGAGAGACTGGACTGACCAGCCCCTTCACCACCTGGAAAAGCTCAGCTGGATGTGACTTTGTGGATGATATGATGGCATCAAAGAAAAACTCCTCTTTGCTGCCCGTAGAGCCACAGTCTAGGCTTTCAATGCAGCTCTGTGCTGCAATCTCTCGACTTCAGTACGAGTGGGGTGCCACCGGTGCTCTGTCTCCCCTCCTGCTTCAGACGATGCAGGTCATCTGTAAACCACGGGGCCCTGCATTGCCTATGCCTAGGGAGCAGCTGCCTGGGAGCCGCTCAGTCGATGGCCTCGGTTAGCAAGGTGTTTCAAAACGCAACAAAGTCATTGAGTGATCGGCCGTCAAAATTGGAGGGTATATCCCCCAAAGCATTCTGGAACTGATCTGGTTTCATGAGTCTCCAAGGTGAACTGTCTGAACCGTTTCCACACCTTGCCAGGGGCAGACATGCGCCGGGAGACTGGTCCGACTCCGCAGGAGATAATTGTCAGTCCATAACAAGGGCACAGATGATACCTTCCGCACTAACAGACCCCCCCCCACCCCCGCCTCAAGGCCAGTGCAAAATATCAAATCCATAGTCTATCCCCTTTTGTGAGTCAGGTCAGAAACCACCGGAGACAGGCCCATGGCGGCCATGAACTCTTGTTCTGCCTCCATAACATTGGGGTCAGCGTGAATATCGAAATCCCCCAGGACCACAAGCCTCGGGGATGGGAATACCATCTCTGACACCAGATCGGCTAAAGCCAGTAGGGAAGCTGTCGTACAGGAAGGTGCACGGCATACCGGGCGCAACCCTAATCTGTCTCCTTGTGCCAAAGTGACCATGAGATGGAGGGCCTCTATACAAGATGGGGTTTGCACTGGATGTTGCCTGATGGACCAGTTCTCCCTAAAAACGATGGCTACACCCCCCCTACCCCTGTCCCTCTGACCGTGGCTGATGCTGTACAGAGTACCCAGCTGGAACGAGGTCAGCCAGAATAGGCCCCGACGCAGTCTCCAGCCAGGTCTCCGTGATACACGCCAGGTCGACCTCCTGGTCCGGGAGAAGATCCCAGACCACAAAGGACTTATTAATGACTGATCTGGATGTAACAGCAGCAGCAGCACAGGGCCAGGGGCCCCTCCATCTTCACCCACTACACCACTTGCCCTGGGGGCAACAAGGGGGACAGGTACTATTTTTTATTTTATTTATTTATATCCCGCCCCTCCTGCCCACAGGGCAGCCCGGGGCGGCGAACAACAATAATCAATAAAACAATAAAAACATTTTAAAACAATTTTAAAATGCAATATGCGGGGAAAAGAAAAACCCTCCCCCCCTCCCCCTAACCGTACCCCCCGCCAAAAGCCTGACGGAACAGCCAGGTCTTACATACGCGCCGAAACAGCAGGCGAGTGGGAGCCAACCGAGCCTCCTCCGGGAGCGAGTTCCACAGCACAGGGGCGGCCACCGAAAAAGATCTCACATCGGTGGCCACCCACCTCGCCCGGGGAACCTCCAAAAAAGTTCCCACGGACGATCTCAAGGGGTCTCACGGGCACATGGGGAGTGAGGCGGTCCCGCAGATAGGCAGGGCCCAGGCCGTGAAGGGCGTTAAAGGTTAAAACCAGCACCTTGAACCTGGCCCGGTGCTTTATAGGCAGCCAGTGCAGAGCCGGGAGCATAGGTGTCATGTGCTCCCTGCGGCTCAACCCCGTCAGGAGACGGGCCGCGGCATTCTGCACCAGCTGCAGCCTCCGGACCAGCTTCTCGGGCAGCCCCACGTAGAGCGCGTTGCAGTAATCCAGCCGCGAGGTGATGAAGGCATGGATGACAGTGGCGAGGTCAGAGTCTGAGAGATATGACAGGACAGGACGGGGCATCCATAGTCCCAAGATGATCCTCTGCAATAACTGTGGTACCGAAATCGTGGCGGATGCGAGCGATCTTATCTACAAAGTACTCGATAAACCAGTCACAGCGGTCACTGGATTGCTCCAGGTCCAGGTGGAGGCAGGCAGGACTGACCAAGCCTTTCACCACCTGGAAAAGCTCCGCTGGATGTGACTTTGCAGATGCAATAAGGGCAGCAAAGAAGTAAGAACTGCTTCTTTGCTGCCTGCACCGTCACAGCATAGGCCTTTAAACTGCTCTTATGCTGCGATCGATCATACTGGTTGCGAGTCCGGCGCCACCGTCACTCTAACCGCCTGCTCTCCCGCTTCAAACACCGCAGGCCCTCAGTAAACCAAGGAGACCTGCGGGAGACTCGGGAGGGCAGCGGACGCCTGGGAGCCACTCTGTCAATGGTCTGAGCCAACAAGGTGTTCCAGAAGGCTATGAGATCATCGACTGAGCGGGTGTCAAGGTCCAGGGGAAACTCCCCCAGAGCATTCCGGAACCGATCCGGTTCCATAAGTCTCCGGGGGCGGACCGATCTAATAGCTCCTGCACCCCGTTGGGGGCTGACATACGCCAGGACACACGCCTTAAGGAGGTAATGGTCCGACCATGACAAAGGCTCTATCCCCCCTTCTACTAAACACCCAGCCCCCCTCTGAGATCGTAAATACCCTCCCGAGGGACCGTATCTCCCTCTGCCTGTGGCCTCCCCCTCCCATTGCCAAATCACCAGGCTGGTGGTAGTGTCTTCCTCCCCCGTGTACCAGGGCCACCCCCCCTCACAGGGTGGCCATAGCCCACTAACCCATTCCCCACCCCACGCCCTGCTCTCACCAGGAGGCCAGGTCATATTCAATACCCACCCCCTATACCCGGAACACAAACCCGCAAATTAAACAACTGCACCCTACCAGCACAAGTCCCTCCCGGTCCCACTAAGGGCCACACCTAAGGGCCCTTTTGCACGTGGCCTGCGGCACTGCTGGGTGGCAGGCCGTTTAAGGTAGTGTGGCCCCTGGCCCCTCTCCGGAAGCCCTGGCCCCACCCCGTCTCCTCTCCCAAGGGAGGAGGTAATGGAGTGGCTTCTGTACAAGGAGAGAGAGGCTCAGTAGGCTCAGGGTGTTTATTTAGAAAAAGGGGAGATACGATCGCGGTTCACAAAACATGAGTGGCGCACAGCAAGTAACTAAAGAGCGGTTATCTACCCTTCCTCGCTATGCAGATAGAGCTAGGCGACACCCAATGAAATGATCAGGCAGCAGGTTTAATAGAAAAAAAAAAGGAGTATCCCCTCCCCCAAAGACCCAATTAACCTGTGGAACTCACTGCCATGGGATGTTGTGAAGGCCAGTGGCATGACTGGGTTCTAAGAGGATTGGAGAAGTCCATGGAGAATGAAATACTCATAGCCATGTAGCTGGGAATGGCTTGCTCATAGATGCCCTGTTTGGTGCCCTTTGCCTATGTATCAGGAGTTGGCTGCTGCCAGAGACAGGATGCTGGGCTAGATGGACCATTGGCCTGAGCTAGTCTGCCAGTTCTTATGCCCTTAGCCAGGAATGGGGTCTTAATTTGGGGTGGAAGATAGTGCTGTTTGGATGCTAATTCTCTTTTTCTTTTCTCTCCACTTTTTTTTTAAAATTCTCCCCCCATCCCCTGCATCCTACTTTCACCGCCTGCATGTGTTACCTGAACCCCTGCTTGTCTGTTGCCTCTGTATGTGTGTTGCTCTCATGTGTCTTATCCATTGTCCTTGTGCTGTATCTAATCCCCGTCCCTTATGCATGTGCCCCTGTGTATACCTTGCCCCCTGCCCTCCGCTGTGTGTCTCTCATCTCCTGCGTGTCTCTCTCTTACCCCCTATGTGGGTCTCTTGGCTGCTATGCGTCTCTCTCACCCCCTATGTGGGTCTCTTGGCTCCTATGCGTCTCTCTCTTTTACCCCCTGTCTCTCTCTTACCCCCTATGTGGGTCTCTTGGCTCCTATGTGTCTCTCTCTTTTACCCCCTGTGTCTCTCTTACCCCCTATGTGGGTCTCTTGGCTCCTATGTGTCTCTCTTACCCCCTATGTGGGTCTCTTGGCTCCTATGCGTCTCTCTCTTTTACCCCGTGTCTCTCTTACCCCCTATGCGTCTCTCTCTTTTACCCCCTGTGTCTCTCTTACCCCCTATGCGTCTCTCTCTTTTACCCCCTGTGTCTCTCTTACCCCCTATGTGGGTCTCTTGGCCCCCTGTGTCTCTCTTACCCCCTATGTGGGTCTCTTGGCCCCCGTGTCTCTCTTACCCCCTGCTCCCTGTGTGTCTCTCCCCCTTGCCCCGGCTGCTGCAGGGGGGCTGTGATGATGTGGGGGCTGTAGTTGCCTCGCCCGCCCGCCGCACGGAGCATGCCTCTTAGTCCGCCCGCCGCCGCCGCCGGCAGCAGCAGCAGCAGCAGCAGCAAGCATGAGACTGCCGAGCCGCCGGCAGCAGCAGCAGCAGCAGCAGAGGAGCCGCCGCCGCCGCCGCCCGAGCCGCTCCAGCCCTGCGCTGCCGCCGCCCCCCGAGCCGCCGAGGGGGAGCCGGGCGCGGGCAGCAGCAGCGGCAGCAGCAGCGGGGAGCCGGAGCCGGAGGAGGAGATCGCGCTGTATGACACCATCAAGCCCCCCCAGCAGCTGTCCCGGCCCGCAGCAGCAGCAGCAGCAGCAGCATCCGCCCCAGCAGCAGCGGCGGCAGCAGCGTCGCCGCCACCGGGCCGGATGGAGGAGCCGGCTCCTGCCAATGCCATCGTCGTCCGCATCGGGATCCCAGACCTCCAGCAAACGGTAAGAGCCGGTCGGGCTGCAGGGGGCACCCGCCGGCCGGGAGGCACCGGACCCGCCCGCTGGCCCCAAGTTCCCTCCCTCCGGTCCCCGGGGAAACAAACTTTGCACCGACTGCAGGGGGTGGGGGAGCCCAAGAGGAAGTGGCCTGAGCTCCTGCGGGGGCCCCCCCTCCCAGCCGCTCCCGAGCGGTGCGGGGCTCGCTCCCCGGGGTGGGCAGGCAGGCAGGCGGGCGCTCGCTCCAGCGCTCGCTGGGTTGAACTAGGAAAGTCCTCTCCGGTCCCTGGGCAAAGAGCTGCCCTGGGGGATGCAGGCAGGCCGGCCCAGGCTGCCCCCTTGCCCTGCCTGCCTTGCCCCCCTCACCCAGCCAAGCAGCAAGGAGCTCGGTGGCTGTGGCTGCTCCCAGCTGGTCTCAGCAGAGCAGAACTCCCCCCAAATAAGGGCTAGGTGGAGCGGGGAGAGAACTGGGTCTGCTCTGGGGGGGGGGCTCTGGGGAGCTGGGATGGATCTGCTCCATGGGGATCTATGGAGCTTTTGGGGGTGTCTAGTCCAGGCGGCTCTGGGGGAGCGCTGGTCCAGGGGGCTCTGGGGAGCTGTGTTTTGGGGTGTCTGGTCTAGGCGGCTTTGGGGAGCTGTGTTTTGGGGTGTCTGGTCCAGGGGGCTCTGGGGAGCTGTGTTTTGGGGTGTCTGGTCCAGGGGGCTCTGGGGGAGCTGTGGGGGTCTGGGAGCTGTGTTTTGGGGTGTCTGGTCCAGGGGGCTCTGGGGAGCTGTGTTTTGGGGGTGTCTGTTCGAGTTTCCTGAGGCTGTAGGATGCCTGTTCTATGGGATTTGTATGTGTGTGAGGTTTATTCTAGGGGGCTCTGTGGAGCTGTGGGTGTCCTGTTGAGCTCTGGGGGCTGCTCTGTGGAGTTATAAAATAAAGGGTTCCTTTCAAATAAATGCAGATGATCTGCTAGCTCTGCCTCTGGTGAAGGGTGGGGATGACAGGAACAGCGTTAGTGGGGCTCAGGGCGGGCTGCAGGGTCTCCTGTTGGCTGCCCCCCCCTCTTTAGCAGGGTCTCTGCTCTGACTGCACCGGCCTGGCCGGAATGCAGGGATCTTGCATAAGGCTGGAGCTCAGTGCCGGGATGGGGGTAGAGCCAACGGGGGACACCTTGCTGCACAGGGTTGCTCGCTGCTTGGAACGCAGCCTGCGGTGCCTGGATCCTATTGAAGAAGAGGGCCCCCTGTACGGCTGCAGCGAGCAGCAGCAGGGACAGAGCTGACTTACAGCAGCGCAGCCTGGAGCGTAGGCTTCAAGCAACTTCCCCACGACTCCCAAAGCCACAGTGCTCAGGGAACGCAGGCTGTTCATCTCCAGCTCCGCTACGGAGCAGGTGGACCCAGGGGGCTGTCAGAGCAGGCAGGGGGATGCTACAGTGCAGGAGGTGTATTGCGTGTGCGTGTGTGTGTGTGTGTGCTGTAGTAGCAGGGTGGGCGTTACACATTGGGGTGAGCGGCGTACTCCCCACCCCAGAGCCTAGTGGGACAGGGTGAGTGTGGGGGGTGTATTGGTGAGGAAGGGCTATTCCAGCAGTGCCCCCGGTGTTCCTGATGTGCTGCACAGGACAGAGGGTTAGGGGACTGTGGCTTTAAGCTCTCTCCCCATTGCCCGTGTGTGCAAGGAGCTGCCAGTTGCCTTTGCTGTTGAAGAATCTGACCGACCGAGCCAGGGCTGCCCTGCCGTTGGAGTGCCGGCGGCCTGGTGGGATCCTTGCCGTGCTGGGCTTGACCCCTACCTACAGCCACTCCACGCTCTGCTGCCTGGGAGCGGCTCTGGGGTGGGGAGCTGTGCTGGGGGGCTGGGCGTGTGCCCAGGGATGCAGAGCAGCAGCAGCAGCAGGGAGAGCCCTGCCTGGGCTGAGAAGCGGTTCTGAGGGACTGATCGTCTAGCAGCTCCGCCTGTGTGCGCTGTGTGCCTGGGGGAGCTTCAGGAAAACTCTGTGCTCTGGCTTCGGGCTGTGGCTCAGCATGGGCTGGGCCCTCCTGGTTTCCCCTTGCCAGGCGCAGGCAGAGCGCAAAGGCCTGACGTGTTGGCTGCCCCTGGGCAGAGAGAATTGGACCCATGTTGCCAACAGCACAGCGCTCCCCGGAGGGGCGTCCATGTTGCTAACAGCCTGTGCGGGGAAGATTTCTCTGCTCAGTTCACTTGAGAGAGATTTTAGCCTCCGGGTGAGCTCTCATGGCCAGGCACACTTTACCTCATTGTTTTTTTGTGGGGCTAAAGAAGCCGCTTAGGGTCCTGTGAGAAACACCTTCCTTGGGCTTCCTTGTGTTTGGGACGTTAGTACAGAAAGTGTGTCTCTGTCTTAGTTCGCGTCTGTCCTGTTGTTCCTCTCTGGGGTTAGATCACGCTTCCTCATTTCCACCTCTCATTCATAGGCCCCGATTCTGGATTTGGTGAGAGTCTGTCTTAGTTTAGCACATTTCACACCAGTGGGGTAGTCCAGTTCTGCGCTGGGTTCAGTAGCAGTTCAATTTTAAGCAGGAATAAGGAGTTGGGGTCATCTCTGTGCACGGTGTAGGTGAGGCTGTCCCAGGGGCACTGTACCTAGGACTAGGGTCCATATTGCAAAATTGGGAAGGGCTGGGGAAAAAAAGCTGAAAGAAAGATCCCCGCTCTTGCAAACCTGCCTGATAGGGAGAGTCTTAATCCATTTACCCTATTGAGCCTCTCTCCAAGAGACAGTTAAGAGACTGCTCACTCGATCGCGGGCTGCGAGTAGGAACGGGGGAGAAGGCTCTGATGACAGCAGACGGCTCTTTAAAGGTCCAACCAGCCAGAAGCAAAAGGGAGACCAATTTGGGCTAGAAACAAGGTGCAGATTCTTCACAACGAGGCCGATTAACCATTGGGAGAGCAGGCTGCCCAGTGAATGACCGGGGGGGCGGGGGAAACCGCCATCTTTACAGTAATCCGGCACGTCTCTGAAAAGGGCTGCAGAGGGGAGGATTCCTCTGGCCTCGGCAAAGAAAAGGATCAGAATGGCCCAGTTCAAATTGGGGAACTGCAGCTAGGGGAGCCAGGCTACAGCTCCTCCACCCCACCCTGCCTCAGAACAGGGCAAGCGCTGTACATCACCCCCTACAGGCCAGTCTCCAACATGCTGATGGCAGATTCTCCGAGCCCATTCATTCTTTCTATGACTAGATCCCCGAGTCTTCCAAACTTCTTCCCAGAAGGGTCCGATTGGCAGCTTTGGGTCACCCTGCTGCTAGGAGAGGAAGGAGCCGCAGCGTTGCCATGATCAATTGGCCCCCTGCACAGGAGGGCTCTGAGCTGTGAGCAAGGATTCCGAGATTTCCCAGGTTACGTCTAAGGGCATTCCCATCCGAGGTCAGGGGAGGGACGTTCGTAGAACAATTGTTCTGCTTGGGGGTGGAGGGACCCCACTGTTAAAGCGCCTGGGAGGAAGAATTTCCTTTGACACAGAGCAAAGTGGCAGCTTTTCCTCGGCTTCATGGTGTTGGCCAAGGAGATAATGTTTATCACCTGGGAATGAACCCTTTGAGCCTGGGATCCAGGGTGTTAGACTCTCCGTGCTGTGCGTGGATGGGTCTCTGGCAGCCTCTCGCATTGATGCAGCCAAAGTGGAGATCTTTTCTCTTCCCGTGGGGCCACTTAGAGAATGAGAACGAGCTCTGCGGACCAGTTTGGGGTGGGGGTGCTTAAGGTGTGTGCTCAGGAGGGCAGAAGGCAAGGCCCAGGTCATGGATCTGGCCCCTGGCCATGAGGGCATGGCGTTCTCTCCACTCTCTTTCAGGGCTTGAGGGGAGGGCCGGCATGCATGGGCCAGGAATCGGAAAGGGGCCGGCCAAAGGCTGGGTTTGGCCCTCGGGCCACAGGTTCCTCATCCTTGCTCTTGTGGGGCTGCAAGAGCAGGTGTATTTTTGCAGTCTCTGTGCCCTCAGCCTGGCTTCATTCCCTGCAAGGAGCGGACGGCACTCCAGCCCTGACCCCTGTGCTCCTGTTCCATGGAGTAAGGAGGCTAAGCCTGGGGGACAGCTCCGTGGCTGGTTAGGCCGGGGACTCAGCCTGTGACTCAGAAGCGCCGGTTCAGTTCCGTAGTCTAGTGACTCACCCAATAGTCAGTTGGGAAGGTCTCTGTGTGCCTCATTTCCCCTCCTGTACCGTGGGGATAACAACCCTGCATCAATCCCTTCCTGATGGGGAGGGGAGAGGGACGGGGAGAGTCAGGCTGGGAGCTGGCTTGGCAGCGTTTTGATTTTTGGAAGCAGACAATGAAAGGCCCAGCAGCGTCCTGTGGTTCCCAGGCTGGCGCCAGCCGACTAATGTGTGCTGCCATCATGGCAGCCTGGGTACTCCTGCTTGGGCAGGGGCCGTGCCTGGCCTTCCCTTACTGGCCACAGCTCTGGATTGTCCCTATGGCAGCAGCTTCGCTGTGGACCCTCTGGTAGGACCTTTAGCCCCCCACCCCCTGGCTTCTGGTTTGAACACTGCAGGCAGGTGGTGTGGTCCAGCTGTGGGACGTGCCAGAAATGGGCGCAGCAGCAGAGTGAGGGAGCACACGCGCTAGGCAGAGAGGTCATCCGTGCTGCCATGTCCCGGTGTATTGGGGACACCGGGGCACCGGGCCTGGGGTAGACTGAGACACTCTTGCTCAGCGGTGGATGGGCCTAGCTATCTCACCGTTGCGTCAGTTTCTCCTCAATGTGCTGGCCGGGGCCTCCAGAGTCCGTGCCAGAGCTGGGTGCTATGCTGGAGTGGGTGAGGGCCGGCCCACAGGAGTCCCTGCTGCTGGGAGTAAGGCCTGCCTCCTTGGAGTCCAGGCAGGGACAGGCAAGGGTTCAGTACCTGTCTCTCGGATGTCCCTTTTTCTCTCATTCACCCGCTGGGTCTGTCAGGCAGCCGCTGTGGCGAGGAGCTCGGCCCTTCCTGGGAGGAAGACAGGGCACAAGTCCTAGGATCCAGCTCTCCCTCCCTCCCTCCCGAGCTCCTTTCATGTTCCCTTGCTCGCTGCCGCCGTGTGGCCGTAACAGCGTTTTATGGCTTTCTGCGGAAGGTGCCAGGGGGCTCAGTTGTTGGGAGCGAGGAACTCTGTCCTTCGCTTTCTCCGAATTGGCCCCTTTCCCTACCCTCATGTGTCCCAGAATCAGGGAGCCTGTCTGAGACCCAGCTCCTGCTGGCTTTGCCCTCAGTGCCTTCTGGCAGTGGCTGCCCCTCTCAGGCTGCTTTGATACGCCCCCCCCCCCCCCCGGCATGTGTTCTGGCTGTGGGAGGGAATGCGCAGGGATCGGCTGGTCTGAAAGCCCCCCTGTGCGGCTTTGCTGGCAGAGACGTGCAGGGATGCAGAGCCCATGCATATCCTGGCTGTGCATTGCCTCCCGCAGCCAGAATCTATGCGGGGGGAGGGGGGAGGAGGTCTGAAAGTGGCCTCAGTCTGATCCTGCTGCCCCTGTCTTTGACTCCTTTGCCCCCTGCCCTTGCTGACTGCTCTCCAGTCTCCCCTGTATCTCTCCCCCGAATCTCTCCCCCGATGGAAGTCAGTATTGTTGGATCTCTGCACAGCCTGTGGGTGCCCTGTTACCAGGGGGGTCTGGAGACACCCCCACGCTGGAGCATCCATGCTGGCCAGCTACAGAGGCAGGTGCATATGGAGACACCTAGTCTGGGATGCACCTAGGGCTTACACTCCAGGTCTGACACATTTGCAGACTCCATACAAACGCTGCATCCCAGACTCGGTGTCTGAACCTGCACCCTAACTCTCTAGGGGGAGCAGGGAGGAGGCCAGCGAGTAGGAGAGCACTGCCCCTTGGGGCTGGATTTGGATTCCCAAGGAGTGGGGGAACTAGAAGAATCATAGAGTTGGAAGGGGTCTCAGAGGTCATCTAGTCCAACCCCCTGCTCAACGCAGGAAATCCACAGCTGCAGCATCCCTGAGAGATGACTGTTCAGCCTCTGCTGGAAGGCTGTTGGAATCAGCAAGCGGGGTGTGGCAGGCGCGACCAGCTCGGGCCTGACGTACAGGAGCCAGGGTGGGATTGGGAAGCTGTGGGTTGCGGTCTGCTCGGGACTTAGCAGGAGTGGCTGTCTTGAAGGGCAGAGGAGCATCTGCAGCTCTGTGCCCAATTGAAGTCCTCGGCGGCTAGCAGCATGAAACAGCCCTGCAGATCCAGAGATTAACTGCACCAGCGGATTGTAAAGCCCTCCGGAAACCGAGTGGAACCAGGAGGAAGCAGTGAGGGAGCGCACGCTCCGCCAGAGTGTGTCGGAGTTTAGTGGCAGAGCAAAGAGGAGGTACTCAGTTTGTGCAGGGGCAGCAGCTGCAACAGGACCCCCAAACCTGGGGCCCACATGCATGTCGCGTGCACGAGCATACTGGAGAGGGGGGTCCCATTCCAGCTTCGACAGAGCTACCATGGAATGGGCTTGCTGCTGAAGATGAAACGCTCCCCTCCCCACCCCTCTCCCCCTCCCAGCAGCAGGTGACGAAGCCTTACCAGGGATCGTTCCCCCCCCCGGCTTGTCCCCCTTGTCCCCTTGCTGGGCTCTGCCCCTCAGCTCCCCACACAGCCTCTCCCTGGGTTCAGGGTTGATGGGCTGAGGGGTGGCTCCTTATTAGGGCGAGTACAGGGGCAGGGCAAGGGGCACATGAGAGCAGCGTTCGGGTATTGAAAAGGGTGCCATGGAGAAGATGGAGAGCAGTTGTTCCCTGTGGCCACACGGGGGAGGACAAGAGGCAATTGACGCGTTGTTGCAGGAAGGCAGCCGGAGGGTCAGTATCGGGGAAAACATCCCGGGAGGGAGGCTGTGAGGTCTCCTTCATCGGAGTTAGGACAAATCTCTGTCAGCGATGGCTTCGGGGTGGGAACACTTTGAGAATGAGTCCAAGCTCCAAGGGTCGTGGGTGCGATGCGCTCCGGAAGAGGAGGGTCCAGCTCATGGATCCATCCCCTCTCCCCACGTGCGTATATGCACTCCGCTCTGCTCCCTTCCTCCCGAGCTCAGTCTTTCGGTGCTGAGGGGTAGGAACTGGGCCCAGGGGCCAGATCCAGGAACTGGAAGGGGGGCCACAAAACCCCAACTAGCCACAGGCTGTATTTGGCCCCCAGGCCTGAGGTTACCCACTGCTGGTCAGGGAATCCCACCTGAGTGCAGGGAGTTGGAGGTCCTGTCCGCCTTCCTTACTGCATGATTCTTTACTCCCAGGGCAAGGTCTGGGTGGGGCTTTGACAGGATGGGTGTCCAGGAATGGGCATTCCCAGTGCCATCGGCTGCCCCTTTGCTCTCGGTGGGACAAGGGGCCATGCAGGAGGTCTTGCTCACCCCGGTAATGTGCATGGCCAGGTGTTGTGCAAATAGACCCCAGTCTGTGCCAGGCCTGGCACAAGACTCTGTAAATCAGAGAGCAAATTGGTTGCATGGTGCGACAGATTAGAAACCATCTGTCCCAGTCTTGAAATCAGACAGAGCGCAGAGCTCTAGAAGGGCCAGGTCTCTTCAAGTTCAGCTCTGGGAGAGACACCGCGCCAGAGAGCAGGTACCCTAGCCCGGGACTGGTGGGAACTCAAAGGAGGAGAGAAGTTTGCTGGATGGAGACAGACAGGCCAGTTGGGGAGGATGCTAATTTGGGAGGAGACGCAGAGCTGTTTGTGTGGGAGAGACACTCATGGCGAGCGAGCGCCTTAGGATGCTGCCACTTCAATGTGATTAAGTCCATTTTGCTCAGATGTACAAAGTACTTTAAACCACCTTCTGTTGGCAGCAGACACGTGGGCAATGATTGATTATGGGCCTTGCAGGAACCTGCCAGGTCTTTCCTTTGAAGGAGCTGTGCTTACAGGAGGGGCTGGGGTCGGTCAGTGACTCCAGGGCTGAGTGAAAGAGCCTTGGGTGGAAGTGTCTCGGGGTGCTTGGGAGGGTGGCTGCTGTGTTGGTCCCAAAGGTAAGAGATGGAGACAGAGTTATGCAGATGAAATCTATTTTTGGATTAACTTCTGAAGGTCAGAGTTTAACAGAACAATAGAATTGTAGGTTTGGAAGGGACCTTAGGGGGTCATCTAATCCAGCCCCCTACTCCAAGGTAGGACACCCTTTCCCTGCAGCATTGCAGACAGATGTTCGTCCAGCCAGGCTTTGAAAACATCCAAGGAAGGAGACTCCACAGCCTCCCTGGGCAGCTGATTCCATTGACCAACAGCTCTTACAGTTCAGAAGTTTCCCTTTAACCGAAACCTACATTGCTGTAATTTAAGCCCGTTGCCTCAGGCTCATGCTTAGGCGAACTTCCAGGGGTAGGGAACTCCAGAGCTGTGGAGCAGCCACTGAAAACGCCTCTCTGTATGGACGGGGTGCACTGAGGAGCTTCCAAGAGAACTTGCCCGCAGGGGACCTTAGGAAGCACCTTGGGACGTAGAGGGGCAGGTGGCCTTTAGCTAGGTAGGGCCCAGGCTGTTGAGGACTTTAAAGGTCAAAACCAGCCCCTTCAGTTGTACCTGGATAACTCTTGGCAGCCAGAGGAGAATTTGGAGCACTGGTGTCATGTGCCCTCGGTGACCCACCCCTATCGCAATGGGGGTTGCCACGTTCTGCACCAGCTGCAGCCCCCAAACAGTCTTCCAGGGCAGCCCCACGTAGAGCACTTTGCAGTTGTTCAGCCTCGAGATTCTAAGCATGGGAGATGGGGGCCAGGTCCAAGCTGCCATTGGGCAGAAGGGGTAGGTTATAAATGCTGACAAATAAATAAAATCGGATAGAAAAGGTCTCTGCCTTCTCACCAGATGCAGTTGGTGGGAAGTGCTCCTGGCCGCCGCTGCAATGTGATGTTCCGGGTGCAACAAAGGATCCAGGAGGAGACCAGAAACGAAAAACGCCAGCAAGTGCTGTTTCTGTAGAAAACGGGGCATTTGCCGAGTTTCGTGCAACACGGAAATTACTGGCTTTCCTGCTGTTTTCTCCATTTTCCAATATTTTTTGCACATTGAACGGGGCTGCCACAGGCCAGTTCCAAGACCATGTCTGCCCTGTGTGCACCCCCAGGGCCTGTGGAGATGAAAACGTCCCGGCTAAACATTGGGGAAGAGCTGGAAATTGCCCAAAGTGCTATAAAACGGATGTAAAACTGTTGTAAAATTCCCAGAAAGTGATGAAAGTGACCCCAAAATGGCAGAAGTGTGGAATCACTGGAAACTGCTGAAGTACTAACAAACACTCTCAAGCATTCCAGAAAGGGTGGTATTTCCCGTTGGAATCTCAGCCCTATCCAGGACCCCACCCCAAAGCAGTGAACCTGGGTGACCAGAGGAGGCTGGACTCTGTCAATAATGGGCCTCCCTATCCTCCTCAGGCCACAGAGTTGGCCCAGTCACCATCACTTCAGTCTTGTCTAGATTCAGCCACAGTTGGCTTACCTGAATCCAGTCCCCAATGGTAACCAAGCACTGTGCACGCACGGCGGTTGTGGAACCTGGGTCGGATGAAAAAGAGAGAGAGCAGGATGTCGTCAGCATGTTGATGGCACTGCACCTCCAATCTACACAGAATCTCCTCTGCCGAGTAGCCTTAAGTACACACTGACCAAGAGTGGAGACTGAGGGCTCTTTCTGACGTGACAGAATGCGCACCCTTCGGCACTGCGGGGAAGTCCAGGAGTCAAAAGAGACGCATCTTCCGTCACATGGGAAGAGCGGAAGGGCGCACAGTAGCCTGCGAACAGGTGAGCTGAGCACCGCCTGAAGCACCACCTGCGCTCTAACTGCTTAGTCTCCCGCTTCAGCCGCCTCAGGTCCCCTGTGTATCAAGAGGACCAATTCTGTTAAAACCGAGGGAGTGGATGCCTGGTCGTGACCATGTTGTTGGCCGAGGTCAGAGTGCTATTCCACAACTCGACCGGGCCATCAACAGAGAAGCCACCAAGGTCAGTGGGTAAATCCCCCAGACAGTTCTGGGGGAGGCTTGCTCCATTAGTCTCCAGGGGAGGACCAATCTGACTGGTCCACCACTGCGGCAGGAGCAAAGGAGGACACTCAGGGACGGGTTAGTGCTGGGAGCTCTGGCTTTTCAGCTGTTGCGTTGTAGCGGTTGTATCGTGGTTCAGGAACAGCTCTTGTGCTGTCCCATGGCACTTACAATTCTCTGCTTTGTTGCCTACCTAAAGCTATCCTTTCCCTTCCCCTTGAAAACTAGCTTGGCCATTTTTGTGCCTGTGGAAAACTGGGGGTGGGGTGGGGTAACCACATTTCCCATGATGAGAACCAATGAGTTCAACCTTTCTCTGTTCAGCTGTCTGGCCCACATGACTTGGGGGATGGAAATAGCCAGATTCTGAGAGAAGCACCTTCCCCCCGCCCCCCCAAGCATGGGATTGATTTGTCTGTGTAGAGTGCCTGAGAGACACGTACAGCCCATCCTGCGTAGGAAAGATGCAAAGCTCATCAAGTTTGCAGCTGTGCACGAGTGTGTCTGTGGGGCGCCCGGGCTATTTATTTATTTAAAATTCTTATACCCTGCCCTCTCCGACCACAGGCCACTTGGGGCTAGGGCTGATGCGGCAGCAGCTTTTACCGCGCCGTGATTCCGTTTCGCCATTTCGGAACTGCCCGCGCCACACCGCGACTTTTCTGCGGATATTCCGCTAATTCCGCCAGAATTCTGCAAATCGCGGAATTGCGGAAAAATCGTGGAAAAATTGCGGAAATCGCGGAAAACCGCTATTCCGCTATTTTTTGGCGCTGGCGGAATTGCGGAAATCGCGAAAATGTCATGTTTCCACGATTCCACTAAGTTGCGGAATTAAATAAGCGGAACCGCGGAATGAAACCGCGGAATGAAAGCCTCTGCCATGCCGTTCCACTAATTGCGGAAACACTGTTTCCGCCGGAAATAGCTACCGCTGCGATATTCCGCTACAGCCCTACTTGGGGCAGCTTACAACAATAAAAACAAAATAACAATCATAATTCAGTTAAAATATGACATAATATAAAATCCCCCCATCATCCCATATTCCCCCCTCCCTCACCCATCTCCTCCACCAAATGTCTGGCGGAACAGCCAGGTTTTACAAGCTTGACGAAAAGTCAGCAGGTGCGGGGCCAGATGAGCCTCCTCCGGGAGGAAGTTCCACAGCCAAGGTGTGGCCACCTGCCCTCTCCATAGTGGCTCACCGATTTACTTGGGGGGACCTCTAAGAAGGCACCCCCAGTGGACTGCAGGGGCCAATCCAGGACCTGGGGAGTGAGGCGGTCCCACAGATAGGTCGGACCCAGGCCATGTAGGGCTTTAAAGGTAAGAACCAACTCCTTGAATCGGGCCCGGAAGAAGATAGGCAGCCAGTGCAGAGAACGGAGCACTGGTGTAATGTGCTCCCAGTGACCCGACCCCATAAGGAGCCAGGCCGCCGCATTCTGCGCCAGCTGCCGCCTCCGGACCGTCCCCAGGGGTAGCCCCACGTAGAGTGCATTGCAGTAGTCCAGTCTCGAGGTAACAAAAACATGAATGATGGTGGCTAGGTCGGAGTCTGAGACGTAAGGCCGAATCTGCGGAACCTGATGTAACTGGCGGAAAGCCCCCTTCGCCACCGTCTCCACTTGGATATTCAAGTGAAGCTGAGAATCCAGGAGCACCCCTAGACTCTGCACCTGGGAGACCAGCGAGGACAAACCCCGTCAATGATGGGGGAAGTCTTACCCACCGCTCTCCCCACCAACATTACCTCCATCTTGTCAGGATTCTGCTTCATTCGGCTCTTCCTCATCCAGTCCCCCACAGCCGTCAAACACTAGGAAAGCACAGAGACTGCCGGGCCTGGGTCTGATGAAAACGAGAGGTACAGCTAGTGTCATCAGCATATTGATGACCATTCACGCTGAACCGCCTCACAACCTCGCCTAATGGCTATATGTACATGTTGAACAAGAGCGGGGACAGAATAGAACCTTGAAGGACACCACACGAGAGGTCACGGGGAGAAGATAACTTATCTCCCAGCACCACCTGTTGTGTCCTACCGGTGAGGTAGGAACGGAACCGTTGTAGAATGTCCCACCCAATCCTGCCCGGTCCCGCAAGCAAGTCACCAACAGCTCATGATCAACCATGTCAAAAGCTGCTGAGAGATCTAATAGGACCAGTAAAGTCGAACGTCCCTGGTCCATCTCCCAGCTCAGATCTTCGACCAAGACCACAAGCGCAATCTCGGTGCCATACCCTGGGCAAAAGCCAGACTGGGAGGGATCTAGAAAGCTGAGGTTATCTAGATGCTCCTGGAGCTGCTGAGCCACCCCCCGTTCAATAGAGGTTAGAGTCTGGCCGATAACTGGCAAGCGAACCAACATCAAGCGATGGTTTCGTGAGCAGAGGCCAGACCACTGCCTCCTTCAAACATTCTGGCACTCTGCCCTCCTGAAGGGAGGTGTTGAGCAACGGCCCTAACGTCTCCCAGCAGACCTTGACCAACCAGGACGGGCATGGATCCAATTCACAACAGGTGTCCCTAACTGCCCCCAGAACATCCACAGCCCCCACTGGCAGCACCTCCTGAAACAGATCCCATGAAACCAGACCAGATGGGGCTTCCGCACCCTCTGAGACTCCTCCTCCTGCAGAAACTACAGCACCGAAGTCGTGGTGAATCCGAGTGATCTTATCTGCAAAGTAGTTGACACACATGTCACAGCGGGCCCTGGAAGATTCCACGTCCAGGCGGAGGGAGGCTGGACTGACCAGCCCCCTCACCACCCGGAGCAGCTCCGCTGGATGAGACTTTGCGGCTGCTATGAGTGCAGCAAAGAATTCCTTCTTTGCTACCCTCATGGCCATGGTATAGGCCCGTAAACTAGCTCTATGCCACAACCTGTCAACTTCAGCCCGAGAATGGTGCCATCATCGCTCTAACTGCCGCCCTTCCTGCTTCAAGCACTGCAGCCCCTCAGTGAAGCAAGGTCACCTGTGGTGCCGGAGCTGGGGGAGCGGACGCCTTGGAGCCATCCGGCTGATGGCCTCTGCCAGCAAGGTGTTCCAAGCCAGAACAAGGTCCTCAACTGAACGGCTGTTGAGATCAGAGGGCAATTCCCCCAGAGCACTCCAGAACCGATCCGGTTCCATCAATCTCCGGGGGCGAGCCGATCGAATAGGCTGCGCACCTCTCCGGGGGGCAGACATGTGCCGGGAGCCTGACCTGGAGGAGGTAATGATCTGTCCATGACAAGGGCATTGTTGATACCCCCCTACCCCCCCAATGGTACGCATGGGCCTTAGGCTCCCCACCCCATGCTCTGTGAGGGGGCTGCCCTACATTCTTTGTGACTCACAGGGGTGCTTTTCCGCAGGCCTCCTGAACTGCATCAAGCCGGGTGATCCCACAAACCTTGGCCTGTAGGATTAGCTGGTGCTGGGTTTGTGTGAGCTGGCAGGGCTGAGAAGTCCTGGTGAATCAACTTCCTTGCTTCCTCCTCTTGACAAGACCCCCCACAAAACGTAGAAAATTCCATACAAGCCCCCTTCCTGCATCGTTCCGCTTTCACGGTTTAAGCAGTTTTATTTACCGGAGACACTCAGGTTTTTTGAGCTGCCTTACTGTAATTCTGCCCCCTGGTGCATGTTTATGATGATACTGTCTTTAATTCAACAGTCTCGTACTATTTCTCAAAGAATACAATGGAGCCGTACGCATTGTTCTCCGTAACCTTAGATACACTTCTGTTGCTTCTTAAAGTGCTGTGCACGGCCCTGCGTCCGCCACGTGCTGTGTGCGTGGATGCTCCAGTACTGACTGCGCTGCAAATGCCGAGGCAGACGGAGAGAGGGAGAGAGAGATGGAGTCCATAGAAGTCATTTCAGTGAAGGGTGCACCAGAAACAGGGCTTGCCGTTTAGGTTAAGCACCTGACAGAGCGGACGAGCAAAGATCTCCTGGCTCCTGCACGTCAGTTCATTTCCTGGCGAAGCTCGCTTTAAAGTGAACTTTGTCATCCCCACATTGCCCCCGTGGGAGGCTCTGATGTAGTTTGAAAAGGGAAATCCGTGGTTCAGTGGTTTCTAAATGGTACGAACCTGGTGATCACTGCCAGCCCCCCAAGTAACTTGCAGGCCCATTGAGCACCTACTGGGGCACAGCCTGGGGTCTACTCCTGGTGAGCTGGCTGAGGCTGCACAAGGCAGGCAGCTTTGCAGCCCCCTCCTGTGCTCTGGGCATCCCCTGGGGGAGGAGGGTCCGGGGGATGACAATGTGCCTGTGCTGGCCAATCGCAGTCAGCCCCCACCCCCAGAGGTGGGAAGGACTCCAGCAGGGGTGTTAGGAGCCCTATGCTAGGGGCTCCCCCCCCCCCCCCCCACTCCCGACTCACCCGTGGCACCGCGTTCCCCAGCAGGATCACCTGGAGCCCCAGGCCTCCCCGCCGGGGCTTCACCATCTGGTCAGAGCAGGGATGCACCCGCAGTGAGCACAGCGCTCCGGGATGATGCCTCCCCGCCTGCCAAACCCAGGAGCATCACGCCGCTGCCCTCGTTCAGTGGCGATTCAGGGGGCGGAGCAAGGAGGGAATCAGCGACGGCGGAAGCCACGCCCCCACCCCTGCGCCGCTCAGAGCGGCTGCGGCAACGGCCTGAGTTCCAGTATAAAAACTCCTCGTAGGGCTGTGCTCAGTGCTGGTGATCGGAGCCTTGTGCCCGTGAGACTGGCCCCCTCTCCTCTTTGGTGACCTGTGTGATTCCCTGATGCTGGTAGTGCCGTGGTGTGGGAGTGTGGCCGGAGCGCTTGTGGTGAGTGTGAGAGCCAGTGACTGCACATTCTAGCGTGGGGACTGAAGGTAAGCTTGGGTTCCTTTGGGGGTTTTGGTGAGCACTACAGCCTGGGCCCTCTCTGTGGGTGCAAGACCTATCCTACCCTTCCCCTCCTGGGTTGTGGTCACTCCTCTTCCTCACTGGTCACACCCTTTCCTCCCCAGTCCTTTCCCCCCGCTGTGTGTGGTAGTATAAGCGGCAACCAGGGCGTGCGATTACTCAGATGCCCTATGATGAGACAGGGTAGGGACTGTTCCAACCTGAGGGCGTGTTTTCCAGGCACAGCCTTGCTGCTTCCCTCTCTAGTGGTGTGTGTGATTCCCCTTTCCCCTCCTTCTGGCCCTGCAGGACGCCCCTGTCAACCCTGATCCCCACAAGGGGCCAAAATCTGCTTTTCTGTAGTCATGGCTAGCACTGGGCTACTTACTGTAGCCTCACGACAACAGCTTGGGAATTGCTAGAGGCTACTGGAAAAGATGTTGGCTATGGACCTGGGAGACCAGGGTTCCATGAACTCCCTGGATGGCCCTTGACATTTCAGACAGTGTCACAGCCAGTGCCAGATGGGTCAGAGCAATGGTCCATCCAGCCCAGCATCCTGTCTCCGACAGTGTCACAGTCAGTGCCAGATGGGTCAGACCAATGGTCCATCCAACCCAGCATCCTGTCTCCGACAGTGTCACAGTCAGTGCCAGACGGGTCAGACCAGTGGTCCATCCAACCCAGCATCCTGTCTCCAACAGTGTCACAGTCAGTGCCAGACGGGTCAGACCAGTGGTCCATCCAACCCAGCATCCTGTCTCCAACAGTGTCATAGTCAGTGCCAGACTGGGTCAGAGCAATGGTCCATCCAACCCAGTATCCTGTCTCTGACCGTGTCACAGTCAGTGCCAGACTGGGTCAGAGCAATGGTCCATCCAGCCCAGCATTTTGCCTCCAATAGTATCACAGTCAGTCCTTTTATGAACCCAGTTACACTACTGACAGTTGCAGCATCCTCTAGCAATGAGTTCAATGGTTTGGAAATCGAAGGTGTGGGGGCTCAGAGGGTCCACAGGTGCACAACTCTTTCTCAGGAGAGGCAGAGTGGTTGGGGGCACTCTGAAAGGAAGGAAGGGTGGCCTTGTGATTGCGGCCCTTCTCACTGGGGAGAGCGGGGTCCAATCCCCTGATCTGCCATAGGCTCCCCTTGTGACCTTGGTTGATTCTCTCCAGAGCTCCATTTCCCATCCGTGTAGCGTGGGTTTGGGAGGATAGATACACCACTGACTGTAGTCAATCATAGAATGGAAGGGACTCCAGAGGTCAGCTACAGCATCCCTGACAGACGGCCGTCCGGCCTCTGTTTGAAACCCTCCAGTGAAGGAGAACTCACCCACCCCCTAGGCAGTGTCTGTTCCACTGTCCAACAGCTCTTACCGCTAGGAACTTCTTCCTAATGTGTAGCTGAAATCTGCTTTCTTGCGGCACCTTGCTTGATATCTCCCTCCAGTTTGTTGGGGAGCCATTGATGAGCACTCTTTAACTACAGTTCTTCAACCAGCTGTAAATCCACCTAATGGTATTCTCATCTAGTCCACACTTTACCAGCTTGTAAACAAGGATATCATGGGGGAATCTCTCAAATGCTTTGCAGAAATCAAGCTATATTATGTCCATGCCATTCCCATGATCCACTAAACTGGTAACTTGATCAAAAAAGGAGATAAGATTAGTCTGGCATGACTTATTCTTGACAAATCCATGCTGGCTCCTAGTAATCACTGCATTGTTTTCTAGATGCTTACAGCTTGACTGCTTTATCATCTGTTCTAGTATCTTTCCAGGTATTGATGTCAAACGGACAGATCTATAGTTTCCCGGATCCTCCGTTCTCCCTTTGTGAAGATAGGGACAACATTTGCCCATCTCCAGTCTTCCAGCACCTCACCCGTTCTCCAGGAGTTCTCAAAGATGATAGACAGTGGTTCTGAGAGTACATTAGAAAGTTCCTTTAGTGCCCTGGGATGTAATTCATCTTGGCCTGAAGACCTGAACTTGTTTAGAGTAGCTATGTATTCTCTGATCAACTCTTTATCTACCTTGAGCTGCAGTCATTTCCCCGTATTATTCGTGCTACTTTTGCCAGGTTGGCCACTGTTCCCCTTTTGGGAGAAGAAGGAGACAAAATAGGAGTTGAGCAATTCCTCCTTCTCTCTGTCACCTGTTAACATTTCACCGTCTTCACCGAGCAGCGAACCTACCACTTCCTTATTTCTTCTTTTTACTTTTACCATACCTGAAAAACCCTTTTGTTGTTGTTTTTAGCATCTCTCACTAGCCTCAGCCCATGCTGTGCTTTTGCCTTCCTGGCACCATCCCTACAAGTTTGGGTTATATTTACAGTGTGTACAGTTCACAAGGTACTTCTGACTTTCTGACCCCTTTCCTTCAGGTCCTGGCTTGTACCCCAGTCTCCCCAGGTCTTGGGCTAAGCACATCCAGCCTCCCTTGTTCTTACTTACGCAGCTAGCTCCTTCTCCCCAGTACCTTGACTTCAAGACCTTGGCCAGCCTAGATTGTAAAGGACTCTGGACTCTCTGCCTGCCCAAACCTAACTCAGTTAGCTGGACTGGAGCTCTCTCTCTATCCCAGCAGGGTCCCAGTGACCCGGAGGCTGGCCGTAAAGGGCCAGTATGCATGCATCACAGTGGGCCAAAATTCCTCCTTCCTGTCTTGCAGAGCTCAGGGTAGCACTCTTCTTACAGGCACCTTGGAGTCACTCTCAGTGGAAAGAGCCTGACAGCGGTTTCTTAGTTTGTCTTCTGATTCTTTGGCTCCTGACAGTCGCTTTCTTCCACATGCCTTCCTCTTCCTTACAGATCTCCTCTTCATCCTTGACAACCTCCTCCTGCTGTTGTCGTTCCCGCGGCTTCTATCCGAGAACTCCTCATCTTCCCATATAAGCTGAAGCAGCTTGTGTCCCAGCAGGGGGTTGGACTAGGTGACTCTCAGGGGTCCTCCCAGCTCTAAGGTTCTGTGACTGTGAGCTGCTCAGATGCTGTGGGAATGGGGGACAGGAGGCCGTTTCGCATTGTACCAAGCACTTCCTCTGACTCTATTGTTTTATTATTTTATCTATTCAAATGTATACGCGACCCTTCTCATTAAGGCTCGGGGCAGCTTACAACCAATAAAAACATCTAAAAAATTCCCTTAATTCCCCAATTCCATCCAACCCTATCCCTCCCTGAGAAATGTCTTACATTATTTCCGGAAGATGAGCAGGCTCAAGCTTAGATGAACCTCCAAGGGGAGAGAGCTCCATAATTGTGGGGCAGGCAGCGAGGATACCTCTCTGCGTGTCCTTGTTGTAGAAACCCATGGGCAGATGGGATTTGTAAGAAGGCACTCCTGGGTGAACTCAGTTGCCACAATGGGACGTGAGGGAAGAGGTGGTATTTCAGATACTTGGGCCCAAGTCGTTTAGGGCTTTATAGGTCAAAAGCAGTACTTTTGAATGGTGCTTGGAAAGTTTTTGGCAGCCAGTGTAGACTCTGCAGCACTGGTGACCCACC
This sequence comes from Sphenodon punctatus, assembly GCA_003113815.1. Classification (NCBI taxonomy): domain Eukaryota; kingdom Metazoa; phylum Chordata; class Lepidosauria; order Sphenodontia; family Sphenodontidae; genus Sphenodon; species Sphenodon punctatus. Next base: position 379,863 of record QEPC01000216.1, on the reverse strand, counting down.
CTACTTTTCCTGGTTTGATTCCTGTTTTGGCCTTTGGGAGTCTTAGGGTCAAACACCCCTGAGAGAGGTGGCAACTCGTCCCTGCCTCCTGGCCCTAGAATCCCCATTGTACTCTACTCTGTAGCAAGGTAGCTGGGGTAATTTGCATGCTCCTTCTTAGATAGACGTGAAGGAAAAGTAAACTAGTCTGGGGGCAGGAATCGCTGGGAGGCACTCTTGAAGGAGAAGGCACCATGCTCTAGGGTCTCTGTAGCAGGATCCACCCCCACAGCCCTAGCTCCGGTGCCCTGTGCAGGACGCAGCTCGGTCTGTTGCAAACACCCAGCTGCTGTATTAGTGTTTCACTCCACTGACCCATTTCATATGGTAACTGTAGGCTATGGAATTGATTTGTTTTGACAGTCCAGGCTGTTGCGCTCTGCACTGTTCCTGCCGCTCCCGAGACAGTAATTTACTTGGCGTTTTGTAACCTAGAAACACAGCCTTTCTCTTTTAACCCTGGCTTCCCTGCAGGAATTACTGGAGGATGCTGATGCGGGCCCTCCTGATAGGAATCCGGTGGGACGAGGAGGGGGGATCCTGTAGTGAGCCCTGATGACTCCTGTCAGAATCCAGTGCCGCTGTCCTGCTCCTCTGCCTGGCCACGTGCTCTTCGTGGAAGAGGCAGGGTGAGATGATCCTTTCTTCCAGACTCTTGTGTTGGACGTTGCCTTGTGACTGGGGTTGGAGGGGGAATGAGACCCATCCTTTCAGCAGGGGCCTCGTAGCAAGAGGAGGCTCAGCCTTTCCTGGCAGAAGGCCGTGGTGGGCTATGCGGGGCCCCTTCCAGTCTCTAGCGAGGCCTGGAGTGGGGAACCCTTTCCCATTCAGGGGCTACTTTGAAAATTAGGGCACGCTTGGTGGGATGCATAGAAGTAAAGGGCTTCTGGAGGTGCTTCAGGGAGAGTCCAGGCAGAGGAGGGTCCAGATTATGGATCCATCTCCTCTTGTTGTGTGCACGCCTTCAGCCGCTTTTAGACGTGCACGGTGAACGCGCTGCATAAAATCACGCTGCGTGTAAATATCCTGAGTGCGTGTCACGGGGACCGGGGTCCCCCTCTTTCTCTAGGCTGTTCCCCGCATGCCCACCAGGCCAGCCGCAACCTGGTTGCCTGTGCTCGCGTGGGTTCCCACGTGATCAGAAACCCTCACCGCAATCAGGGAGCTCTTGGAGGTCCGCACCCCCAGAAACGCCTCCCTTTGATGTCCCAGCCCAGCCGTAACTCAGAGAACCTTCTCTGGCCGCCCGTAGCTTGGAAGACTTCACGGTGGGGTTGTCTTCTATGAAAAGGTCTGTCTAGGCTCTCACCTAGATAGAGCGCCCCCTGAGTGAACCCCCCAAGGCCAAATAAACATACAAGCGTGCTAGGCTTGGTTATAAAACATATATTCAGTACATACAAGTATAAGACTGTTGATCAGACGGTGCAAGTCCACAAATCAAATATAAAGCAAACACATTCTAAAATCCACTGAAGTTCCCTAACTGTCCTCTTACCCTAAGGCACAATCCAGGTCCTTCAGAATCTCTCGCGGCCTTGGTGTTGAGGCTGGGCTTAGTCCCTTTAGAGAATTGAAAAGTCTCTAGTTCATGGTTGGTGCATCCTCTCCTGCAAGCTGCTTGCTCTTTGCTGGTCAAGAGGGAAGAGAGTTTCTCAAGATCCTGTGTCTTCACCTTGTTTGCAGGGGGCGTGGGTCACTTCTTCCTCCTTCTCTATTGTTATTTCAGTGTCCTTGTAGGTGGGTTGCCTCCCCTCCCCTCATCAGTAACCTGGGCAACTGATGGCTTGTTTTGCCTGACAATGGGTTTTTCTGTCCCTCTACCTTGCCAAGCGAGTTCAGCAAGGTGATAAGGCTCACATTCTTGTAATCTTTATCTTTAGCTGTCCTTCTTAGTAGCTAAAGTTACCCCCAGTACCCCAAATTCTTTGTCCCATTACCCCAAATGTCTGTGTTGCCCCCTTTTGTCCATGACAGTGCACTTTTACACGAGTGGGTCGCCGTGGCGCAACCCGCTTGCACGATATTTCAAAATCCCGCAAGGCAGGATTAGATGAGACGGATGTCCGGGATCATGCATGTTGAAGGCGGTCGCACATACCGCATACATCACAATCGAGGTATTTAATTCACGGTCTGAAAACAATGCGTGCCTGCCTTCAACGTGCCTGATCCCAGACATCTGTCTCGTCTAATCCCGCCTTGCAGGATTTTGAAATATTGCATGAGCAGGTCGTGCCACGGCGACCCGCTCGTGTAAAAGCAGCCTGAGTGTGAGATTTAGACATAACATTTTGTGCGTAAAAGCCAGTCGCGCATTCTTTTAAAGACGCTAATTAAATACCTCGACATTGCGATATTTCATTTGCGGCTTTAAAAGAATGCGCGACCAGCTTTAGCGTGCGAAATGTCACGTCTAAATCCCACAGGCGGGATATTTACACACAGCGTGATTTTTATGCAGTGTGTTCGCCGGGCACGTCTAAAAGCAGCCTATGCTCCCCTACCCAGAGCTCAGACTCAGTGCTGGGGGTAGGAGCTGGGCCCAGGGACAAAATCCAGGAACTGGAAAGGGGTCACATAAAAATGAACCCTGGGCCGCAACCTCCCCTAATTTAGTGCGGTGTTCGGCCTATGCTCCTGGTCACTGCTGAATGGCAACTGGGATCCCGGGGAAGAATTTCTTCCTGCCCCTGGCTAGCAGTGATCCGCTTTGGTTCTGAGATAGTGCTGTAACAGGCACTGTAGCTTTATCTTGGCGAGTGCAACACTCTAGGACTCTTCTGATGTTTTTCCATGGGAGGCTGGGGGAAGCTTGACGGCTTCACAGGAATCCTGGCTCAGCAGATTGCATAACAAATGCACAGGTAGAGAGATAAGAGGTGCTTGCATCTGAGTGGTGCTATGCGAAGCTGTTAACTATTTGAGGTCCGGAGTCTGTCTGTGCCTCAGAAAGAGAGAGCAGAGAACGGTGTGTGTGTGTGTGTGTGTGTGTGTGTTTGGCTAGAAATTCTGAAAGCCCTGCAGAAATTCTAGGAGACCCAACAAAGGATTGTTAGTGAATTGTACCTTTCCCCTCTTTTTTTATGATGTGACAAGAATGCAGGTGCATCCGTTTTCTTCTTAAGAAGCGACAAAGGGAGACAATTGTATTTTTACCGTGGCAACGCCTGTGGTTGCTGCTCACGCGACCAAGCAACGTTTTCCGCTCCCAATACCAAGCTCCTTGTAGGAGAAGCTGCGTTACTGTAAGGATCATCCTCCGTGTAAGCAGCGTAAAATCCATCACAAAACATCCCCATGACAAAACGGAGGAAGGGTTAAAAAAAAATAAAAAAATGCTAGTCTGCCTAATGTGTAACTCTTGTTCTGTATTGAATACGGTAGCACATTGGAGCCCTGCTGTTCTGGGTACTCTGTGATCATGGAACAAAACCATGGTCTCTGCCCCAAGGAGCCCACAGTCTAACGATAACCCAAGAGAGACCCGACGGCTGCAGCAAGCCCCGGGAGCACCAGGAAACAATGAGAGGGTGTGATAGGCAGCGGGTTTCACACAGTAGCTGCCCCTGGGGGCGATTTCCCCTCTCCCCGGAGATCCGCTCGGCGCTGACGCAAACACACCCGTTTTGGCGGCGCGCTCGATTCTCCTGGGTGTCAGTGGCGTATCCGCACCTCGTGTGTGGCTGCGGTATCATCTCGTCTTTAGGTGCATGATCGCCTGCTATTTTCCTGCCGCGCCCCTGCCTCGTTCACTACGGAAGATGGATGGCGCTGAGCTGGAGGAGGCAGCTGTTCAGTATTTCTTTGTATCCCCCCCCCCCCATGTCCCAATTCACCGAGCAGCCTCACGCTCCATTTACCGATTGCCACGTCCAAAGGCAGGGCCGACCGAACACAGCATTGTACCCAGGGCGCTTGGGACCCAGGGCGCTTGGGACCCAGCGCGCTGCTCCTTGCCCAGAGAGTAAGGCCAGTATTTTCACAAGGAAGGAGCCCTGCATCAGATGCAGGGAGACTCATCCCAGCAATCTCTGTCTGGGACAGCCCGGACCGGCCACAGCCGGGGGAACGTGGAGGCACGGGCCACAAACCCCAGTGGGCTGGGCTGGGCTGGGCTGGGCTGCGAGGGGCCGTCTGCGCACGGGGGTGGGGGCTGACCTTTTTCCAGTGCCTTCTGATGCTGCCGATTCTGCCTTGGGTCACCCCAGCACGTCCAGTGCTGGTGCCAGGGCGGAGGACTGGCTAGCGCCTCAGGTGAGGGAGGGGCTGGCATCTCAGGGAGACCTGAGGGAGCGTGGGGGGGGGGCT
>QEPC01000216.1:360389-374691 GCA_003113815.1 Sphenodon punctatus | reverse complement strand
CTGGCGTCTCAGGTGCGGGAGGGGCAGGGGGCCTGGCGTCTCAGGTGCGGGAGGGGCAGGGGGCCTGGCGTCTCAGGTGAGGGAGGGACTGGCGTCTCAGGTGAGGGAGGTGCAGGGGGCCTGGCGTCTCAGGTGAGGGAGGGCCTGGCGTCTCAGGTGCGGGAGGGGCAGGGGGCCTGGCGTCTCAGGTGCGGGAGGGGCAGGGGGCCTGGAGCCTCTGGTGAAGGAGGGGTTGGAGCCTGACCGCATATGGCAGGGGGACGGTTGTTGTCCCATACTGGGCTTTCCTGGGAGGGAATGTGAGGGTGGTTCTGTCTGGGCTTGGGGAGGGGGAAAGGCCGGCAGCAGGGGAGTATCCCCATTCCTACCCATTCAGCAGAACTGGTTGCTCCAGGCCCACCAGGACACCCAAGGAAGTGTGAAGTGTGGGTCTCGGCCATTACAAAACTGGGGTTGGTTAGTTCGGCTATCACCCTGGCTGGCAGCTGAGGTGCGTGGGCGAGGGGCTGGTTGGGCAGCAGGGAAGGGTTAGCGGGGGGCGAGGGGCTGGTGCCATATGCTGACAGTACAGTGGGTCTGGGATCCATGGAGCTAAGAGTGGGGTGGCCTGTTGATCAGAATGGGGAGCCGTCGGCATCGCCGCTGTCGCAGAAACGTGGCCCAGTGCCCGCTAGCCGCCTGGAGAGCCTTGCTGGCATCCGCAGGAAACGGGGCTATGGGGCTGGGAGGACAGAGCCTGAGTCTCCCTGAAGGATGGATTGATTTATCCCTCCTCCACCAGGCCGTGGCAGCTCGGAGGCGATGGGCATGCACGACCCATAGCCACACAATGGAGGGTGTGAACCCCATAGCCAGCTGTGGACATCCAGGGGTTCAATCTGTCCTCGGAGCCTGCCAGAGCCACGAGATCTGGCTGCAAATACAAAGGGGGAGCTGTGTTAAACTGCAGAAAAGGGGCGCTAGGGGCTCCTTGGTGCAGGGTGCCCATGTATGGGGGAGAGGGAGGTTTTGGGCAGCCACACGGGGGGCAGCTGCGAAGAGTATGATAAGCTTTTCCCCTGGAGAATTAGAGCATAGGAATCCAGGGGCAGCATTAACGTGTCTTTCTGAAATGCATTATTCCCTAAAGCCAGAAGCTTCCCTTCCAAGTGGGCCCCGCCAAGTCCCCTGCCTGGCCTAAGCACATTCATAGCTCTAAGCAGGCAGTATTCAGCACTGCCAGCCCCAGAGTTCAAAAGTAATGACTCAGGAGATTGATTTTAAATCATGAGACTTTACAAATAATTAACATTTCTCCCCCTTATCTGCTGCCCTCTTGGTCTTTTCGCTGTTAGGGGTCATGTCTGCCAGCTGCCTGCTCCGTTCTCTGCAGGGAGCTGCCCTCTTTTCATGCCGCTCCTGGGTTGGGGCTCTGGGCTATTGCTTTATTCCCCGTGGGGGCCGGTTCATAAGAGCAAGCTCCTTTGTGAGTCCCAGAATGCAGTTTCAGAAATGTTTTATGGTCTGGGACGGACTTGTGCTGGCAGGGGCGTAGCTAGGGTGCAATGGGCCCCTGGCCAAGATGGGCCCCCCTCTTTGTGTCCCGCTGGCGGGCCTAGGGGTGCCGCCCGGCTCGGCGGGCCTGGGGGAGCTGCTATCAAACACACAAGACACCCAAAATGCAGCCAGCCTATTAAGCGCATTATGCCATGAAAAGAGACATATGTATATATAACCAGTTCAGTTGTGCCCCCATAATCAATTCATGCTGCCCCCACCCCATAACCAGTTCATTTGTGCTCCCGCCCCCATATAATCCATGCTGCCCCCCACTCATAACCATTTCTGCCCCCCACCCATAATCAGTTTATTTGCACCCCCGGGGCAGCATGGATTGATTATATGGGGGGCACAAATGAACTGGTTATGGGGTGGAGATTTAAAGACAGTATTCCTGTTAGCAATAACTTCATTAAGAAGAGTTAGTGAAATAGCAGCCATAATAATCTCAGAACCATATTTGCAGATTTATTTTCCAAGACAGAATAGATATTGCTTTACATCCTAAATTCCTACCTAAGATAGTCTAAGTAAGACAGTTGTGAGAATGTGGCCCTTTTTACATGGGCCTCTCCCAGCCATGAACACGCAGATTTCTGCATGTTCATGGGTGGGGGAGCCTGGTGTGAACAATGCGTGCAGTGTGCATGCGCCCCCCTAACATACATCCCCACTCACCCCCACACACGGAGCAGTCGGGGAAAACGGCGGTTGCTCCATTGGTACGGATGAGTGGGGGGTGAGTGCGGATGCGTGTGCAGCCATGTGCACACCCTGCCCATGCACCAGCGCCCACGGACCCCCCACCCGGTGGAGCCGTGTAAAAATGGCCTGTGAGGAGCCACTTGAAGAAGAACAGAAGGTTGCTGCCTTGTAAACAAGGTTGTTCGAGATGTTTCCTAACATTCTCACAACACCCACACTTCCAGCCCCGCATGGAATTTTCGTATATTCCTAGAAAGGGCTGGAAAGGGGGTGATTCTTGTCATTCTGAGGGGGAGAGTCAGTGCTATTTATACTAGAGGAGCTCGAGACCATCACGTGGCCTATTATTTGAATAGGGTGAGCAGCACAACCCAGTTGTGAGAATGTTGGGAGCTATCTCGAAGAACCTTCTTTATGAGGTAGCAACCTTCTGATCCCTCCCATGGGGAGGAGTTTGTTTACAAACCGCTTTATCTCCCAGTCGATCAGTGTCCAGGTGTCCCTGCTGCTGCTGTAGCAGCAGGGGCAGGTGAGGGATGGGGACTCCCCCGTGATGTGGGGGTGCCCTGCACCCAGCCCTCCTCCAGCCCAGCCCAGGCGCGGCAGGGCCAGGCAGCGGCCCCTGAGACCTAGCGGCCCCCAGCTCTGTGCTGGGTTCGCTCAATGGAGGCTACCTGCCTGTGTGCTGGGCAGAGCTGGAGCAGGGGTTTGCAGCTAGCAGAGCTGGGAGCTGGCCTGCAGGGCACATTCCAGTTGGGGCTGGGGGCTTTCAGGAAGGGGCACAGCGAGATTGCCCCATGCTGGTTTCATTTCCCACTCCTAGCACTGTAGAATGAAGTCAGCCCGCCCCCATCCTCTGTAGGAAAGGTGTTGATTTCTCCTTGCTGAGCTGTTAGCTTCCTTCTAACTGGTTTAGAGCTGCTCTTCTTTCATTCCAATAATATCCTTGCTCACTGAACAGAACAGGCAGAGGGAGAAGAATGGGGGCAGGGCCAGCAGAGACAGACATTGGAAGGGCCAGGAGCAGAGAGAACGCGGAGCAAGACGGGAGGAAGAGTTCCAGGATGAGCCAGGTTTAAGGGATTTAAGCCCCATATTTTCCTGTAGTCAAATGCTCCAGAACTGTATTCCTCCCCATTTCCCCTGGGTTCTGTTTCCCACCTGGATGGTGTCTGGGAGCCATTGTGCCACTCTAGGAGCTGAAACCCTAGCCAGGTCGGTCTCGGCGAGGACGGTGGGTGAGTTTCCTGCTCCCTCAGAGCCAAGGAATTTGTAGAACATCAATTTGTGTTCTCGAACGACACGAACGGCCGTTGTGCAGGAACATGGCTGTGTGGCCCTCCCCCACTCCCCCCAGCCTGTGCCTAGAGGACATGGGGAGTGTAATTGAGCCATAACTCACCGTTACTGGAGAGGATGAGAAACCTGGGCTGTAATGTGAGAAGCAGCTCTGCAGCGCCATATTACAGCCATCTCCAGGGGAGATTATTTTTATTAAAATCTGGGTTGATGGCAAATGCTGAGATTAACTTCATTTTGAATGTATGGCTCCCCATGGATCCACGTGAAAGGAGGCTTTCAGCCGCCTTTTTCAAACCCAGTGGCTGGAATTCACTTGCTGGTGGGGCTATGACACAAGACCTCACTCGCTGAACATGCCCAGAACCAAACTCCTTTCAAAACTAATTGCCAGAATCTCTGCATGGCAGACTGCGGGAACAGGGGACCATTAAAGAAAGGCCCTTTATCTGAAATGCCTGATAAAAGGGAGGGAGGCTGAAGTCACCATTTCCCATGAAGCCTCCACTTCCAACTGCTACAGGGTTGTAGGAGCCAGAGACAGACTAGTCTGATGAGGGTCCATTTGCTTAATTTCTCTTCAAGCACAGAACAGGGTTGTGTTGTGCCTTGCCTACTTTCTGCTACCCAGGGCTTGGTTTGGCCTAGTGTGAAGTGTCCTGAATAAAAGCAACCCTTCTATGCCCTCGTTGGCGCGGAGGACTAGTTAGGCTGCTCCGCCCCCGGAGACTAATAGGTTCAATTGGTTTCCAGAACTCTCTGGGCGATTTACCCACTGACCTTGCCAGCTACTCTGTCGATGATCTGGTTGTTTTGTGGAATGGTGTCTTGACTATGGCCATTGACACAATTGCACCCAAGCGTCTGCTCCCACTGCTGCGACATCATAGGTCCCCCTGGTATACGGGGGACCTGAGGCAGCTGAAGCAGAAGGGTAGGCGGTTAGAGCGCAGGAAGGGTGGGCGGTTAGAGCGCAGGAAGGGTAGGCGGTTAGAGCGCAGGGGATGGTCGACTCGCGCCGAGAGCTTTCTTTTCTGACATCATAGAGCAGGGGCAGGGAAACTTTTCCCTCCTGGGGGCCACTTTGAAAGCTTGCACCAGCTCCGAGGGCTGCATAGAAGTTGGGGCGGGGGCGCTTAAGGGATGCACTCAAGGAAAGGAGGGCCCAAATCATGGATCTGTGCCAGGGAACTGTCCCCCATCCTTGTTTGCATGTCCTCATCTCTGCTCCCTTCCCTTGAGCTCAGTTTTTCAGTGACTAGTGGTAGGAACTGGATCCAGGGGCCAGATCCAGGAAGTGGAAAGGGGCCCCATAAAAACTTGCCACAGGCCACATTTGACTCCTGGGCCTGAGGTTCCCCACTCCTGTCATAGATTCTATAGTCTCGTCCTGTGGTGCTGTTCTGGGTGGTGACTGGCCTGATAAATTTGGCCTGTCTCTCCCATGAATCAGAGTCATCTAGTGCCTGTTGTGACATTTTTATTAATTACTTTGCAGATAAAATTGTTCGTATTAACCACAACTTGGGTGCTTATACTTCACCTGCGGAATCAGAGTTTGGGGTTATGGAAGCTCAGCCTTTTCCTGTTTGTTTGGATTGGTTTCAATTAGTGTCACCCACACCGATGCAGAGAATGTGCTTGGAGCGACGCGGGCAACCAGTTGTGAATTAGATCCTTGCCTGTCCTAGTTGGTGAAGCCCAGCCAAGAGATGTTGAGGTCGTTGCTGGCTAGGGTAGTCAGCACCTCCTTTTGGGAGGATAGATTGTCAGACACCCTCAAAATTGCGGTTGTCTGGCCCCTGGTTAAGAAACCATCTTTGGACGCTGTCTCTCCGGCCAGCTATCGCCCTGTCTCTAATCTTCCCTTTTTAGGGAGGTTATTGAATGGGTGGTTGTCTAGTAGCTTCAGGCTCCTCTCGATGCTATTGGATTCCTGGATCCATCTCAGTCAGGTTTTTGTCCAGGGTATAGCATGGAGACTGCACTTATGACCTTGTTGATGATCTACACCTGGAGATCGACATGGGGAACTGTGCCCTGTTGGTCTTGTTAGACCTCTCAGTGGCCTTTGATATGGTTGATCATGAGGTGTTGTTGACAAATGACTGAGGAACCTGGCAGGGTTGCGTGGGGCCGGCTCCCTTCATTCCTGTCAGCGAGTTCCCAGTAGGTGGTGATGGGAGACTGCTCGTTGACCTCCCCTGTGGTGTCCTGCAGGGTTCCATCTTGTCTTCCGTTTTGTTCAACGTGTCTCTGAGGCCGCTGGGCGAGGGCCTTCGGAGGTTTGGAGCGAAGTGCCATCACCTCTCGTTTTCATCCAACCGAAGTTCTGCAGTTGTGGTGCTTACCCAGTGCCTGCTTGCTGTTGGGGATTGGATGAGGGTGAGCCGATCAAAGCTGAATCCAGATAAGACCAACGTGATGATGACTGGCTGACCTTGGGTGTTGAAGTGGATTGGGACCCCTGTTATTGAGGGGGTCTGGCCCTCTCTGGTTACCCAGGTTCGCAGGCTTGGGGTGCTTCTGGACCCCTTGCTGTGCCTAGAACATCAGGATGCGACGGTGGTCGGGAGTGCTTTTTGCCAACTCCATCTGGTGAGGCGGTTGCGTCACTTTCTCTCTGACTCAGATCTGGCTGCCACCATCTATGCTTTCATCATCTCAAGGCTCGACTACTGCAATGTGCTCTAAGTGGGGCTGCTCTTGGTGATTGTCCAGAAGCTGCAACGGGTGCAGAATGTGGCGTCCTGGCTCCTTTCCATCAGTGTGTTGCCGTGAGCACATTGCACCGGTGCTCTCTAATCTGCACTGCCTCCCTATAGCTTTCTGGGCACAATTCAGGGTGCTGGTTCTGACCTTTTAAAGCCGTAAACAGCCTGGGCCCCACATGTCTGAGAGTCTGCCTTTCCTTCCACGCTTCACTGTGACCCCTGTGGGTGGCCGGTAGCGCTCTCCTACAGGTACCTTAATCTTGTTGGTACGAGGAAGGTCTGCAGAGAGGCGTTCTCCGTCGCTACCCCTGTGTTACGGAACTCCTTTCCCGCGGAGGTCCAGTAGAGCCCGAGGGTTTTCCGGAGGTGGTGCAAAACATTGTCTCTTTAGCAAAGCATTTGGCAGGTGGGGCAAAGGTAGGAAGCTTTAGGGGTGAAGCTGGGTTTTTAATGAGGTTTTTAAATGGGGGTTTATTGTTCTTTTTTGATGTGTATTTTTGTTATGTAAGCCACCCTGAGCCTTAGGGGAAGGGTGGGGCAGAAATTTGAAAAAATAAATACATTTCCGTTTTAGAGAAGCATATTCAGATTAGTGGACTCTGTCTGTGGAGGTTTCCTCCTACTGCTCTGAAACATCTGCTGGTCTTAGGTCTGGGCCTTCCCTACGTGAATTGAACTAAACTGGTGCCTAACGTTAAAGCAGAGTGACCCTGTTGTCTGGGCACTTGTGGGGTAGCAATGACTACATGCACAAGTTACACTTGTAACTTCAATTTAAATTTGTTTTTATAACTTCTTTTCCCCTCTGAGATGAAGCTAAATTGTAATAAAGCAGTCTTAGTAGCGTCTGCGCATCCGCTGGCCCCAGCTAAAGAGGATCAGTTTAAAAACACACATTTAAACCTTGCAAGTCTGTGTGGAGGCAAAAGCCTCCAGTCCGTTTAAGTGGGGCAAATATCATGTTTATTAAGGGTGAGAATTTGGATTAAATCCGTAACTGCGTGGAACAGGCTGTTACGCATTAATCTGCACCAAACTGAAACGGTGCGACAAGTGTGTTTTGGTTTGGTTTTAAAATAAAATAAAAAATTCAATTACTGCGCATGCGCAGAATGCCCACCGGACTGTTCTACGCATGCGCACCCGCTTCTCAAATGGCAGCAGCATTGCCACCATTTTGGAAAAGGGCAGCCGTTCTGTGCATGGGTGGTGGGCATTTTGTGCCTGCCTGGACTGACTGCCCTGTTCCAAAATGGTACGCATGCGTAGAGCAGCCCGGCGGCCATTTGCGCATGCACAGTCACTTTTAATGGTTAAAATTACTGTACATGAGCAAATGGCCACCCAACAGTACTGCATGTGTGTGACCTTTTCCCAAAATGGCAGGGATGCTGCTGATGCCACTTTGGAAAGAGTCATGCACGTATGGAACAGTTCAGTGGCCACTTTCTGCATGTGCAGTAACTATTTTAAATTTATTTTTAATTTTTAAATGCACATTTAAATCCGATAACTTCGGGAAATGAAACAAAAATAAACCAATACGAATTTGTGTTTGAAAGACCACCCCTATTATTTATACAGCACCAGCAATGTGCGTGGTTCTGAACAGGGTGCGATCATACAGGTCCCTGCTCCAAGGGGTTTGCATCCATCCAGCCATCTATCCATCCATCCATCCATATTTAATTTAATTTCAGGGTGGAAGTTCCAGGATAATGGGGTATGGGTGCTTAAGGTGTGTGCTCAGGGAGAGGAGCATGCAGGTTATGGATCCGTGCCATGGATGGGTCCGCTCTCTTTGTGTGCATGACCACCGCTCTGCTCCCCTCCCCTCCCCTCAATTCAGTCTTTCAGTCTTTGAGGATAAGAACTGGAGCCAGATCCAGAACTGGAAAGGGACCACATAAAAACGAGTTGTGGACCGCATTTGGCCCCTGGGTCTGAAGTTCCTCATCCCTGGTCTAGAGAGCAGATTAGCTTCATTTATTTAGTAACAAACCAGTTCAAACTAAGATTCTGGCATGTTCATAGTGATAGAATGATAGTGATGTAGTGGAACAGGACCAGCTGTGTGTCCTTTGCTTCACCGGCTCTGACTTCCATTCTGTTGAAACAGCCTGGACAATCGCACTCCCTTGGTGCTGTTTACTCCCTTGAGATGCTGACGGCGGTTAGCATGTCCCCCCCCCCCTGACCCCCAGCCCAAATGCCATTTGGCCGAGCTGATGTTTTTGCAATACAAATGCCAGAGTGACTAGGGGAGCCAATCACAGATCAGGCTCCACTGTGTTGGGCTCTGGACAGACGCATTACAAAAGGCAGTCTTTGCCCCAAAGAGCTTACAATCAGACTCTCCGACAAGGTGGTTACAGGAGACAGACAGGTGGGGAAGAGGGACATAAGGAGACAGTGGGAGTACTGCTGGTCGCGGTGCCCCTCTGGTGCAAATGTTGTCAAATTGTTTGTAGGCTTCAGGACAGATGCAGGACGTTGTAGTGACTGTTGTAGATGATCATTGGGAGCTTCTCCCATGCGTGAAGGACGGCATGTGACAAAGTATGAAGATGATTGATTTAACCAATGGGGAGGAGATGAAGGCTGCCATTGTTAGCAGAGCAGAGGGACAGGGATGATGTGAAAGGCATTGAGACTGAAGACAAGTAATCTGTCTTTGTGTGAAAGGGAAGCAATAGAGAGAGGTGATGTGATCAAAGTAACAAGCCAGGGAAAACGATCTTTGCAACAGTGTCTTGAATAGATTCATAAACAGGGCAAGATGGGGCTTGTCAGAACTGCAGGTCCGGAAGGAAGGGACCTTCAGGCTCATTTAGTCCAAGCTCTGGCTCTAGGACAGGAGATCCAATTCCTGTGGCATTGCAGACATGTGCTTGTCCAACCAGTCCTTGAAAACAGGGAAGGAGTTTCCACACCCCCTCTGGGCGGCATGCTTCATTACCCAACTGCTCTTACATTCCAGAGGGTTTTCCAAATATTTAACCCAAATCTGCCTTGCAGCAAGGTACCTCTTGTTTTGGTGGCAGTGAACAAATGTTCTCCATCATTTTGAGGAATCCTTTTAGACTGCTAACTTGTCTCCCCTCCTCCCCCTTCAGTCTTTTCTCTAGCATAAACATGCCTGATCCCTTTAGCCTTTCCTGATACAGCTGGTCTTCCAGCCCCTTGATCACCTTGGTTCCTCTCTGAATCGTCACCAATTTGTCAACCTCCTTTGAAGTACGGTGACACGATGTTCCAGTTGAGGTCTCACCAGCGCTGTGTTAAGTGACCCCATCCCCTCCGGTGGGCGTTTTGGATAAAATGCACCTGTTAATACAGCCCAAAATGCCATTGGCCCTGTTTGCACCCTAGAGTCATTTCTAGTTTCACTCCCAGATCCTTCTCGCCAGTGCTGTGCTTCACCTGCTCTGACTTCCATTCAGAAGGATTCTATTTGTGTATCTTTTTTCCCTTTCTATGTGTAATATTTTGTCTTTGTTAAATCTCATTTTATTTCTTTATTTATTTCGTCGTACTTAGTTCTAGCCAGCATCCTGCTGCACACAACGGCAGCTCGAAGCGGCTCACAAAGCATCAGTAAAATCAATTAAATAGTTAAAAACATATACAAACATTATAAAACTCATGAATGCGGAACCAAATCCCCCTTCCCTCCCCAAGGGCCTGGCAGAACAGCCAGATCTGACACTGTCTCCAGAAAGAGGGGAGGCCAGCGGCCAGGCGGGCCTCCGTTGGGAGGGAATTCCACAGCCTAGGAGCAGCCACCGAGAACGCCCTCCCCATCGTTGCCACCTGGAAAACCTGGGGGACTTTGAATCGGGCGTCCCCAGCTGACTGCAAGAGCTGCACCATGGCTGGGGCATGAGGCGGGTAGGCAGGGCCCAGGCTGTTTAGGGCTTTACAGGTCAACACCAACACCTTGAATTGGGCCTGGAAGACACTAGGCAGCCAGTGCAGAGAGCGGAGTGCTGGTGTAATGTGTTCGGGATGATCCGTCCCTGTAAGGAGGCGGACCGCCGCATTCTGCACCGTCTGCAGCCTCCGGACCGTCACCAAAGGTAGCCCCACATAGAGCGCGTTGCAGTTTGTTTCTTCCAGCTCAAGTTTCTTTCTTCGTCCACTCCCTTGGCAACGGCTCCTCAGGCCTCCGTGGTTTACGGAAGGCCTGAGGTTGCTGAAGCGGGAAGGGCGGTGGTTGGAGCAACGGTGGCACCATTCGCGTGCTGAAGCTGACAGTTTGCAGCATAGAGCCAATTTACGTGCCTATGCTGTAGCTGTAAGGGCATCAAAAGAGGAATTTCTTGCTGCCCGTATAGCCTCTGCAAAATCTCATCCAGCAGAGCTTTTCCGGGTGGTGAGGGGGTTGGTTGGTCCTCCGTCTCTCCGCCTGGAATCGGAGGTATCTAATGCCCACTGTGACATGTTTGGTGATTATTTTGCAGAGAAAATAGCTCAGATTCACCACAACTTCGACACCGCACTTATTGCAGTGCGTGAGCCAGAGGTTGCGGAAGCCCCGCCTTGTCCGGTGTTGTGGAATCAATTTCAGTTGGTGTCGTCCGCCGGGGCGGGGGAT
This sequence comes from Sphenodon punctatus, assembly GCA_003113815.1. Lineage (NCBI taxonomy): Eukaryota > Metazoa > Chordata > Lepidosauria > Sphenodontia > Sphenodontidae > Sphenodon > Sphenodon punctatus. Next base: position 363,837 of record QEPC01000216.1, on the reverse strand, counting down.
CTTCTTGGGACTGTTAGGGCCACCTTTTGTGAATTTGACCCATGCCTTTCCTAGCTGGTTAAGGCCAGCTGGGAGACAGCGGAGATGTTGCTGGCAGGGGTGATCACTGCCTCCCTTCGGGAGGGCAGAGTACCGGACTGCCTCAAAGAGGCGGTGGTGCGTCCTCTGCTAAAAAAAATAATCACTTGACATTGATTCCCTCGCCAGTTATTGGCTGGTTTCTAACCTTCCCTTTTTAGGGAAGATTATTGAGCAGGTGGTGGCCCAGCAGCTGTGAGGGCATCTAGATCGTACTGGTTATCTGGACCCCTTTTCAGTCCCTTTTTTGTCTGGGCTATGTCACAGAGAGTGTGCTTGTATCCTTGGTTGATGTAGCCTGTGAATTAGATCAGGGTCGTTCGACCCTGCTAATTTTGTTAGATCTGTCGGCTGCTTTTGATACCGTTGACCATGAGATATTGGTGACTCGCTTGTGGGATCGAGCTGGAGTGGGCGGGATCGTCCTTGACTGCTTCCACTCCTTCCTGGCCAGGAAAGTCAGTGTGTGGTGTTTGGGAATTGTTCTTCATCTCCCACCTCACGGGTGGTGTCCCGCAAGGTTCTATTCTGTCCCTGCTCTTGTTCAATGTGTCTATGTGGCCATTTGGGGAGGTCGTGAGACAGTATGGGGTGCGGTGTCACCCAACTCTTCCTCTCGTGTTTTATCTGACCCAGACCCAGCAGTCTCGGTGCTTACCCGATGTCTGGCGGCTTTTGAGTATTGGACGAGGGTGAGCCAACTGAAGTTGGATCCCGACAAGACTGAGGTGATGATGGTGGGGCATGCTGCTCAATCCGCAGCTCCGCCTGGATCTCCAGGTGGGGGGTGTGGCGAGGAGTGTGTTTTGCCAATCACATCTGGTGCGATGGCTTCGGCCGTATGTCCATCATCCATGCTTTCATTACCTTGAGATTGGAGTATTGCAACGTGTTCTATGTGGGACGCACACAGGTTGCGCCCCCCCCCCTTTTGGAGGTCCCCCGTGTTCGGGGGAGGGAGCACGTTAGAGAGCCCGGGAGAGGTTTGTTTGGCCTGGGGCCTTCATAAGAACGTAAGAAGTGCCAGACTGGATCAGACCAACAGTCCATCAAGCCCAGCATCCTGTCTCCGACAGTGGCCAGTCACGGGGGCCTGGGAGAAGCACCCGACAGGTCACCGTGCTATCCATTCCCTGTGGGGCATCCCCAGGCTCCCGACAGTAAAGGGTTTTGTTCCCCAATCCTGTCTGGCTAATAGCTGTTAATGGAACTATCTTCCAGAAACTTGCCCAAACCTCTTTTAAACTCTGCTATACTGCTAGCCCTGACCACCTCCCCTGGTAGTAAATTCCACAACCCAATTATACGATGAGTGAAAAAATATTTTATTTTGTTTTAAACTTGCCCCCCACGAGTTTCATGGCGTGTCCCCTAGTTAGTTCTAGTACTAGCTGAGGGGGTTAGTAACTGCTCCCACTCATGATTGTATAGACCTCTATCCTATCTCCTCTGTCGTCTCTTCTCATTCCTGCTAGTTAGCGCTGTGCGTATAAATGGCACTTGTGCGATTTTTAACGTGACCCTAGAAAACATGAGATTGGAAAAACATACGCATTTGCTTAACATCTAAAAGCAGCCTCGGGTACCTTGTGAAAGAAGGAAACAAGATTGGTCCGGCATGATTTGTCCTTTATGAATCCATGTTTGTTAGTTACTAGTAATAATCCAATTTTCCTCAAGTTTCTCACAAATCAATCGTTTTATAATTTGTTCCAGTATCTTCCCAGGTTCTGAGGTCAGGCTAACTAGTAAGTTATAGCAACCCCCTTCCATGGCACTAGGAACACTTTACGTAGAACGATTTTAACACAACTTTTAATCCTGACAACAACCCTGTGAGGTAGGTTAGGCTGAGAGAATGTTGTGACTGGCCCAGGGTCACTCAGTGAGTTTCTGGCCAAGGCGAGGCTTGAACTGGGACCTCCCGGTCCAGGTACTGTGCTCTTAGCCACGACACCGGCACCAAACTGACCGCTAATTCTGTGGGTCAGGGCCAGAAAGACTAGGGAGCAGTTGCTGAGATGTGACATGAGAGAGAACTGGACAATGAATGTGGGACTGAAGGGAATGATCATGTTTCGGAGAGGAAGAATTAGCAAGCTGCAGAGGTAGTTCTCATGATTGATTTGGAAAAAGGAATGAGCCAAGGACAACCAGTCAGATAATGGTGCTGATTGGCAGGGAGGATGGTAGGATTGGACCCAGAGACCAAGGGAGGAAGGAGGGTTGAAGTAAAGACTTAGAGCTGTGTTTTGGCCATGGTGAGCTTAAGCTGACAGCCAGGATGTTGGAAAGACAAGCAGGCCAAGGTTTTAGTTTGGACGGGAGGAGGAAGGATGGAGAAACGTCTCTGCAAGTCATCAAGGTAGAGGCAGTTGCTGAAATAAGGTTGCTCGTTGAAAAAGGAGGCAGAAGAGGAGAGGGGTTAGAGAACAAGGTGGCCGGGCCCTTTGGATTCCTCCAGAGGGACACGTGAATAGGGATAGAATCGCAGAACTGTAGAGTTGGGAGGGTGGGACCCCAAGGTGGGACCCCGAGGCAGGCTAGCCTCTGCTACCGCATCAGAGAGATGCTTGCCCAGATAGTCTTTGAAAACATCCAAGGAAGGAGGTTCCATGACCGCTCCAGGCAGCCTATTCCATTGCTCAGTAGTTTTATTTTTATTTATTTATTTATTTATTTATATTTATAAAAGATTTCTATCCTGCCCCTCCTGCCCACAGGGCAGCCCGGGGCGTTGAACAACAAGGTAAAAAACAATAAAAACAATTTTAAAAGTTAAAAAATCCCATATGCAGGGAGAAAACAACCCAGCCCCCTCCCCCCCTCGCCAAAAGCCTGGCGGAACAGCCAGGTCTTACATAAACGTTGAAATGACAGGAGAGTAAGGGCCAACCGAGCCTCCTCCGGGAGTGGGTTCCACAGCACAGGGGTGGTCACCGAAAAAGATCTAACTTCGGTGGCCACCCGCCTCACCCGGGGAACCTCCCAAAAAGGCTCCCACGGATGATCTCAGGGGTCTCATGGGCACATGGGGAGTGAGGCGATCCCGCAGATAGGCAGGGCCCAGGCTGTGAAGGGCTTTAAAGGTTAAAACCAGCACCTTGAACCTAGCCTGGTGCTTTATAGGCAGCTAGTGCAGAGCCTGGAGCACGGGTGTCATGTGCTCCCTGTGACCCGCCCCAGTAAGGAGATGGGCCGCGGCATTCTGCACCAGCCGCAGCCTCCAGACCAGCTTCTCGGGCAGCCCCACGTAGAGCGCGTTGCAGTAATCCAGCCGCGAGGTGATGAAGGCATGGATGACAGTGGCGAGGTCAGAGTCTGAGAGATACGGCCGAAGCCGCCAGACAAGATGTAACTGCCGAAATGC
>QEPC01000216.1:313914-355144 GCA_003113815.1 Sphenodon punctatus | reverse complement strand
GGGGGGGGGGGGGGGGGGGGAGGCGAAGGCACACTCCGAGCCGCTGTCGCTGTACTGTGCTGGGAGCGTTGCAGTGCAAAAATGATATGACAAATGGCCACTTCCGCCAACGGCACTTTGCCCTTTGGCAGCACCGCCCTCAGGGCAGCTCCCCTTTATGTTGTTACCTGGAGAGTGGTCACGGCTGGAGGGGATTCCCAGGGCCGTGGCCAACCCGGAGCCACCCCCCCGCCCCCCAGTTCTTGTTAGGGTTGGGCTGAATTGTAAGAGCAGTATTTGTATTTGTCTTTTTAGTACTTGCATTGATTTGTATCGGCGCCCGTGTTCACGGCATTTCCCCAGTCGCCGCCAATGGGGGAAACACAGCGAGCACAGCTCCCTGCATACAAGTTAATTTGGGAGAGAAGGGCAATGAGGCTTGGCGACGGCCAGTGTGACAAGCCTATAAGGCAAGGAGTCTGAGAGCAGCCCGGCTCCAAGGAGGGTGTGCGTGCTGCAGTATCTGGAGTCCACTTTGAGACCTTAGATACTATGGTTTGCATGAAGTTTTGTGTTCACTCAGACCTTGAATACACAGCCCTAGTATTTGTTATTCGAATATGGAACCTGAAAAGGACTTTTTGTATTTATTTGTGTTTTGCCAAAACCTGAATGCACCACCCTAGTTCTTAGAATTAGTAACTTCCCGCAGTATTAACCCAAATCGACCTTGCAGCAACTTAAGCCCATTCCCTCTTGCTCTGTCTTCTAAAGAACAAATGTTCATTGTTCACCATCTTTTTAGTGGCATTCTTCTCTTTAGCTATTGGGTCAGCTTTTCTCTAAGCTAAACACACCTGATTCTTTCAACCGTTCCTCATCTGGCTTTCATTTTAGCTCCTTTTATCAACCTGCTTGTCCCTCTCCGAGTACTCCCTGTTTTGTCAACGTCCTCCTTGAAGTGTGGTGCGCAAAAGGGCAAGAAAGAGCCTTCGCTGAAACGCCTGAGGAGGAAGTAGAAGCCAAAGACGGGGTCAGGAAGGCTAAGGAGGACAAGCTTCCAAGAGGAAGAGAATGGTAGAGGGTGCGGAAGACAAATGGCAGGTGGAAGAGACGATAGTGGAGACTGCAAAACAATTCCAAAAATAAGCCGCCTCCTCCTCCTACTTGTCCACATGTTTCCTAACAGTATTTAGTTATTTATTTTTTCCATTTATACGCTGCTCCTCTTGCGAAGTGACTCAGTGTGGCTTACATTTCTTTGACGTTTTCCAGGCTTTGTCTTAAAAGATGCCCTTCCCGCGTAGATATGAGCCGTTCGTAATGGAGATACAGTGGTGGGAAAATAGACAGCATTTCCTGTGCTGAGCCCCGGCAGAATTCACTGGAAAACGCCTGAGCTCTGAGGCCCAGAGGAGAGGAAGGCGGGGTGGACAAAGGAAATGTTCAACCAGATTCTTGGGCAGAATCATGATTATATAACACAAGCCATGTATCTGGTGCTGTACAATCATAATGATTGTTTAATTAATTAATCAGTATTTATTCATTATCATTTTACCCCGCCCTTCCCCGAAGGCTCTGGGTGGCTTACAAGAAGCGTAAAATAGAGTTTAAAACATTAAAATACAGTTCAACATTAAAAACAAAACCCGCTCACCCATGCCAGCCCCAAACCATTGAATCTTTAACCCCGCCCTTCCCACAAAGGCTTAGGGCAGGTTACAGAACTATATAAACATAAAAACGTATATAAATACACACACAAAAGCAGTTAGAGGCCCCAACCCTCCCATAGAGGAAGGCCTTGCATCGCTTCTGAAAGCTGCGCAGGTTCGAGCTTGGGTGGATCTCCAAGGGGAGGGAGTTCGTGACTGTGGCGCAGCCAGCGAGGACACCTCTCTGTGTCCCATTGTTGTATGAACCTGCCTCACGGGCAGTTGGGACCTGCAGGAGGGCACCCTGCCTGGGCCGAGCTTAGAGACTGCGAGAAAACATAAGGGACGAGGCGGCTCTTTCGGATTCCTGGGGCCCAAGCTGTTTAGGGCTTTAGAGATCAGCACCAGCAGCTTGAGTTGTGCCCAGAAAGCTATTGGCAGCCGGTGCAGACCCGGGTGCTCCTGGCGACACCCCCCCGGCCCCTGACAGAAGGCAGGCTGCCCTGTTCGGCACCAACAGCAGTTTCCAAACAGTCATCGAGGGCAGCCCAATGTGTGTGTTTATTTATTTCAGCTTTTATCCTGCCCTTTCCTCAGAGACTCAGGGAGGCTTACAAAATAAGATATAAACATTAAACATACTATAATTAACCCCCTCCTAAACCCCACTCACCAACACTCTCCCTAACTCCTCCACCCTATCCTACACAACCCTATCACTGCCGCTGCTCCCCCTTCACCAGGGGAGCCGTGGCACCATTCTCCACTCCCAACCTCCCATGCCTCTCACCAGGGAGTCCAGGCATAACCAAGGATAATATATTGGTCCTTTATTTTCGAGCTCTTCTACCAAACACTGAGTAACCATTAATGCTTCCTTACCCGGAGTACAAAGTTTAATTCAGTACCTCAGTCTGGTGATAGTACCATGACGAGAAACAGAAGACAGACCCGTCTCTGCCCAAAAGATCGCAGCAGGAACCCCTTGAGGCACCTTCAGTAAACCGCTAAGGAATTTATTTTGAACAATCTCTAATGGCTCCAGGTCCTTTGATGGGATAATTTCGGCTCCAAAAATCAATAGCGGCACAATTTTGGCCCTGAAAACTTCTATTTTCAATTCAGTTCATACAATTTATTTATTTGGGCACTAGCTTCTGCTCTGTCCCATACAAAATGCAATATACAATAAAATTTAGCTGCGAGCCTAAGGATTCCCTTCTCTATAGCTGTAGCTTTTAATATTACCTGGCTCCTATGCCTTAACCAAAGGCCAGGTTCTCTCTGGTACCTTGTCTGTGGGGCGGGGGGTGCGCGGGAGGGTGTTCTCAGTTGCTGCCCCCATTTTGTGGCAATCCCTCCCCTAGGAGGTTTGCCTGAACCTGAACCTGGGCATCTTCTGGAGGCGGTGGACATGTTTTTTATTTGGAAGAGCATTTGGAAGGCAGAGCTAAATAGGGCGTGGGTGGGGGTTTTGGGTAGGGTTGGGTGGGAGGGTGAGGGGGGGGATGTGTGCTTTTATTGTTCAATTTTATTTTTTTTATGGATTGTGAGCTGCCCTGAGCCTTGCAGGTTCTTGGTTGCTTCTGCACAATTATGGAATTCCCTCCCCTTGGCGTGTCCGCCTGAGCCTGCTTGTCTTTCCGAGGAGATGTAGGACCTTTTTGTTTGGCCAGGCATTTGGCAGGCAGGAATAGGGTTGGGTGGGAGTGGGGTAGAGGGGATTGTGGAGGGGGACTGATGGGGGGGGGTAGGGTGGTTAGGATGATGATGGGATGCCTTGACTACTGCAACCTCCTCCTTACTGGCCTCCCCCGCTCTCACCTGTCCCCCATTATCTCCATCNCCTCCTCCCATGCCCGTAGCTCCCTCTCAGGGAGCCACTCGCTTTCCATGAAGCAGCTACCGCCATATCGGTTTGGTTAGCAACGTCCTTTACTCTAGATGACAAAATTAACTTCAGGGCAGCAGCATTCTCTCCCCAGAGAGTGGGAATTGATAGGCCCAAACCTCCCAGAGCAGTAATAACCCGGGATAACCAAGGATAATATATTGGTCCTTTATGTTCGAGCTCTTCTACCAAACACTGAGTAACCATTAATGCTTCCTTACCCGGAGTACAAAGTTTAATTCAGTACCTCAGTCTGGTGATAGTACCATGACGAGAAACAGAAGACAGACCCGTCTCTGCCCAAAAGATCGCAGCAGGAACCCCTTGAGGCACCTTCAGTAAACCGCTAAGGAATTTATTTTGAACAATCTCTAATGGCTCCAGGTCCTTTGATGGGATAATTTCGGCTCCAAAAATCAATAGCGGCACAATTTTGGCCCTGAAAACTTCTATTTTCAATTCAGTTCATACAATTTATTTATTTGGGCACTAGCTTCTGCTCTGTCCCATACAAAATGCAATATACAATAAAATTTAGCTGCGAGCCTAAGGATTCCCTTCTCTATAGCTGTAGCTTTTAATATTACCTGGCTCCTATGCCTTAACCAAAGGCCAGGTTCTCTCTGGTACCTTGTCTGTGGGGCGGGGGGTGCGCGGGAGGGTGTTCTCAGTTGCTGCCCCCATTTTGTGGCAATCCCTCCCCTAGGAGGTTTGCCTGAACCTGAACCTGGGCATCTTCTGGAGGCGGTGGACATGTTTTTTATTTGGAAGAGCATTTGGAAGGCAGAGCTAAATAGGGCGTGGGTGGGGGTTTTGGGTAGGGTTGGGTGGGAGGGTGAGGGGGGGGATGTGTGCTTTTATTGTTCAATTTTATTTTTTTTATGGATTGTGAGCTGCCCTGAGCCTTGCAGGTTCTTGGTTGCTTCTGCACAATTATGGAATTCCCTCCCCTTGGCGTGTCCGCCTGAGCCTGCTTGTCTTTCCGAGGAGATGTAGGACCTTTTTGTTTGGCCAGGCATTTGGCAGGCAGGAATAGGGTTGGGTGGGAGTGGGGTAGAGGGGATTGTGGAGGGGGACTGATGGGGGGGGGTAGGGTGGTTAGGATGATGATGGGATGCCTTGACTACTGCAACCTCCTCCTTACTGGCCTCCCCCGCTCTCACCTGTCCCCCATTATCTCCATCAAAAACTGCTGCTAGGGTCATTCACTCAGCCCGTCGCTTCGACCACGTGCAGCCTCTCCTCTCCTCGCTTCACTGGCTCCCCCTTCCCAAACGCATCCTTCACAAACTCCTGGTGTTCACTTACAAATCCCTTCACAACCTGGCTCCCCCTTACCTCTCAGCCCTAATCTCCTTACACACTCCTGCACGCACTCTCCGCTCCTCCTCTACCCCCTCCCTTGCTCTCCTTCGTCTCCCCTGCTCCCCTAACCGCCTTCGTCCCGTCTCCCTCGCTGCCCCCCGTGCCTGGAACTCCCTCCCTGCCCACATCTGCCTTGCCCCCTCCCTCCACACCTTCAAATCCCTCCTCAAAACCCACCCCTTCCTTGCTGCCTTTCCCAACGCCTGTTAGAACATTCCTCTCAATATTTACTCTCTGCCCTCCCTGCAGACTCCTGCCTAACCGCAATCAAGCCAAGCACGTGCACCTGAGACTTCGCATCCGCTTGAATGTTATTTATCCTGTCTCTCTCCCAATGGCCCCTCTCCTTGTCTCCCCCCTCCATGTCTATTAGATTGTAAGCCGTAGGCAGGGACCGCGTCTATCTCATTGTTCTGTAAAGCACCAGGTACACAGCTGGCGATACACAAATGCTAATAATAATAATAATAATAAATAATTAGGTGATTTTAATGAATTTTATTGTATTTTATATTTTTAATGTTGGCAGCCACCCTGAGTCTGTGGACAAGGGCAGGGTAAAAATGTAATAAATAATTAAATAATTTGCAGGATGAGCGGCATATACATTTATTTATTATTATTATTATTTTATTAAGCATTTATATAGCACCAGCAATGTACCTGGTGCTTTACAAAGTAATGGAATTGACATGGTCCCTGCCCCTAGGGCTACAGTCTGAGAGGGGGTGGGGGGGAGAGATGAAGGAAGGGGTCCAGAGGGAGAGGCAAGGAGTGTAACATTCATGAGGATGCGAGCTCCCAGGTGCACGCACTTGGCTTGAAAAATAAAATAAATAAAAACAAAAATAAATAAAATAAAAACATTTGAAAAATTAAATAAATAAAGTGCAAAGTGATGTCTATAGGGCAGAATAATCCAAACTCTATGTACACAACGCTGGGTCCTAATTAGGGGTTACCTGGAGCTGTTGTGGACAATACGTTGAAATCCTGCTCAGCCCAATGTGTGGCGACAGCCAAAAAACCAAGCAGAATGTTAGAGACTGCTAGAGAATAAAACTGAAACGATGATAATGCCTTTGCATAAATCCATGGTGCGACTGTCCGCACCTGGAATAGTGTGCGCAGTTCTGGTCACTCCATCTCAAAAAAAGAGAGAATCGAAATAGAAAAGGTACAGAGAAGGGCAACAACCATGATCCAGGGCCTGGAATGGCTTCCTCTAAATCGGTTAGAGCTCTTCAGCTTGGAGTGACAGAGAGGTGGGAGGGGGCAGGATAGAAGTTTATAAAATCGTGTGGTCTGGAATGAGAAAATAGGGAACAGTTATTTACATTCTCAAATACTGCTAGAACTAGGGACACTCCATGAAAGTAACATCTAGCAGATTTAAAACCAATAAAAGAAAGTATTTTTTTCACTCAACACACAATGAAGTTGTGGAATTTGTTGCCAGAAGAGGCGGTCAAGGCCAGTGCTAGAGCTGGGTTTAAAACCAGACTGCACAAGTTTCTGGAGGATCGGTCCATTAGCAGCTATTAGCGGAGTAGCTTTTGGGGAACATAACCTCTTACTGTTGGGAACTGAGAGTGAACCACAGGGAACAAATTACCCCCATTGTGGCCTGTTGGGGGCTTCTTCCAAGTGACCGAGATTGGCTGCTGTCGGAGACATGTGCTGGGCTCGACGGACCATTGGTCTGACCCGGTACGGCACTACCGATCTTCTTATGTTCTTGCGTTTCCAATATCATGGAAGCTGTGGAACAGGGAAATAGGGAGCTGGTATTAATCCTTTCTAAAAATAATAGAACCAGGCATCCCGCGGTGATGTTAACAGGGAGCAGATTGAAAACAAATCAAAGGAAGTACTTTTACCTTTTCACCCAATGTACGGTAAAATTGTGGAACCCATTGCCAGAGGATGTTGTCCAGGCCAGTCGGGCACTGGATGAAGCTTTGAAAGCCCAGGTCCATTTAGGGCTCCTAGCTGGGCTGGTCAGGGGTACAAAACCCTTGACTGTCGGGAGCTGGGGGAGGCTGGCAGGAAATGGATTACTCCATTGTAACCTGCTGCGTCCTCCCCTGAGGCAACTGAGACAGGATGCTGGGCTGGCTGGACCACTGCTCTGACTGAGTAAATGGTACTGACTATCTTATGTCCCTTCTCCAAGGGGTTTACAGTCTAGACAAGACAAGGGAGAGGGGAACATAGGGAGAGACAGGGATCCATTCATGAAGTTGTATGCGCTTAGCTTCGCTAGAAGGGGAAAGGGATGCTGAGCAAAACGATAGCATAGCCCTCTTCCTCTTTTTGATGAGCCTTGCTGCGTACGCCAGCAGTGGGGAGATGGGCCCTATGCAGGTGCAGGCTTCACCCAGCAACATCAGTGAAACGGACCCATTGACTTGAATGAGGACAGGATTGCCCCCGTGTATGTCAGTAGTAGGGTGCAAAGTAACCACACCACACGGGGGTGTCTGGATCTGGATCTGAAAATTGGGCTTGGCACGGAGACATCCCTCAGTTGAGGGGTCGTGTCTGCGTGCGGTTTGGGAAGTGCTCTGCACCAACGTGTCCGCAGCTGTGCACACGCACAACTCCACAGTAAGGAATGAATTGATGGAGCTCTGTAAACAAGAAACAAGCCCTACGCATTGAATAGCTTTGGTCTAGGGCTGAAACTTGGTACTTGGTTTTATTCGGTATTTGCCGAGGATCTCATGGCATTTGACTCTCTCTTACCGGGAAACTGAGTAATGGTTACGATACTCAGTAACGCCTTGATTAAGCTGTGTACGATGCTGACCTGATCCTGTGCTGCCAAGTCACCATACCCTGTCTTCCCGTGAGGTCCCCTCACTGACTGGCAGCTCATGCCTCTCAAGCAGCTGGGGCGGTTCTAATGCTGGAAGGAAACTGGGCTGCCATCTTTGCTCTGGGAGCATGCTGGGAAATGTAGTCCAGCAAGCTCTCAGAGAGCTGGTGGCGGCAGCTCCGCTCTACAGCGGTGTGCTGACTCCCTCCCCTTGGACTCCACGGGCCGCATCCCTCCTCATGGTGAGTTTACTGCCAATTGCCTCCCTTTCTGTCCACCGTGTATTTTACCAAGTATTACTGAGTATTCGTTGGTATTATACCCCCGTCCCCCTGTCTCTCAGATTGTAAGCCCTTGGGCAGGGACCGTCTCTATTCAATTCCTTTGTAAAGCACCAGGTACATTGCTGGCGCTATATAAATGCTTGATAATAATAATAATAATAATAATATAATATTACTGAGTAGCTCCCGGAAACTCAAGCCCGATCCTCGACTACTTGGACATGCTCATTAATAATTACTGCTCTGCTCATTTCAGCCCTACTTTGGACTCTGTTCATATATTATTATTATTTTACATTAAAATCTGAGAAATAAATGTTAAAAAACCCTGTTAAACCAATATTTTGCATCGACAGTCTTCTCTGTATTGCTGTTTGTAACTGTAACTTGGCATCCTTAATGCCCGATTAACACAGTTTTTGTATTTAATAATTCCACGTCTAGTTCAGTTAGTCTTTGCTTATCAGTCACTTAAGACTATGAAGACCCATTCGTTTTCTTTGAACTTACATATACCGTCCTGACGCTGAGATACCCAGAGCAAGATACAGTATCTTAGCTGCAGTTACTGAGGAGAGTCACAGATTTTTAAGGCAGCAGGGATCACTGTGCTCACTAGTCTAACCTCCTGCATAACCCAGGCCAGAGAAATTCAGCCAGTGGTTCTTACATCAAGCCCAGGACTTCTGGTTGAGTGACAGCAAATATTTTAGAAACGTATCCAGCCTTTGAAGCTTTGAGTTACAGCAAATCCACCACATTCCTAGGTAGGATGTTTCAAAGGTTAATTCCACTCAATGCAAAGAAGTTGTTGCCTTATTTCTCGTCTGAATTTGTCTAGCTTCAGCTTCTACCCAGAAGCTCTCTTTATGCCTTTGCCTGCTAGATTAAAGAACTGTTCAGAAATCTCCTCCCCGCGTAGGCAATTATAGCCAAGTCATTTCTTAATCTTGTCTTGGATAAACTACACAGTCTGAACTTCTTAAGTCTGCCATTAAAATACTGATTTTACAGACCTCGGACCATCCTTGTAGCTGTTTTTGGAGCCCTCTGATTTTTCAACATCTTTTCTTTTGATTATGTGGACACAATATTCCAGTAATGTCCTCAGCCTAAGAACACAGTCAGCACCGTGCTGGTCAGACCAATGGTCCATCCAGTCTGGCATCGTGTCTGCGACTGTGGCCGCTCTTGGTTGCTTTGGAGATGCCCTGCTGTTCGGTCCCAGCTCCTGACAGTCAGAGGTGGCGTTCCCCGACCTACTTGACTAATTGCCAACAGCAAGGTTATACATAGAGGTCATTCTCCGTGCATTGGTTGTAAGCAGGGGAACATCAAACTCAAGGATTATGTTAGCCTTAGTCGCACCATTGCATCAGGCGCCTACGTTGCTAGTCTATCTTCACCCTCAAGATTTTCCCCATGTTCCTGCTTTCCAAGATTGCAGTACCACACATGACCGTCATGTGGCTGCATTGAAATGCATGTGACACGAGAAAGCCCACCACCGTACTAATTATTCCAGATTGCTCTGGATAGCCAGCATGCTGTCCGTGTCAGGATTTACTGCTCCACCAGTTTTTGGGTTATCTTTGAAATTGACCAGCATGGATTCTGCTTCCCTCCAGATTGCTGGAATATAAATACTGTAGAGTAACGTTGGCCAAGAACCGATCCCTGCAAGCAGCCTGCTAGCAATCCTCTACTGGGTGACAGTGAATTTTTCTGCAGTTTGGAGATGGCTCAGTTAGCCTGTTTTTCATCTAGAGAATGTTTGCTATGTGGGTTTTGTGTATAGTGCTCTACTTTAATCAGCAAGTCATGGAGCTAAGGCATCCTTGTAACATGAATGTAGCATTAATTATGCTCCCAGACATCAACGCTTCCTATATTGCAGCCCTGACCACTTGATGTTTGATTCTGCTTGAGACTGAGGTCGTGTTTACTGCCCTAGAGCTTTCCCATTTAGTTTTTTACAAAAACGGCACAACATTGGCTTTCTTCCCCACTTCGGCCACGAACCAAAAACCACTTACTTCAGAGTAGTCCTATTGAAGCCGTGTGGTGGGTGTATCACTGCCTCTGCTGCTACCTTTAAAAGGCACCTGAAGACTGATTTGTTCTCCAGTTGCTTTTATTATTCTTTATAATATTTATATAGCACAAGAAGTGTACCTGGTGCTGTACAATCAATACTTATGGACAGGTCCCTGCCCCAGGGGGCTTACAATCTCAGGGAGACAAGGGAGAGGCGAACGTCAAGAGAGACAAGGAGACGTTCATGAGGCTGAGCAGCTGCAGGCTGACGTGCTTCACTTAGTGACAGGGAACTGGATTCTGAGGGACGGGGAAGAGGACGCAGTTTCACTCATGACGAGCCCGGGAAAGCCTGACGGAAGCGAGAGATTTTCAGGAGGGATTTGAAAGTTAGGAGGAAGGGAACAGAACGAGTGTATCCAGGCATGAGGGGCAACGAGAGAGAAGGGGCGAAGATGTTTAGAGGAGCAGGAGAGTTGCGAGCAGGCGAGGGTGAGGGCAGAGGAGGAATGAAGCTCCTGGGCAGGAGCGCGGCGGGATACAAGAGCGGAGAGAGATGGGGAGCAAGGCCATGAAGAGTCTTGGAGGTGAAGACCAGGAGCTTGTGCTGAATGCATTTTAGGATCCACTGCTGGTTCCCTTAGCTGGGTTTTCTCTTCCCCCTTTACCTTCCCCTTTTAAAATGTTTAAAATTGGATTTTATATTATTATTCTGTTGTGAAGTGCTCTGAGCACCATTGTGGGGGGCACTATAGGAATACAATTATTATTACATCCCCCCCAATATGCTAAGTTTTGTTTAAAAAAATCAACACCCTTGGTACAGAGAGCTCCTCAGCCAACTTTGGTTTTTAACACTGTGGTGTTGGCTGGGGCAACAGATGGCTGGCCATGGAGCAGCAGTGTGGGTCTGTGCATTAGACGGACTGATGCTCTGCTTGTGGGGGGCCTCAGCTGTGGTCACTGGTGCTCTGGGATGTTCTGAGAGCGCCGCCCCTGGGGCTGCCCCTGCTCCGTGCCTGCTCCGCCTGCACATCTGGCGGGGCACCTTTAGACTGATGCGTCACCCATGGGGGAAGCGGGCTGGTGCAGCCAGCACTGGAGCAGCCCGTCCACCCACAGTGTCATTACAGATGCAGCCCAGAAACCCTTCATTTCTTCATGGAGAGAGCCGAACGGGGGATGCTTGTTAGCTTCTATCTAGCCCATCCCCTCCAGAAGCCAGTGCAAGATTGCTCAGTATTAGGTCTGTTCTGGTTCTTTAGCCAGTCTTGTTGCAATGTCCCAAGTAATGGTGATGGCAACACTTCCCCTTGGAAACTCTTTCTCTGCGTAACGCATCCGGCTTGTAGGAATTGCTTTCCAATAATACCCAACATTTTCCTTGGCTCTTCATAAGAACATAGTCGGTGCCAGACTGGGTCAGACCAATGGTCTATCCAACCCAGCATCCTGTCTCCAACAGTGGCCAGTCTCGGTCACTTGGAAAAAGTACCCAACAGACCATGAAGGGGTGATTCATTCCCTGCTGTTCACTCCCCGTTCCTGACAGTCAGAGGTTACCTCCAAACTGCTTGGCTAATAACTATTTCATTTGGCTGCTCCTAATACTCTCCTTCTGCCGGGTTTTGGTATGATGCCGATCAGAGTCTTCCATAGGCACCGGGTGCAAATTTAAGATGACCATGGCAGTTGTTTTTGTTGAAGACTCTGGAGACAATAGCATGGTTTTGGGTGTGTCAGAGTTGCAGTCTGTGGCATGTTTTTCGAACCGTTTGGGGTTGGCAGTCCCATCACTGGACTGACGGCAAATTGCTGCCAATCTGCTGTACATGCGGGTGTGTCAGCTCAGCCATTGAATCATGTTGGGTTTCAGCCTCTGTGTTGGGGGCTGTTGCACGGTGGTGGGATTAACCTGAATACATCCCACCTGACTCACAGGCTGTTCCCTGTGCAAGTTTCTCATCTTTCTTGGTCTCTCTCTGGATTATTTTTCCGTCCTCACTGGTGTATGCAGATCCTCTTCCTTTAGTGTGCAGATGTTATTAATGTGCTGTTGATTTTGCGCTAATGAAAGTGTGCTGTGGACCCAGACCTAGTGCCGGCCCACATGGCTCCCGCCATACGCCCTCTTCCCCACTCGAATCTCTCTGCCATTTTTCATTACTGTGAATTTATGGCCCTTCAGTTTTCTGTCTTCGTGACGGTATCACATCCAAGTCAATTTGAATTAATTTTACAAGTAACATTTCATGAGGCAGCTCTGAGGCTTTATTAAAATCCATATAGATGGTGCTTATTCAGTTCCCTCTCTCTGTCCACTAGTTCTGTAATTCTATCAAAAAAGTAATCAAGTTTCCTGGCATGATGATGATTTTTTTGTTATAAACCCCAAAGCTGCTTAATGCTTGTGGTTGTGTTGTCCTCTGATCAGTGACTCTGCTCCAGAGCGGCTGTGCAGGTGGCCAAGGGAGTGGCCTCCGTCTCCACGATGATGCATCTGACTCATAGGGCCTTTGAGAGCTTTATCGATCGACTCAACTAAACCAGAAAATAAGAAGAACATCAGCCCCTCTCTGCTCCGGATGGCTGCATCATGTCTTCCTTTGTTGGATGTGTCTGTTAGGGTAAATTCAGCGCTGATCAGATTGGTAGGTGACAAATACCAAGGGGAGGGAACTAGGGGGAGAGTGAACTGCAAAGTAACCGTCCTGGAGAGATTGCAGGAAGGCGCTTCAAGTGCCGCAGTGAGGGTGAAGGCAGCAGTGCTAATTAATGGAAAGAGAAGAAGCAGGCTACATGCAAAATAGGGGGCTGCTGCCAACCCCCTCTGCAGTGAAACCAAGCTTCTCCGAGCGCTCTCTTCATAGTAAGATTTTAGTTGGTACAAAGCAGCGGGGATTGCAGTTGATCAAGGGAGCCTTAGGGAAGGTCTTGGACAGTGGCAGTCAGTACCTCAATTTCCCCTTCTGTTCAGATGTCCGGGCACAGCATTCGAGGCTGTGCCCGTTCTGGGCTTATCTTATTGACAGGAGTTGGTTCTTTCATCTCTCGTAAGTAGCCTGGAGAGAGTGCAGGTGCCGTACTGCTCCTAAACGTAAGAGATGGACACGGAGCTGTTAAGATGATTGCTTGTATGGGACCATCTTCTGTGGGGAAGAGAGTGCAGGCTTGGGGTCAGACAGGCCCCTCCTGTGGCATCCAGACAGTCAAAACGATGAGAGTGAGCAGTTGCAGGACAGGGATGGATTACAGATGAAATGGATGATCTGGAAAGATCATCCTGGCATGGCAATCTCTCTGAGGAGTTCACCTGCTTTGGGTTCATCTGGCTAATGTGGATAGGGTTACATCGAGTTACTTATAGCTTTGGATTTTTTACCTGACCTTTCCTGAAGGTGTAGAGCTGACAAACAACGTATGTAAAATATATAAAACCCATTCAAATGTGAACAACATAAAAATATAAAATTCCCATCAACTTAGTGCCCTGAATCCTATCCTTGCCTGCTAAATGCCTGGCTGTAGTTAGACCGTACATCGTCTCTGGAAAACGTTCATTCTCATGCTTTGGGGAACCTCCAGGGCAAGGGAATTCCAAGTCTATGGAGCAGTCACCGAGAATGCCTCTCTGCACGCCCCTTGCTATGTGGACAAGGACTTACATCTTGGGCGCTACATCTTTAAAAGATCCCCTTCTTCCCTAGATTCCACCATGACCGTGATGGGATGGGGGCTCCTCTGTTCCTGCCAGGCCTGGCTGGCTATGACCTAGTTCCCTCACGTCCAGTCCCCACTGCACCCAGCTCCCTCCAGAACTGCCCCAGCCTGGAACGAGGTCACTCTTCCTTCCGGCTGCCACCCGTTTCCCAAAGCACAGCAATTAGGTTACAGATTCGCCCAGCCCCCCCCCCCCCCCCCCCCCCCCCGTGTCTGCCCCCGTGTCACCCACTGTCAGTATCGCGCAAGCACACATGGCTTAATTACATTTATTTATTTATTTATTTATTTAATGCATTTCTCTCCTGCTCTTCCCGCCGCAGGCGGCTCAGAGCAGCAAACAACAATAAAAATATAAAATATATAAAATACAAATATAATACAAATATTTTAAAACATTTTAAATCATTAAAACACAACAGGGGGGAAAAACCGACCCTCCCCCTCCCCACCCACCCTTGACCCCTCTCCCTCGCCAAATGCCTGGCGGAACAGCAAGGGCTTACAGCTCTTACGGAACGGCAGGAGGTCAGGGGCCAAATGGGTCCCCACCGGGAGAGGATTCAAAGCCACGGCGTGGCCACTGAGAACGCCCTGCTCTGTGTGGCCCCCCCCCCGGGAAACCCAGGGGACCTCTAACACGGCACCCCCGGATGACAGCAGGGGCCGCTCCAGAACCCGGGGAGTGAGGCGGTCTCGCAGATAAGCAGGGCCCAGGCCGTATAGGGCTTTATAAGTTAAAACCAACACTTTGAATCGGGCCTGGAAGACTATTGGCAGCCAGTGCAGAGATCAGAGCGCCGGCGTAATGTGCTCCCGGCGACCCAACCCCACCAAGAGCTGGGCTGCCGCATTCTGCACCAGCTGCAGCTTCCGAGCCGTCACCCTGGGTAGCCCCACGTAGACCGCGTTGCTGTAGTCTAACCGAGAGGTAATAAAAGCATGGATGATCGTGGCCAGGTCTAGAACCAAAACCAGCGGCCGAAGCCGCCGCACCAGATGTAGGCAGAAGGCACTCCTCACCACAGCCTCCACCTGGAAATCCAGGCAGAGCTGTGCATCAAGGAGCACCTCCAGGTGCCGCACCTGGGACGTCAGCGGAGGGCAAACTCCATCAATCGATGGAGCTGTCCACTCCACTGACCTACCCGCTAACATCACTTCCATCTTGTCAGGATTCAGTCACAGTTGGTTAGGCCTCATCCAGTCCCCCACAGCAGCCAGACACCAGGTAAGCACCGAGACTGCCGGGCCTGGGTTGGTCAAAAATGAGAGATACGGTTGCGTGTCATCCGCGTACTGATGACACCTCACCCCGAACTCTCTGATCACCTCACCGAGTGGCTGCATGCACACGTTGAACAAGAGAGGGGACAAAACTGAACCCTGCGGGACCCCACACGGGAGTTCTCGGTGCAATGAAAAAGAATCGCGGAGTTCTTCCTGTCAGGAATGCGTGAAACCATTCAAGAACAATCCCGCCCACCCTCGCAATGTCCCGCAGGCGTGTCACCAACATCTCGTGGTCAACGGTATCAAATGCTGCTGAAAGATCTAATAGGACCAATAGGGTCGATCGACCCCGGTCCTTTTCTCGGCGAAGGTCATCCACCAAAGCCACCAATGCTGTCTCAGTGCCATGCCCCGGATGAAAACCAGACTGTGAGGGATCAAGATAACCAACGCAGTCAAGATGCCCCTGGAGCTGCTGAGCCACCACCCGTTCAATAACCTTAGACAGGCCGATAGCTGGCAGGGGAGTCAGCGTCAAGCGATGGCTTCTTGAGCAGAGGCCGCACCACCGCCTCTTTGAGACAGCTCGGCACTCTGCCCTCCTGCAGGGAGGCGTTGACCACCCCAGCCAGCACCAACCTCATTGTCTCCCAGCAGCACTTAATCAGCCAGGACGGGCACGGATCTAATTCACAAGAGGTGGCTCGAACAGACCCCCAGCACATCCACCGCGTCAGTGGGTGTCACCGACTGAAAGAGATCCCATAAAATTGGACAAGCTGGGGCTTCTACAACTTCTACCTCCTCCACTGCTATAAGTGCGGCATCGAGGTCTTGATGAATATGAGCGATTTTCTCTGCAAAATAATCCGCAAAAAGGTCACAGTGGGTGGGAGATGGCTCAACCTCCGGGTTGAGGGAGGCCAGACTGACCAATCCCCGTACAACCCAGAACAGCTCTGCTGGACGGGATTTTGTGGATGCTATGAGGGTAGCAAAGAACTCCCTCTTTGCTGCCTGCATAGCAATGGCATAGACTTGTAAACGAGCTCTGTGTCGCAATCTGTCGGCTTCAGTTTGAGATCGACGCCACTGTCGCTCCAACCGTCGCCCTTCTTGCTTTAGGACCCGCAGCTCCTCGGAAAACCAAGGAGGCCTGCAGGTCCATCTTCTGGGCAACGGACGCCTGGAAGCCGTGCGATCGATGGCCCGTCAGCAAGATGTTCCATAGCTTGACGAGGGCATCGATGAGACGGTCATCTAGGTCAGAGGGTAACTCCCCCTGAGCACCTAGGAACCGCATCGGGTCCATCAGCCTCCGGGGGCGGACCATCCTAATAGGTTTCACACCCTGCCGGGGGCAGGCGTGCGCCAGAAGGGAAGTCTGTAGGAGGTAAATGATCCGTCCATGTTATATTTGTCAAATCAGATTAAGTCCAGTGGACGATTGATTCAAGAGTGCAAGTCAGATAAAAGAGTTTAAGGATAACGCAGAGCTGCATTACTTTGTGAGGCTAAAGTCTTACCCTAAACTTGAGTTGAGGTTTAATGTCCATGTTCAATGGAGACAGTTTAATGATGCAGCCGGATGATAATTAGCGGAGAGGCTTTTCAGTCTATGTCCTTGCTTGAGTCTTGCAGAATGAGTGACTGTCCCCTCCTTTCTCTTGATTGTTGCTTAAAAAATACCTTTTCAGTGGCCTTCGTGGCCCTTTCAGGAGCTTCTTGGCTTAATGTCTCCTGCGTAGGTTACATCTCGCTCATCAATGCTGTGTTTACATTTCTCTTGTCCTTTTTAAAAAAATCTGTCATAGCTAAACTGTTAGACTGGATGTTGTGGACTTACAATCTACTTTTGGAAGTGATAGATAGATAAACTTTAATGTTTAGCAAATGCCATAACACAACAAAACATAAAATACATATACAACAGAGCATAACATAAAGATAAATAAATAAATAAATAAATAACCATAAAATGAGAAAGGTATATCTCCTCTCCTCTTCCCACTCCCACCCCTCTCCCTCCTCCCCCTCCTTCTCTCCTATCCTCCTTCTCCCCTGCCTCCCTTGAGGAAATCTCCTCTCTGCTCTCCTCCTCCAACCCTTCCACTTGCCCCCTTGATCTCATTCCTTCCCGCCTCCTCACCTCCATTACTCCCACTGTTGCCCCCTCCTTCCTGCACATCATCAACCTCTCCCTCTCTACTGGCTCTTTCCCTTCTGCCTTCAAACATTCCACAGTCTCTCCTATTCTCAAAAAGTCCACTCTTGACCCCTCTGACCCTTCTAGCTATCGTCCTGTCTCACTCCTTCCTTTTGCTTCCAAGCTGCTTGAACGTGTTGTCTACTCCCGCTGCCTTGACTTCCTATCCTCCAACTCCTCCCTTGACCCCCTCCAATCTGGCTTCCGCCCCCTTCATTCTACTGAAACTGCTCTCGCTAAGATCACCAACGATCTTCTGGTGGCTAAATCTAAACGTCTCTATTCCATTCTTGTCCTCCTTGATCTCTCTGCTGCCTTCGATACTGTTGACCACTCACTCTTGCTGGATTCCCTTCACTCCCTTGGCTTTTGTGGCTCTGTCCATAACTGGTTCTCCTCCTACCTCTCTGACCGCTCCTTTAATGTGTCTCTCTCCAACTCCGCCTCCTCCTCCTTCCCCCTCTCAGTTGGTGTTCCTCAAGGCTCTGTTCTTGGCCCTCTCCTCTTCTCGATCTATACCTCATCCTTAGGCAAACTCATTGCCTCCCATGGCTTCCAATACCACCTCTATGCTGATGACACTCAACTCTATCTCTCTACTCCCTCTCTCTCTCCCTCTGTTCAAGCTCGTCTCATCAACTGTCTCTCTGACATCTCTACCTGGATGTCTCAACGTCAACTCAAACTCAACATGGCTAAAACTGAACTCCTTATCTTCCCCCCTCATCCTTCCTCTCCTTCCTCACTGTCAATAACTATTGATGGAGTCACCATCCTGCCTGTCCCCCAAGCCCGTAGCCTAGGCTTCATCTTTGACTCACCCCTTTCTTTTAAACCCTACATTGACTCTGTTGCTAAATCCTGTCGCTTCTCCCTCCATAACATTGCTAAGATTCGCCCTTTTCTCTCTGTCTCGTCTGCCAAAACTCTTGTTCATGCTCTGGTCATCTCTCGCCTCGATTACTGTAACCTCCTTCTCACTGGCCTTCCCCGGTCTCACCTTTCTCCCCTCATCTCTGTCCAAAACTCTGCTGCCAGGGTCATCTACCTCGCCAGTCGCTTCGACCATGTGCAGCCCCTCCTCTCTTCGCTTCACTGGCTTCCCCTTCCTGAACGAATCCTGCACAAGCTCCTAGTCTTCACCTATAAAGCTCTTCACAACCTTGCTCCCCCCTACCTCTCTGCACTTATCGCCCTCCATACTCCAGCCCGTGCACTTCGCTCCTCCTCTGTCCCTTCTCTCACCCTTCCACGCCTTCCCTGCTCCCCTAAGCGCCTTCGTCCCTTCTCACTTGCTGCCCCCCATGCCTGGAACTCCCTCCCTGTCCACATCCGCCTTGCCCCCTCCCTTCATACCTTCAAATCTCTCCTTAAAACTCACCTCTTTCGCTCTGCTCTGTCTGACTCTTTATCCTGCTGAGCCACTATTCCTATACCTACGATCGGTTTACCCTTATCCTTGCAACATGGACCTGCCTGCTGTCATTCTCATCGTAACCAAGCCAAGTACGTGCACTTGAGACCTCGCATCTTCATGAATGTTAGACCCCTTGTCTCTCCCTCTGTTCCCCTTCCTAAGTCTCTCCCCCAGCTCCTGTCTCTCAGATTGTAAGTCCTAGGGGCAGGGACTGTGTCTATTTTATTACTCTGTAAAGTGCCAGGTACACTGCTGGCGCTATATAAATGTTTGTTATTAATAATAATAATAATAATAATATAATATAAAGGAAACAAAAATCTCCCCTATTGGGACTGCTTAGCTCTCAATACAGTATACAAAAAATATGCCACCCTCCGGAATAGCACTTCATCTTGACCCGCAAGATATGTTAGCCTTGTAACACCATTACCAGAGGAGACAGAAACAGGCCAATCATTTGACCCGTAAATCAGACCAGCGAGGGCAGTAGAGGAGGAGATGCTGAAAGGAATCGATCGAGCCGAGGGCAGAACGTGCACAATCACATACACAAAAAGAGGGGTCTAGTCCCCCAAACCATCCCTCAGTAACAGCCGTGGGGAATATGTTCATGTGAGCCAGCGAAAGGCACCTACGTAGCGCATGGGGCTGCTGAAATTGGGGATAAGGGACAGGGGCCTGGGGACTGCCATATAAAGGCAAGAAGTCCACCAGGGAGATCTTACTCCGAAATAAAGCCATTTCCTCCTGGGAGCGGATATCCTGGATTCTCTGCTTTACCAGTCTCTTGGCAGAAGCGAATCCACACAGAGCTAGATCAGGCGAAAAAAAGCCAATACGGACAAGTTTCTCCTGGACCTGCCTTGCCCAGCCGTTATGAAAATCCTCTTTAAACGCCTGTTGCGCGAGCGGGGCAGTCAGAGCGTACTGCAGTTTAAGCCAATAACACAAGGCCATTGAGCAGATCTGAGCCTCCAAAGGGAGGATCCCACGCACCATGCGAACTGCACAGGAGGGGGCATGGTTAGGAAGAGCCAAGATGGATCTAAGAAACTTGGCTTGGACATGCTCAAGGGATACACTTTTCCCCAAAGCCCAAAGTTGTGCCCCATAGAGCAGCTGGGAAAGGCATTTAGCCTTCTAGACTTGCAAGGCTGGGAGGATCAAGTGCCCCCCATGAGATCTAAAATATCGGCATATTCCCTTCCACAGTAAATCAGCCTGGCCAATTACAGCCTTAGCGTGAGTGCCCCAACAGCCATTAGCCCAAAAAACAGACCGAGATACGTATAAGAGGCAACTTGCTCTAACTCATGGCCCCCAAGAAACCACCTGTGAGTCTTCCGTTTAGGCAAAAAATACATCATCTTTATCTTCGTATAGTTGACATCCAGAAAATTCTGCATACAATAGTTATGCAGCGTCCGCAGCTGTCTGTTCATCCCCACACGGGACCTGGCCAGCAAAATGGCATCATCCGCATAAAGCAGAATCGCCACACTTGCTGCCCCAAGCCTAGGGGGGTGATTGTCAGGGGATGGAACTGCGGGGATCAAGTCCTTCAAAAAGATGTTAAACAGCGTCGGGGCAAGTACACCCCCCGTTTGACCCCGCGATTCGTTGGTATTACCCCTGACAATGAGCCCTCACCATCCAGCCTGAGCCGGAGTGAGGTGTTCCTATAGAAAAAGCCTGGGGTCGGTTTGGGATGAGGATAGCTTCGCCCAGAGCCTGTTTCTAGAAACTAAATTGAACGTTGAGCGCAGATCAACGAATGCTGCATAGAGACCTGAGGCATGCCTATATTTCCCGACAAGATGTTGGAGGACAAAACAATGGTCCAGGGTGGAGTGGCCTGCCCTAAACCCATTTTGCTCCTCCCTTAAATAGGCTTTTTGGAAGTTATACAATTCATGCATACAAACTTTCATCATGATCGTATTTATCTTTTTATTAGGGTTTGGTTGATACCTGACGTGCCCATTATACCTGAGTATAGTGCCCCAGGAACATGTGTTCTGTGTATGTTGTTTTCACAGTGTTTCCAAAGGTCAGTCAGGGCCACCCTTTTGCAAACCCTATCACTGCATCAAGTCCACATTTATTTATTTATTTATTTATTTACTGCTATACATTTATATCCCAGCCCCTCCTGCTACTAGCAGCTTGGGGCAGCTAACAATATAAACATTTAAAAATATATATTTATTTCCTTGTATTTCCTATTTTTATAACTATAAAACATTGTAAAACCCATATGGTGGAGTACCAAACTATAAAGAAACCCACCCCCTCACCGAAAGCCTGGCGGAACAGCCAGGTCTTGCATTGTTGTCGAAACGAGAAGTCTGGGGCCACCTGGGCCTCTGCCGGGAGGGAGTTCCACAGCCTCGGTGCGGCCACCGAGAATGCCCTCTCCATAGTCGCCCCTGATATACTCGGGGGACTTGGAGAAAGGCGCCCTTGGCTGACCACAGGGGTTGATCCAGAGCCCAGGGAGTAAGGCGATCCCGCAGATAGATAGGGCCTAGGCCGTGTAGGGCTTTATAGCTCAGCACCAACCCCTTGAATCAGGCCCAGAAGACTCTAGGCAGCCAGTGAAGAGAACAGAGCACCGGTGTAATGTGCTCGTGGTGACCCGTCCCCGTTAGGAGGCGGGGCGCCTCATTCCGCACCAACTGCCGTCTCCGAACCGTCACCATGGGCAGCCCCAAGTAGAGCGCGTTACAATAGTCCAGTCTTGAGGTGACAAAAGCCTGGATGAGAGTGGCCAGGTCGGAGTCAAAGACGTACGGCTGAAGCTGCTGTACCAGATGTAATTGGCGAAATGCGCTCCTTGCCACAGCCCCCACCGACGCATCCAGGCAGAGCTGGGAATCGGGGAGCATTCCCAGACTACGAACCTGAGGGACCAGTGGAGGGCGAACCCCGTCAATGATGGGGGATGCCAGCACGCCCGCCCTCTCCAATAACATCACCTGCATTTTGTCGGGATTCAGCCTCAGAGCCTTCGCCCTCATCCAGTCCCCCACAGCCGCCAAACACTGGGTAAGCAAGCACCGAGACTGCCGGCTCTGGGTTGAATGAGAACGAGAGGGAGAGCTGGGTGGCATCAGCATATTGATGACATCAGACCCTCTCACGGCTGTGCAGAGAGGCATTCTCGGCAACGGTGGCTGCTCTGCGGTGCCTCTGGTACATTTTCCGGGAGCCATATTTATTTATTTATTTATTTATTATTTATTTTACATATTTGTACCCCGCCCCTCCTGCAACGCAGCTCGGGGCGGCTTCCATCAATAAAACCATCAAACACAATAAAATCAATACAAAACAATCAAAAATATTTAAAATATTAAATATTAGATATTAAATATAAATATAACTCTAAACAGGGCTAGACTAAACCAAACACAGATGGGTAGGGGACTAAACACCCCCCTCCCCACCCTCCCTCCCAAAGGCCTGGGCAAACAGCCAGGTCTTACAGTTCCGCCGAAATGTTAAAAGGCTTGGGGCCAGGCGAGCTTCCTCCGGAAGGGAGTTCCACAGCCGCGGTCCCACCACCGAGAATGCCCTCTGCATTGTGGCCCCCCATTTAACACAGGGGACCTCCAGGAGGGCACCCTCGGCAGACCGCAGGAGCCGCCCTGGGGCGCGAAGGACGAGGCGGTCCCTAAGGTATGAGGGGCCGAGACCGTGTAGGGCTTTATAGATCATCACCAGGACCTTGAACTTGGCTCGGCACGCTATCGGCAGCCAGTGCAGAGCTCGGAGCACCGGTGTAATGTGCTCCCGGCGACCCGTCCCCATCAGAAGACGAGCCGCCGCATTCTGCACCAGCTGCAGCCTCCGAGCCAAGAACAAGGGAAGCCCCACGTAGAGCGCGTTGCAGTAGTCGAGCCTCGAAGTGACGAAGGCATGGATGAGGGAGGCCAGGCGGGCCAGACACATACGGACGCAGCCTACGTACCAGATAAAGCTGGCGGAAGGCAGCCTTAGCGACTGCCTCCACCTGCCGCTCCAGACGCAGGTCTGCGTCCAATACTACCCCCATATGAGACGTATTTATTTGGCAAGGAGATTGGAAGGATGAGATAGGGTCCAGGATGCTGTTTTTACTAGAAACATTTATATTTTTACACAGTTTATGTTTTTAGTTGGTTTTATTTTATGTATTTGTTATGGGATTGGGGTCTCACTCCCCCACTCTAGGCTCAGAAACTGTCATGACTCAGTTTCCCTGGCTTGCAGCTCTCACTGGACCAGCTCTCTCTCTAGAACTGATTGAGCCTGCAACGGGGGAACCTTCTTGTCATCTTTCAGCCATAGAGTTTCCCAGCACAGACTCTCTCTCTCTCTAGGTTCGTCTGTGTTTGTAAACACAGAATTAACCCCAAACTGTGTCCCGTCAATGTTAGGATTAGCAATTCCACTGGACTCCACTCAGTTCAGTTAAAAGAGGTTTAATGAATAAATCGTGAATAAGCTGCAGTACAAGATTATACTTGAGAGTGCAGAAATCAAAATAACATAACGAATAATGCATTCCTATCTGTACTTGGATTCTCCTGACTTAGGTTCTTACCTAATCAAGGTCCAAGGCTATTTCAGTTCATGTCACGGCCAGCGATGGAAAGCTTGGCCGGGTACCAGTCTTAGAGTTCCCAATAGTCCTTATTTCATAGTTCCTTTGGTGCAGCCCTTCTCTGGCTGATCAGATGTGATGATGCAGATGAAGCTCAACAAGCTGATCTCCTTCTTTGTCTTGTTTTCACCCTTAAGTACCTTTCCAGGGTCCTTTGTTTGATTTTCCCGCCAGGTAACTCTCTGCTTTCAGTCACGTCCACAGGAAGAAATCCATTTGCAACTCAATTGGCTATTGCTAGTATCTGTTAGGTTTTTTTCTGCACACTCGCTCAAGGTCATGACAGCCTTTCTCCATTGCATGAAGTGAGTTTCCAGTTCTCAGATTTCACACTATATACATGTTTAACCTTTACTTTTACATATGTGTTAGCCCTGTAGTCAACATGTAGCCCAGTATCTCCTCATCCCAGTATTTATGTTTTGTTACCTGTCCTGAACCTTCAGGGAAGGGTGAGCTATAAATCAGATAGTGGATATGGTGCAGTGATGGTATTTGCAGGAGGGCATCCTCAGCGGAGCTTAGTGACTGCAATGGAACATAGTGTAGCAGAAGAGGTGGTGGTCCTTTAGATATGCAGGAGGACCCAAACTGGCTGGGACTTTATAGCTCTAAAACCAGCACCTTGAATTCAGGGTTGCCAGCTTACAGCTGTCCAAATTCTGGGAAAACCAAGCATCAAACTCTGGGAAAACGATGGATGACACGAGGGAGAGATGGGGATAAAGAGGAGGTGTAGAAAACAGCAGGGTGCTTGGGACAGAAGAGAACTTAAGAGATCTTTTGTGAAGAGCTATAAAGCTCTTCACAACCTTGCTCCCCCTTACCTCTCTGCACTTATCACCCTCCATACTCCAGCCCGTGCACTTCGCTCCTCCTCTGTCCCTTCTCTCACCCTTCCACTCCTTCCCTGCTCCCCTAAGCGCCTTCGTCCCTTCTCACTTGCTGCCCCCCATGCCTGGAACTCCCTCCCTGTCCACATCCGCCTTGCCCCCTCCCTTCATACCTTCAAATCTCTCCTTAAAACTCACCTCTTTCGCTCTGCTCTGTCTGACTCTTTATCCTGCTGAGCCACTATTCCTATACCTACGATCGGTTTACCCTTATCCTTGCCACATGGACCTGCCTGCTGTCATTCTCATCGTAACCAAGCCAAGTATGTGCACTTGAGACCTCGCATCTTCATGAATGTTAGACCCCTTGTCTCTCCCTCTGTTCCCCTTCCTATGTCTCTCCCCCAGCTCCTGTCTCTCAGATTGTAAGCCCTAGGGGCAGGGACCGTGTCTATTTTATTACTTTGTAAAGTGCCAGGTACACTGCTAGTGCTATATAAATGTTTGTTAATAATAATAATAATAATAATAATCTTTTACTTTGATGGGCACAAACTTGAATACGATCATTTCCTGGACTCTGTAATGAGCACTGCTGCTATTGGAACAAATTCTCTAATTCAACTTAAGTTCACAAATTGCCAGATATTGAGAATAGAATTTTGCAACTGTACTATGCGCCTTTGCTTTACCAGTCAGCCTGCAGTACTCCTCCCCGACTCTGTCCCGGGGTTTATCTGGCAGCCCTCTGATTTCTCCCCTGGCAGCTACGCCCCTCAGCTCCAGCTGAATCTCCCTAGATTTCGCCCACCTCAGTCCCACTCCTTGGCACCAGCTGGCGCTCCCTGATATCTCCCCCACATTGCCCCCCTCAACTTCCGCTGACTCTCCCCATCTCACTCGCTCCTTTCCCCCTTTCCATGCCCCCAGTCTCCCAGAAGGGCAGAGTGACTGGGCATGGGAGGAGCAGGAAAGAAAACAAATCAGGCCTGCCTGGAAGAAATCCATACGGGTGGCAATCCTACTTGAAATGTACCCAGCACACTACTGGAGTCCTGGCATCATTTCTTTCTTTCTTCAAAAGTCTACCTTGCTCTTCCCATAAGGCTTGAGTGTGTGAACAGTATTTATGTAGGTTCTTTTGGTCCAGAGGTTGGGTCAAAGAAATAACTGAATAGCCAAACTGAAATAACTAACACAATCCAAATTGCCAACAAACTTTGATCCCGAAAAGAGTGTCTAACTAAACCGATTCAGTTTGGGCTCCGGGTGTTTGGCTAGCTGTCTAAATTGGTGAATTAAATTTGTGAATATAAAATCTGGTATCGCTTGGGAGGGTCTGTAAGAGAAAATGCCATTAGCATTTGAAACATTTGCGTATGGAGAGGGGAAACCAATAAAATCTATCACCTGATAAAGGCAAGCTTGATCTATTAATGATAGCAATCTCTTGGGAGCGGGCCATTCATTCAGTGAAGGAAAAGGCAGGACAGGGCTGTTGCCCCAGACCTACGGAATAAAGGGCCCTGAAAAATGTCCCAGGACAGGTGGAGCCCTGAGTGGGTCCATTGACCAACGGCAGCTGTAGTGTTGTGGGATTGTGCTCCTCCCAGAAACCTCAGCTGGAGCTATAGAGGTGTTGCCCCAGGTCTCTGCATGGGGTGCCTGTGAAACCCTTCCTGAAGGGGGCAGCATAATTCCCCCCGACATTCTGGCCAAGCCACTACCGAAATCCGCCTTCCTTCCTGCAGAAGCATGCTTTACCTCAAACCCTTGACTCTGCTTGCTCTCCCCAGCCCCTTAGAGTGGGCTGGGGTAAAATGTCTCCTCTTCCTCTCATTTGGGGGGCGGGTGTCTTGCCAGCAACTGTGGGAGCTGAGCTTGGAGCCTGCCTGCTCTGTCGTGGGCAACGTGGGGAGCGGGGCAGGAGAGCTTGACAGGGTTTCTCTGCTAGTGATGCCTCCAGGTAGGAGGGTTAGGCTTTCTGGGTGGCAGTTCCCAGGATTGCTTTCTCTCCCTTTTTATTTTGGATTGATATCCTATTGACTATTTCCAGTCATCAGCTGTGCCCTAGGCTTCCGCTGTGTGTGGAAATAACGGTCATTGCTCACAGTAAGCGCCCTGGCTAAATGCAGTGAAACAGCGGAATGGATGACGGGGTGGGGAATCGATGTGCTCTTGGGAGCTTCAGACCCTGGAATGCACTGGGATGCTTAAATGCTTTCTTCTTCTTCTTCATTATTATTATTTATTTAAATAATCATATGATTAATATAGCGCCAGCAACGTGCCTAGCACTGAACAAGAGAGACCAAGTCGTGACGTGATCTCTTTGATAGAACCGACTCCAGTTGGGGGGGGGATGCTGCTTTCGGAGCTCCCGGGGTCCTCGTCAGGCAGGTCTGGGGTTACAAAATGAACCCAAAGCACCGGTCTGTGGGGTGGTGGGGGATGTGCCCATGGAACTCGGGGGGGGGATACAACAATGTAGCCGCTATTGATAGTCAATAATTAGAAATGACAGTGATAGGATGTAATGACTGAAGAAACAGAGGAATAAGGGGTGGGCTGTGCTGTAGGGCAGGGGCCCATTGTTCTTAGCGGGAGGGCAGGGAAGAGGAAAATGCAAAATAAAAGGCGAGAGACAACAAAGGGGACCAGCTATTAATAGTAAAACATTTAAAATTACCTGAAACAGACAGTGGGTAATGTCAGACGTGACGGGCCCAGAGACCTGCCACACTGAACCACGGACCGGGATCTGTTTTGGATCCGGATCAGGAATCAGGCCGTCCGTCCTTTTAGACGTGCCAGCCTGATTCTCACTGGGGAGGGGGCGGGGCTGCGTGGCGCGATGTGCGGCCGCACAGCCCCGCCCCCTGCGCTCCCCTGGCTGGCCGCCCTCCAGGAGATGGGCAGGCGTAGCGGCCAATCCGGCCACTGCACCCGATCCCGTATTGCCGCCTGGGCCAGCACTACAGACGTCACTTTTGGCCCATCCCAGAATGTGGCCAGTCTAACCACGCTTCCTGAGGTGAGGCCGGCCTCCCCTCCGCAAGCGTGGCTATTTTGATTCCCGCCAGGTATTCACCGTGGCGAACATCTGGCAGGAATCTTTTAGACTTAACGGGACACATGGCCACCCCAGGGGGTGCATTGAGGTTGACCGTGGTCCCGTTACGTCTGAAATCACCCTGTAATCGGGCAAACAAATACTGAATGGCAGAGAAACCTATGTACAAACTAGAGTGACGACTAGTGCTTAGAGGGAGGGGGGAAGGTGACCATTCAAAAGGGGAAATACAACAAAGTAAAGAACAAGTTTCTGTAACTGGACAGTGACAGCAGGGTTTACAAATTTCTGTTGTGGGGCCACACTGAGTCCATTGTTTTTAGTATCTAGTAGAGCTATGAATTTTTGTTCCCAGACTCACTGCTTTTTAAAGGTATTGCATAGGTTACCTTTAACTACAAATGACAGGGATCGGATGTCCTTTTAAAACCAGGACAGAGGGATGGAAGAAACGAATGCCAACAGGAGAATCCACGATCTTGTTTCTGTGTGAGTTCATGCATTTGTGCAAAGGTTGGTGGGTTTCAGCAGCCTAGTTCCCTTGTGTGCATTTGGGGGCACTGAATGAGGTCGACCAGGTTTCTAGATTTGCAGCTGTAGGTTCCCTGTATGCTGACTAGATTTCCATGGGATGTTACTCACGGCTGAGATGTGAAGAGTTGTTTTACCGCTCTTGTTCCTGCGAGGGAGTGGGTGTCTTGGTGGTGGGGAAGCTTGCTCCGGATAATGGGCTGTGAGAGACTGGGAGGTTGTTTGAAAGCCAGAAGGGGTGGTTCGGGAAAGATCTCTTTCAGGGTTTAGTTCTCATTCAGTATAGGCTGGAGATCTTTGTGCGGTTGGATGGTTTCTTATTCTGGCAGGTTCTCTTGGTGTATTTGGGTATGACTGAACAGTTCTGGTTAGAGACAGGTCCCTGCCCTGAGCAGTTTACAGGCTAGAATGGACAGGGCCGGGAGAGGCTTGAGTAGAGAAGTCGCAGGTGAAGGTGCTGAGCTCGGTTAGGAGGGAAGAGGGGAATCCTGAAGGTGGATTAGACAGTCTAAAGGAAAGCCTCAGTGAGTGCTCCTGTGCAGGGGAGGCGCTCCGGAAGGCCTGTCTGAAGAGAGAGGTTTTCCGGAAGGATTTGAAGTTTGGGAAGGTATAGGTTCAGCGTGGGAGTCCCCAGCATAGGGGAAAGCTAAGAGAGAGGGTGAAGGCAGTTCAGGGAACAGGGGGCTCCTGGGCGGAGGAGGGAAAGAGAGAGACGAGCAAGTCCACGAAGAGTCGTGAAGGTGAGAACCAAGGGTGGAAATAAACGAGCTGAGAGCCGGCTGCAGTCTGGGTTCGGTCTGTGCAGCTCCCACTCCACCGTTCAGCGTGTCCATACCCCCCCCCGGGGTATTTCATGCACTTGTGGGCAGCCTCTCGATTGCTGACACCCATGCAGTTTGTGCTGGATCGGGAGAGGGAGCAGGGGAGGGGTTGGACGTGGTTGAAGCAACAGGCGAGCTGGAGAGAGTTAAATAGAAGTGGGAGGGAGGGACAAGGCGGGCGAGCGCAGGGAAGGCTGGTAAGAAGGAGGCTGCAGTAGCTGAGGTGAGAGATGACTGGAGTCTTGGCAGTGGGAGACGTAAGGAAGGCCCAGACGTCAGTAGTGATATGCAGGGTGACACAACAGACTGAATGCGAGGGGTAAAGGTGAGGGAGGAGTTATGGAATCAGAGAAAGTACCTCAGATGATCTCTTTCATCGCACGCGCGAACCCTCCGACCACGCAGGGCCCTTCTGCAGGCAAGTGAAAAAAATAAAATAAACCAGAACTACCGATGAAACAAATACAGACTAGTGGCTTGTGTGTGTGTGTGTGTGTGTGTGTGGCCCTCACTTGCTCAGTAATACAGTATATAATGCAAATACAGACACA
The DNA here is from genome assembly GCA_003113815.1 of Sphenodon punctatus. Classification (NCBI taxonomy): domain Eukaryota; kingdom Metazoa; phylum Chordata; class Lepidosauria; order Sphenodontia; family Sphenodontidae; genus Sphenodon; species Sphenodon punctatus. Next base: position 326,073 of record QEPC01000216.1, on the reverse strand, counting down.
CACCTTCCTAACATAGGAAGACAGGCCGTACATAGGGTATTTACAGACGTGACGAGATCACAGTGAACCCCCATCAATACCCACACGGGGTCACAGCGCCCTGAACGTCTGTTCGGCGGCCGCCAGATGTTCGCCACGGTCAATTCCCACATGGGGTCAATTCCAACCACGTTTCCGGGGCTCCCCGCCGGGCAATCCCCGAAAGCGTGGTCAAAGAGATCCCTGGCGGGAACCAACAAAAAGTCACGTCTGGCCAGTGACCACGGCCCGGAATCCCCGGCGGGATTCCGGGCCGTGGTCAAATCGGGTGGGCACCGCGGCCGCGTTGGCCGTGGCGCCCGTCCATCTCCCCGGAGGGCGGGCGGCGGGGGAGTGTGGGGGGGCGGGGCCGTGCGGCCGCACGTTGCACCGCGTGGTCCCGCCCCCTCCCTGATTCCCCGCTGGGATCAGCCGGCACGTCGGTTGGCCGTGCCGGAGTGATCCCGGCAGGGAATCTCAGGGTTGTTTCCGTGACGGGGCAAAGCCGCCCCGTCACGTCTGAAAACACCCATGGTGGCTGTGGTACAGATGTGTGGGCAGGCTTGACTTCTGCTCTTTTGGCAGGGTCTCTGCCCCCTGGGGCAGGTGTGGGGAGTCTGCTCCTGATGATCAATTTTGAGAGGCTAGTAGCTGTATAACGGCATCCCGTAGAGGCATCCGGTGTTGCGTAGCACGGGGCTTCATCTTCCTGTGTGGTAGCAGGTACTGTGCAACCATTGTCAACCCCTCGAAATGCACAGCGGGCAAGGGGTGTGCTTCGTTCTCTGCTCTAAATGCTCTGACGGAAACTATGTTGGTGAATAATACAAACAATCCTTAACCAAATGAATGAACCAGCCTAGAAAACAAGGTCCTGGATAAGGACCTTAAATTACCTGAAGTGTTCCCTTTTCCCGGAGTGGCCCCTGCATTGCTTGGGCTGTCGCCCCTCTGGGCTTTTTTGGCCATATCATCTCAGGGGGTGGGTGAAGCTCCTCACTCTGAGGTTATCCAGGGTCACTGCTAGAATGTATTTATTTTGGGGGGTGGGGGGCAGGGTCACAATTGAAGGGGGTGGGGTGAAGAGGCATTTCTGTTCGATCTCTCAATCCTTGTCCTGAAACAGGACCTTGGAAAGACAGGCTTGGAAACTGAACTTCAGAACTCTGTGGGATACCAAAAACAATAGACGAGTGAATACTGATTTGGGCTTGTAGAAATGTGCACGTGACAGACAGCTTACACCTTTATCTGCTGCTTTCCCTTCATTGTATTGAAATGTTTTGAAATGCTAATGATGGTTCTTCCTAATCGCCTCCTCCCAAGTGATTGCTGTCGTATATTTACCTGTCCTGCATTTGTACATCAGTCTATACTTCCGCCTTTTTACGTGCCTGAGGAAGGGTACTGTGGCCTGAAAGCGTGCACACTGTCACCAACCTACGTTGGGCCAATAAAAGTGATCATCTGGGCTAGTGTGTCTCAGTCACTTACATTTTGGACCAACACAGCAACCGTACTCTCTAGAATACTGTGAAATCAAGACTTGCTCTACCGTTTTATATCACAAGATATTTCTTTGCTTCCTAATTGGCCAAACTTTTTTTCTTTAATTTTCTTGTGAAAGGCAAACCTTAAAATGCAGCTCAGCTCCTCGCTCTTATTTAGATTCTGCATTCATTTTGCCTACTTCCTCATTCAGTAATGATCCTCCTGTCTTCCGATTCTTTCCCCAGGATTTATTCGTAAAAAGATCTTTTCGTAGTCTCCCTGTGCCTTTGGGCAGCACTGATTTATTTTTCTTTATTGAGGGTTTTATCTTTTCCCTGCAATGGAACAAAGTTAACGGCCGTTTTAAAACGGATTAAACCTGCCATTACTAGTGACCAGGCTCCTCCACTGCCCTGGGAAGCACATGTTCCTTCTTAGTACAACAAGGGACAAGAGGTTTTACCCAGTCTGCCTCAGTCTTCCCTAGATTCCGAGTCCATCTCTTCTTTAACCATTTTGCCTGGCTCTTACCCTGAAGCTACCAGCAGAGGCAGCATAACTCTCTCATCCTTCGGACATTACGGCATACTTGACCTAAATTCTGCAACATGGTCCTTTTGATTCTCCACAGTTTTCTGGTGCAGCTGGTTGGAGATTCTGCAGCAGCTTCTAACAAATGCAGGCGAACTGGGGGCTTTTGATAGTCGCTTTATTTTATGCCACTCCTCTGTCTTTACGTTTCAGCATACTGCAGAATTTGTATTAAAAAGGCTTAATTGCGTCGTTGCTGTCCAGTGAGAAGGTGGAGGCTTTGGCTTGGGGATAGCTGGGCTGAGGGTGCAGCTGAGCTGGGGCCCCTCTGCAAGTGGCCTGAGAGTTTTCAGAGTGGGTGAGGGAGGGCTCTGTGGATAACACTCTGCTCCCACTCACTCTGACAGTTTCCTTGCGGAGCTCTGGCCGTTTGCAAAGAGCCCCATCAAGAAGGAGGCTTTCAGAGTGGGCACCCAGGGTAGAGTGCTGGCCCCACTGACTCTTGGCGGGGGCCCCTGCTACTCCGTGGGGCTCACTGGGAGCCAGGGCAGCAGCACCACCTCTGCTAGGGGATGACTGAGGCTGGCCGGGACTCTTTTGGGAGGGCTGTTGCTGAGGGAGACCCCCCTTGATCTTGGTGGGCATAATTGGGTCATGAGCCCCCACAGCCATGTTATGTCACTGAGCTGGGCCTTGTGACACCTGTTGGCTAGGAGCAATTTGGGATTTACAGATTAGTTGACTCATTTGATCAGCAGTAGTGAAATAGTTAATCTCTCCCTCACTAGGTTTCAGAATTAACTCCTTGGAGCGGAGTGAGTTTGCACCCTCCAGCTATGTCTGGAGATGTAGCCGCCACATCCGTTTTTAATGGGAAGATCTAGAGAATGAATTGTTTAGAAATGAAATGCTGAGATTCTTCTGTATCTCCGTTCTCTGGCAAAGCACAAGGCTGTTGGGTGGAGGAGTTCGTTGTGGTAGGTGTGTTCTGATGTGTTGACGCTGTTTCTTTGGCCCAATGGAAACATCAGAGTGTGGGATTGTATTGCACTTGGATCTTGCCTGTGCAGTTGAGATTTGCATTTCTGGACAGCTAGCCCAATAATGGCTGCCTGTCCAACATAGTGCAAATGAAGAGTCGTTACTATCCACTCCTTGGTTTTGGGGTGACTCACACAAAGTTGGCAGACTTATTGGTTTTCACCAATAATTTTTTCCGTCTAATTGCAATGCAGCCTCATGGCACAATATCTTTACCTGGACCGGGGGATGATGGAGGGATTTTTCTAGGGGCCTCTCTGCAAAGACTTGTCAAAACAAGGACTGTCTTGCAAATTTGCTCTGGGGAAAATATTTGGTATTGAGGTTCCATTTGTGGGTGTTCAACCAAGTAAGTTAAAAGGGCTGGGCTCCTGCAGCAGCTGGAGAGCAGGGAAGGGGAAGAAAAATACCTGGACTTTGACAGTCACGGTCCAAATACCGAGAGTAGAACTAGTGTTATCCTGGTGTTTGAGTCCATTAATATAGAGCGCCGTAGGGGTTTCCTTCTAAAAGCTGGCAGATGACTTCGATGCGGGAGTTCTGGGCTGCGATGTGCAGTGCTGATCAGGTGTCTGAGCTAAATTCATCATCAGAAGGTTTCTTGGGGATTTCCAGGTAGAGGAAAATATGATGAAGTGGCCGAGGTCGGCCATGTAAGGAAGGACAGTTAAGAAAGTTACAAACTAGCAAGAATGAGATTTCTTTCTGTGAGGTGAAGTTGTTGTTAAGTTTTTATCTAGCCCTAGTGATGTGCCTGGCACTGAACAATCAATCAGAGACAGGTCTCTGCCCTGAGGAGCTTACAATTTAGGAGAGACTTCGGCTCCAATGCAGCCCTGTAACCTGTATTTTTCATAAGTGTCCTCTAAAATGTGCATATCTGGCCACCCTCCTCACTTTTGAACTGAAGTGGATCATTGTCGCGGCAGAGTCCATTTCTATTTGGAACATGCTGCCCCAATCTGGGTGTGACAGAAGGTGGCCCAAACAAGATCTATGAACGTAAGAAGTGCCAGACTGAGTCAGACCAATGGTCCATCAAGCCCAGCATCCTGTCTCCGACAGTGGCCAGTCTCGATCGCACGGGAGAAGAACCAACAGTCACAATGGGCGATCCATTCCCCGTCGTTCACTCCCAGCTCCCGACAATAAGAAGTTCATCCCGTAAACTACTTGGTTAATAGCCATGAATGGAGCTACTCTCCAAGAACTTATCAAGGCCTTTTTTAAACCTAGCTACACTACTGGCCCCCTGACAACGTCCTCTGGCACCAAATTCCATAAGTTCATTTTGCGTTGAGTGAAAAAGTACTTCCTTCTATTTATTTAAATCTGCCGGCAGCTAGTTTCATGGAGCGTCCCCTAGTTCTAGTGCTATTTGAGAGGGTAAATAACTGTTCCCTATCGACTCGTTCCGCACCACTCATGATTGTATAAACCTCTATCATGTCCCCTCTCAGTCTTCTCTTCTCTAAGCTCAAGAGACCCTGCTTGTCAAGCCTCTCTTTGTACGGAAGCCGTTCCAGACCCTTTATCATTCTCGTTGCCCTTCTCTGCACCTTTTCTAGTTCAGTGATGTCTTTTTTGAGATGGGGCGACCAGAACTGCACACAATATTCCACGTGCGGTTGCACCATCGATTTGTATAGAGGCATTATGACATCCTCAGTTTTATTCTCTATCCCGTTGCGAATAACTCCTAACATTCTGTTTGCTTTTTTGACTGTTGCTGCGCACTGCGCTGAGGATTTCAGTGTATTATCTACAGTCACTCCCAGATCCTTTTCCTGAGTGGTAACTCCTAGCTTAGTACCCAGCATTGTGTACGCATAATTTGGATTATTTCCCCCTATGTGCATCACTTTGCACTTGTCCACATTAAATCTCATCTGCCATTTAGATGCCCAGGCACCCAGTCTTGTAAGATCCTGTTGCAGTTCTTCACAGTCTGTTTGTGTTTTAACTACCTTGAATAACTTGGTGTCGTCTGCAAATTTGATCACCTCACTCTTAATGCCTTTTTTCATGAATACATTAAACAGCACCGGTCCCAATACAGATCCCTGAGGCACATCACTTTTTACATCTCTCCATTGTGAAAACTGACCATTCAGTCCTACTCTTTGCTTCCTATCCTTTAACCAGTTACCGATCCATAGTAAGACCTTGCCTCCTATCCCATGACTTTTTAATTTTCTCAAGAGTCTTTTATGTGGGACCTTATCAAATGCTTTCTGGAAATCCAGGTGCACTGTATCTACCGGGTCTCCCTTGTCCACATGCTTATTTACACCCTCAAAGAATTCTAACAGATTAGTGAGGCGTGACTTACCTTTGCTAAATCCATGTTGCCTCTTCCTATAAAGCCATGTTTATCAACAGGCCCATTAAGAACTATCTGTTCTTAATGATGGTTTCCAACATTTTGCCCGGCACAGACGTCAAGCTTACTGGTCTGTAGTTTCCAGGATCGCCTCTGGATCCCTTTTTAAATATCAGAGTTATATTTGCCACCCTCCAGTCCTCGGGTACAGAGGCAGATTTTAGCGATAGGTTACAAGTTACTAACAGTAGGTCTGTGATTTCATATTTGAGTTCCTTCAGAACTCTGGTCCCTGTTCTGCTGGAGATCTGGATTGGCAGCACAACAGGCGGGGGGGTCCCTGGAGGATCTGTGTCACAGCCTCCACTCCCACATGGGAATCGGCTTCTCATACCGTGCTGCTTCCTCCGCGCTATGTACAGTCTCTTTACTCACGATCCATAGTCTGGCTCTTACCGTTCCATGCCAAAACCTCTGGCCGTGCTCATTCCTCCCTGAAGCCAGGTTTCCCAGTAACAGCCCCAGGAGGCAGATTGGCCCCCTCTAGACAGAGCTCCCTTCTCGTTCTTGCTTCTCCAGCCCCCACTAGCTTTGGGCTGGCTCTGCCATGTGCCGCCGGCCAGCTGGGTCCATTCGGCCTCTCATTCAACCCTTCAGTTGGGCTTCTTAAAGGGCCAGCACTCTGCCCGTCTCTATTTTTTTATATAAAAGCTTATATCCTGCTCCTGCTCCTGCTGCCAAGGCATCTTATAATAATAACATAATAATATAAATACAATATATCTAATAAATACATTTAAACCATACTAATACAAATTGAGTAAGTCAAAAACAAAATATACAAAAACCCAACCCCCCCCTAACCCTCAACCCACCGGGCCTTTGCCGAGGGAGATGGGGTGGGTTGGGTTAGGGAGGGTTTCGGTATGGATTGTTTTTTAATTTGGGGTTTTTAGGTTGTTTTAATTGTATTTTGGTTTGTTTTTAATTTTAATATGTATTTCATTTATTTATTTATAATAAAATGTATATGCTGCCCCCTCCTGCTAAAAGCATCTTGGGGCGGCTAACAACATATTAAAACAATTTAAAACAACAACAGTACAATTTAAAACACATTTAAAACACAGTGTAAAAATACAATATACCCCCCCACCCCAACCCAACCCCCCCACCCCCTCTCCCTCAGGAAAGACCCGGTGGAACCGCCTGGTCTTACATTGTCTACGGAAAGAGGGGAGGTCGGTGGTCAGGCGGACCTCCGGCGGGAGGGAGTACCACAGCCACGGTGCTGCCACCGAGAACACCCTCCACAAGATCGACACCTGAGAAGCCCAGGGGACCCCGAGGAGGACGCCCCCAGCTGACCGCAGGGTCTGATTCAGGACCCGGAGGGTGAGGCGGTCCTGCAGGTAGGCGGGACCCAGGCTGTTCAGGGCTTTAAAGGTCAACACCAACCCCTTGAATTGGACCTGGAAGACTATCAGCAGCCAGTGCAGAGAGCGAAGCACTGGTGTAATATGCTCGTGTCGGCCCGTCCCCTTTAGGAGACGAGCCGCCGCATTCTGCACCAGCTGCAGCCTCTGAGCCAGCACCAAGAAAATCTCGTGGTCAATGGTATCAAATGCAGCTGGCAGATCTAACAATCATCAGGGTCAACCGACCCTGATTCAATTCATGGCGGAGGTCGTCGACCAAAGCTACAAGTGCAGTCTCGGTGCCAGTCAAAAGCCAGACTGCGCGGGATCTAGAAAGCTGATGCGGTCCAGATGTCCCTGCAGCTGCTGAGCCCCCACCTGCTCAAGGGAAGGTTAGAGAGAGGCCAATAACTGGCGAGGGAGTCAACGTCAAGTGATGGCTATACCCAGCGACAGGCAGCTCTCGTCTCCCCCTCCCCCAGGGCAGCAGCATTTTGCACACGGGCACTAAAGAAAATGCTTTTTTTATATGCGCAGACACTGTTTGGTTTAGTGCGCATGTGAAAAATGGCGCAGTGCTATGGGGAGGGGAGCGGCCTGTTGGAGCGGACTGTGGAGATCCAGCACTGCAGATTAATTCCATGATGACATGGCGGGTAATCTGGGTCAGCCCGACATTCCTTAGTCAGAGGTTCCTAAACTACAGGGGGTTGGAACCCTGTTGGGATAGCCCCCTGTGCAGCAGATCAGATCCTGGTTAACATTTCTGATCCTGACATCTCTACCTGGATGTCTCAACGTCCACTCAAACTCAACCTCTTCCCTGTCGATCCTCGTTGACAGGGTGACCATCCTGCCTGTCCCCCAAGCCCGTAGCCTAGGCTTCATCTTTGACTCAGCCCTTTCTTTTAAACCCTACATTGACTCTGTTGCTAAATCCTGTCGCTTCTCCCTCCATAACATTGCTAAGATTCGCCCTTTTCTCTCTGTCTCGTCTGCCAAAACTCTTGTTCATGCTCTGGTCATCTCTTGCCTCGATTACTGTAACCTCCTCACTGCCCTTCCCCGGTCTCACCTTATCTCCATCCAAAACTCTGCTGCCAGGGTCATCCACCTCGTCCGTCGCATCGACCATGTGCAGCCCCTCCTCTCCTCTCTTCACTGGCTCCCCCTTCCTGAACAAATCCTGCACAAGCTCCTAGTCGTCATGTATAAAGCTCTTCACAACCTTGCTCCCCCCCATCTCTCTGCGCTAATTTCCCTCCGTACTCCAGTCCGTGAACTCCGCTCCTTCTCTGTCCCCTCTCTTGCCCTCCCACGCCTCCCCTGCTCCCCTAACCGCCTTCGTCCCTTCTCCCTAGCTGCCCCCCATGCCTGGAACTCCCTCCCTGCCCACATCCGCCTCACCCCCTCCCTTTGTACCTTCAGATCCCTCCTCAAGACCCACCTCTTCTGCTCTGCTCTCCCCGACTCCTCGCTCCCCTCCCCTAACTCCTGCTGATACCCTCCATCCAGTACAATCTGTTACCTGAGGTCTGTGTACTCATATCCTCACCACACGGACCAGCCAGCCATCATTCTCGATGTAACCAAGCCAAGCGCGTGCACCTGGAACCTCGCATCCTCGTGACTGTTACACTCCTTGTCTCTCCTTCTGTTCCCCTTCCTTCGTCTCCCCCGTCCCCCTGCCTCTCAGATTGTAAGCTTTAGGGTAGGGACCGTGTCTATTCCATTACTTTGTAAAGTGCCAGGTACGTTGCTGGTGCTATATAAATGCTTGCTAATAATAATAATAATAATAATATTTGATAGACTCTGTTTGTCTTTGTTGCAGTCTGAGGTCACTGGATAATATCCAGGTCCCAAAATGGCAAAACAGATTTGGTAGCCCTGTGTGTAGCATTCTCCTGCGTTGGTATTGTGGAGCTGAGAGTAGTACGCTTTATCAGATGACTAGGTATGGACTCAGAGGGATGTGGCTTGTTTCTGTCCTGATAGTATCCACTAATAAGAGAGTCAATTTTTTTCCCCTTTAACAAAAATGTTGAAAATATAATTTATTTTCAATATGAAGTTTCAATCCCCCCCCCCCCCACAAATCTTTTGTAGCTTCTGAAAACTGAAAAAAAGAAAAGTATTTCCCAGACTATTTAGAAGCCTATGGGTAATTGGAAGTGACAAGTCAAAAAGCAAAAATAATTTCAAAAACCTGGAAAAAAAACTTGCAAAAAATAAACTGCAAACCTGTGTCCGTTCTGTGGAAAAAGAAACTGGTAGAAAGTTCAGGGAAAACGTTGACAAGTTTCCATAGAACCAAATCTTACCCCCAACTCCAGGGGCTCCTGCCCATCCCACCTGTGCCAGCCCAGGGGAGACCCCTGACACGGAAGGAACGTCTGCCCTGAGGTGCACTTGGGGATGCAGACGGAACCCCTTCAAAGCTTCAGGGGAGGGAGGGCAACGTCTCTGCACTCTGCAGGCCCAGGGTAGGGTGGCAAACGCAAAACCTTTCCAGGGCACTTCTGAAAAGTACATGATGCAGCACCTGCATTGACCATTTTTAAAGTGTCCTTGAAAAATGTGCATATCGGGTAATCCTCCGAGTTGGAAGGGACCTCAGAGGGCATCTAGTCTAACCCCCTGCTCAGTGCAGGAAATCCACAGCGACAGCGTCCCTGACCGGTGACCGTTCAGCCTCGGTTTGAAACCCTCCAGCGAAGGAGAGCCCTCCCCCGCCCCAGGCAGTGTCTGCTCCACTGTCCAACAGCTCTTACCGCTAGGCAGTGCTTCCTAAGGTTTAACCATAATCTGCTTTCTTGTCATTTAAGCCCATTATTTCTAGTCTTGCCTTCAGGGGCAAAAGAGAACAAGTCTTTGCCATCCTCTCTGTGATGGCCCTTCAGGCAGTGGAAGACAGCTATCATCTCTCCCCTTAGTCTTCTCCTCTCTAGGCTAAATATACCCAGCTCCCTCAACCTTTCCTCATAGCCTGCCTAGTTTTCTCTGCCCAAAATGGGAAATTCTCTGAATAACTCCCACCAAATGCTCTGATTATTAAAAACACCAATGTCTGCATTTTGTTGCTGTTAAAATTAGAATGTGTTTATTGCAAATTATTCATTATTTGTGAGAATTTGATGCACTGGTTGCTAGTGCCACTCATCAAATAACAAAATAAAACAATATCTCACCCCAGCCCAAAGCCCAACTCTTTCCCTCTGCAGGTGGGTGGGGAGGGGGGGGGAGGTGCCGTTCCAGCACCCTCCTCCACGCCAGCCCTGGCCGGACCCCGACATACTTAGGCTTTGCCAAAAGTCAGACGTGGCTGCGTTCTTCTCGCGCCAGATCTCATCTCTCGGACACAGGTGCGCCCCAGAGCCTCCACAGAACGGCTGCCTCCCTTAAATTTCTGCTGCTGCCACTGAGCTTTTGCACATGGAAATTGCCCAGAATTGATAAAACGGGAATTCTGTGGGTTTTTTCCTCTGGTTTTCTAACGTTAAACAGAAAACCAAGAACCCTAAGCATAGGACTTGGTTTCCAGACCCTGATCATCTTTGTCGCCCTCCTCTGAATCTGTTCCAGTTTGTTAATGTCCTTCTTAGAGTGCGGTGCCCAGAACGGGACACAGGACTCCAGATGAGGGATGACCAGCTGTTCCTTCTCGTGACTTGGAAACGATGCTTCTGTTAATGCAGCCTTAAAGTGCATTCGCCTCTTTGCGGCTGCATCGCCCTGCTGCCTCCTGTTCCGTTTCTAATCAGCTACAGTCCCCAGAACCTTTTCATGTGTTGCTGCCAAGTCAGGGATCCCCCATCCTGGATTGGCACATTTGATTTTTCTTACCTAAATGCAGAACTTTACATTGATCTCTGTTGAATTTCATTTTGCTAGTTTTACCCAGTTTTCCAAATTATCAAGACCATTTTGAATTATATTTTTGTCTTCTAAGGTGTAACTATCCTTCCCCAGTTTTGTGTCATCTGCAAATTTGATAACCATTCCCTCCACTCCTTCATCCAAGTCATTAATAAAGATGTTGAACAGTACCGGGCCCAGGACAGAACCCTGCGGCATCCCGCTTGATACCTCCCTCCAGATTAATGAGAACTCTTTGAGTAGTTCTTTAACCAGCTGTGAGTCCAGCGAATGGCATTATCATCTAGTTGACTTTACCAGTTTGTCAACAAGGATATCATGGGGGACTTTGTCAAATGTCTTGTTGAAATCAAGATATATTATGTCCATGGCATCCCCCATGATTGACTAAACTATCTGCTCGATAAAAAAAGGAGATGAGATTAATCTGGCATGACTTATTCTTGACAAACCCATGCTGGCTTCTAGTAATCACTGCATTGTTTTCTAGATGCTTACAGATTGACTGCTTTATAATCTGTTCTAGTATCTTTCCAGGTATTGATGTCAGACGGACAGGTCTATAGTTTCCCAGATCCGCCTTTTTTCTCTTTTTGAAGATAGGGACATTTTCCCATCTCCAGTCTTCTGGCACCTCACCTGTTCACCAAGAGTTCTCAAGGATGATAGACATAGGCTCTGAGAATATAATGGAAAGTTCCTTTTGTATCCTAGGATGTAAGTCATCTGGGGCTGAAGATTTGAAATTGTTGAGAGTACCTAGGTATTTTCTGACCAACTCTTTATCTATCCTGAGCTGCAATCCTTTCCAAATTAGGAAATTTGGAAAAGTATAATTCATGCTACTTTTGCCAGGTTATTTATTATTATTATTATTATAAACATTTATATAGCGCCAGTCATGTGCTTGGCATTGTACAGAACATAGAAATGGACGCAGTCCCTGCCTATGGCTTACAATCTAAAAGAAGGAGGGGGGAGACGGAGAGGGGACAGTAGGAGAGACAGGGGAGAAGACAAACAAACATTCAAGCGGATGCGAAGTCTCAGGTGCGTGTGCTTGGCTTAGTTACAGTCAGGTTGGTTATAGCAGTCTGCAGAGGAGGGCAGACAGTAAGTATATGGGAACGACTAGCAGGGATTGGGAAAGACGGTGAGGAAAAAGTGGGTCTTGAGGAGGGATTTGAAGGAGCGGAGGGAGGGGGCAAGGCTGATGTGGGCAGGGAGACAATGTCCTGACGGATCTTGTCAATCTTTGAGGTGAAGAACGATGCAAGATCCCGAGCAGCAAAGGAAGAGGGCGGAGGAGGGCAGGGGGGTTTAAGAAGGGAGTCGAAAGTCGAGAAGAGGTGGTGAGGGTCGCGAGAGAAAGATTCAATCCTGGAGGCATAATAGTGTTGTCTAGCTAGGGAGATAGCCGAGGAGAGGGAGAATTTGTAGTGGAGGAAGTCAGGGAGG
>QEPC01000216.1:279507-313804 GCA_003113815.1 Sphenodon punctatus | reverse complement strand
TACGGGTGAGCCAGGGGCGGGGGTTTTGGGGCCGGACGGGGCGGGAAGAGAGGGGGGCAAGAGAGTCAAGGGTCGAGGAGAGAGAGGTGTTGAGAGCGGGGATGGCAGAGTCAGGGGAGGAGGAGGAGAAAACGGAGGGGAGGAGGGGGATAGAGAGGAGGCAAACTCCATGGGGGTAAAAGCTTGTATATTGGACTGTTGCCGCCAATGATGCCTCCCCATATCTCCCTCTCCCTTGGATGAGGGGAGGGGGGTGGAGGGGGCTTACAGGGAATGGGCAAGGGGGGGATGAGGGTGAGGAGGGGGGATGGGCATGGGTGAGAATAAGGGGTAGGTTGGTTGGAGAAAGGCCATTGGAGGGGGGAGAGGGAGAAGGAGGGGAGCCATGAGCAGGGTGAGAAGGAGAGGGGAAATAGAGGGTGAGGAGGCGAGGGAGATATGGGGAGGCATCACTGGCGGCAGCAGAGTGGGTAGCCTGGCCTGAGGGTGGCATGGGAGCGAGTGTGCGATGTCCGGTGATGGTCGGAAGAGTCTGTGTGGCGTGGGTGCCATCAGGGGGGGTGGCTCCTCACTGTCCTCGCTCCGGCCTCCCAACGGCCACAGAATGGCCATAGAAGTTGAGTAGTTTGGCCTTTTCTCTTTCCCCTGCTAACATTTCACTATCTGCACCAAGCAGCGGCCCTACTGCTTCCTCTTTCTTTCTCTTACTTCCAACATACCTGAAAACCCCCTTTTTGTTGTTGTTGGCATCTCTCACTGGCCTCAGCTCGTTCTTTGCTTTTGTCTTCCTGACACCGTCCCTACAAGTCTGGGTTACTTGTCTGGCTACGGCTTTTGTGACTTGTCCTGTCTTCCATTTCTTCTACGTGTCCTTTTAACTTCTCGGCTCATCAAAAAGCTCCTTGTGCAGCCACACTGTTTTTAAAAAATGTCTCCCAGGGGAGCTCTCTACAACCTGGGTAAAGCTTACCCATGCAGGGAGCTAAGTCCTCTCAGGAGCTGGTCCTAACCTGGGAACAAATTTGCTAAGAATCATCTCAAGCCTTCCTGTTGTTCATCCCTGATGCCAGCGGGTGCACTGCTTCCGTTGTGCATTTATGAGTGCAAACTCGGAGCAGTTTGAAAAAAACCCAAACCTCCCCCAAAGCAAAACTACAGCCCCATCCTCTCCAGCCTACCAAACCAAACCCTGCATGCACATGCATTCTTCCCCCTGGGGGAAGGCTGAAGAGAGGCTAGACCCCCTGGGAGAGGTGTTAGGCTGCTTAATGCACTATTGTGCAGAAGAGTCGGCTGAGATAAACAACACTTCCTATAAGCTTCAGTGTGTAAAATGTTTCTAGTGCGGCCAATGAGTCTGAGTATGCGACAGACCCCCTGCCCTACTAGCTAGAATGTTCAAGGGGAGGGCTGATAAAGAGAGGGGAATTTATTACAACTGAGTAATGCAATGGCTTAGGGCTTGTACAAGTCTCTGGTGGTATTATTTACTGAGCAGTTATTTACTGCTCAGCAGAGCATACACATGGGCATTAGAAACTCGCTAACTTTGCAGCCAAGTGGAGTTAAGCGATGGTGCGTACAAGCCTTTAGAAATGTGCATGCGGTTATCCAACTGAAAGCATATAAGTTTCAAATTACATTGCTGGTAAAATAGTTGGGGTTAAATTAATAATGGAAAGTTACAAATAAAATCAATGTCCATGCATATTATTGAAAGAATTGTGCTGAGAGAGAGCTTAACGCAGTGGTTCTCAAATCTGTTGGTGGGGCGATCCCCTTTAGAGGCATTCAGTATAATCCTGTGGCCTCTGAGAACAACTAAGGTGCATTCACAGAGTCTGTCAGAGGATCTCAGTTGGACTCGTCCATCTTCAAATGGCACAACCCCACGGATTAGTGTGACAACAAGCTCCAGTTTGGACACCTCTGGGTTAATGGTTCTGTTGGTGCTGCTTGGGGGATATGTATAAGGAGGCAGGGGATGATCTGTCAGGCTAGTTTGTCAGGACAGAACGGGTCATTATGAAGGGGATAGTAATGGGACACCTGGAATTAAAGGGGTGGAAAAACTCTACGAGGAGGCGGGCGTGGGGGAAATAATTTGAATCCAATGGACTTGGCGGTTGAACGAAGATTTAGGACTTGCCTCTTGCCTTCTATCCAAATACTACGGAAGGCCTTACTCCTCTGGGACACAAAGTGAGGCTGAGAGTGTGAAACTCAAGCTGGCAAATTCTTCAATGGGTAGCTAAAATTACACGTTACGTATTTAGAGTTCTTTTCTTTAGCAATCTATCCTTCCTTTGGTGCCATTTTAAACATTTAATTTGAACTTTTTATATAAATCTTTTTTCTGTTTCAGTTTGTGTGCACTCGGTTTGCTAAACTTAGCACTGGAACACTAGTGAGAGCTTTTGTCATGAGACAGAAGAGAAGCTCTTAGAAATATTTCTACTGCAGGGAGCTCCAGTGGCCTTGGTGGGAACGTTTAAGTCTGGCAGGATGTGGGCTTTGGAGTGGAAAGCTGGAGATTGCGTGTGGGGAAACTGAGTCACAGCTGTGTTTGGAGGTGCAGTGGGCTTCAGTGCAAGCTCTCCCTGTGATGAGGTCCACAGAGGAACTGGAAGAGAATGCAATGGTCAGAGGAAGCGCAATCAGATGGTCTAGTTTATTAATTATTATTATTATTATAAACATTTATATAGCTCCGGTCATGTGCCTGGTGCTGTACAGAACATAGAAATAGACGCGGTCCCTGCCTGTGGCTTACAATCTAAAAGACAAGGAGCGGGAGACAGGGAGAGGGGCCAGTGGGAGAGACGGGAGAAGACAAACAAACATTCAAGCGGATGCGAAGTCTCTGGTGCGTGTGCTTGGCTTGGTTTACAGAGAGGTTGGTTGCAGCAGTCAGCAGAGGAGGGCAGACAGTAGGTATATGGGAACGTCTAGCAGGCATTGGTAAAGGAGGCGAGGAAAAAGTGGGTCTTGAGGAGGGATTTGAAGGAGCGGAGGGAGGGGGCAAGGCGGATGTGGGCAGGGAGGGAGTTCCAGGCATGGGGGGCAGCGAGGGAGAAGGGTCAAAGGCGGTTAGGCGAGCAGGAGAAATGAAGGAGAGTGAGGGAGGGGACAGAGGAAGAGCGGAGAGCGCGTGCAGGAGTGCGTAGGGAGATTAGGTCCGAGAGGTAACGGGGAGCTTCGTCATGTAGCGATTTGAACGTGAAAACCAGGAGTTTAAACAGGATACGTTCAGGAAGGGGGAGCCAGTGAAGAGAGAAGAGGAGAGGCTGCACATGGTCGAAGTGACGGGCAGAGTGAATGACCTTGGCGGCGGAGTTTTGGATTGCGATAAGGGGGGACAGATGAGAGCGAGGGAGGCCAGCAAGGAGGAGGTTGCAGTAGTCGAGGCGAGAGATAACCATGGCATGGACAAGGGTTTTGACCGAGGAGATAGAGCGAAAGGGGAGGATTCGGGCAATGTTGTGGAGAGTGAATCGGCAGGATTTGGCCACAGAGTCAATGTAAGGTTTAAAAGAGAGGTGCGTGTCAAAGATGAAGCCCAAGCTTCGGTCTTGGAGAACAGGATGGATGGTGACTCCATCGATGCAGATGGGCAGGTTAGTTAGTTAGTTTCTGGAAGAAACTGAGTCCAGTTTGGCATCTTGCCCGCTGGAGAATGCTAGAGCTTTCCCAGAGCTCCCTTGCCATCTGGATAGGGATTAGACACTCTTTACCTCATGCTTTTGCACACAACCGGCATATGTCCTGGCTCTAGCTAGACAAATGGACAAGCTGCACCAATCCCTAAGCAGATCCCCGCATCTTTGTGATCCATCCTGCCCCACACCATTGGTTGAGGCGACTGGTGCGGGACAGGTCCAGAGCTCCTTGCTTTTCCCACTCCCCGCTGCGAGGAGTCCAGGCAGCTGAGGTGTCCAGGTGGGAACGCTAACTCCTCAGTGGCTAATCACCAGGCTGGAGCAGCTCCATGGGATGAGGTGCCCTAGGGTGTCCCTGAGCCAATCCTGTATCGTTAACACTAAACAGCCTGTTCTGTCTGGGGTGCAGTTGTTCGTTTGGTGGCATTGGCTGTTGGCATTAGGAGCTGGAGCTGGCTGTGAAATCCTGCGGTTTCAGACTAAGGAGGTGTTTGAGCTTGCATTAGAAAGGACTGGATTGATTTGTTGTCTGTATCCGTGGCTTTCTGCCTCAGATGGAAGACAATTGAGAAATGGCACAGCCTGTGGGCAATGGTCAATAAGAGCCTCTGAAGCAGGCGCCTCATTTGGAGGAGGCAAGCTCAGTGTGCAACATGTGGTGGAGGGACTTTGCAAAGGCCTCCCGCCACCAGCAAGAGATCCTACAGCAAGGCAGGCAAGGCCTTGGGAGAGCAGGGGCCAGAGCAGGAAGGAGAGAGCTTCCAAAGCCCTGCAGGGCCTGAGATTATCACTGCTACTGTGCCGGCACGTTTGGGGCCCCCGTCTCTTCTGAACTAAACGAAGCGCTGTGCACCTGCAACCCTCAACTTTGTGACTGTCTCCCTGTGCCCCCCTCTCCCCTCGCTTGCCCATCCTAGCTTGTAAGCCTCTCGGGGCAGAAACCTGTTTCTCATTGAATGATTGTTCAGTGCCAGGCACCGTGCTGGCACTATAGGAATACTTTACCAGCCTGGAGCAGCAGTTTCCTGTTATTCTTCTAGGACTTTGGCTAGTGCCGAGCAGGATTCCAGGATGCAATCAACTCAGCTGAGTGTAGCCCAGCCAGGTAGACTTCTCTGATGCAACACATCTCTGCTGAGGAGGCAGAGCCAATGACGAGCCCCCCCATGGTCCACAAACCACTTACTCCAGAGAAGCCCCATTGAAGCACGATGTCTGGGGAATTAAGGAGGAACAGAGCATGGAGATTAAATGGCTTTTCCGAGAGAAGGGGACAGAGGAGAAACTCCTCCATTTCCACCACCCGAGCCTTCTACCCACTGAGTCTCCTCTTTTAGCTGCTCAGCTCCCAGTCTGGGCCATTGGGTGCGACTCTTCCATGGACAGCTCCTAGTCGAGTTCAGAACAGCGTTTACTGTTTGTAGGAGCTGAATTCGATTCTGTTACAGTAAAAGTCTTGCTTCTGTTTTCATAAGTAACTTAGGCCTTTATCCTCCCTCTCCTCTTCTAATCCCTTCTCAAGGCCACCTTCTGCCTCATGACTTTCTCAAGAGACATGAAAGCAAACTCTGGCTGGAGGCGAAAATAATAATAATAAACATTACTCTGCTAGAACCATGTCTTTAGTTTAAAAGCGCGCTCTCTCCTCCCGCTCTCTTTGGGAGCTGCGTCTCTTTACCAGAGCAGATTAAGGTGCAGGACAGGTATTAGAGGTAAGGGTGCAGAACAAGATTTTCCAAACGTTTTGCTTGCGTGACCCCATTTAGAGACTTAATGGCAACAAAGACATAAAATCCATATCTATTGAGACTGGCCCCATCGGCAGATGGTGTCCTCCATTTGGGGTCCCAAAGCCCCTGTTCTGGAGCTTGGTGTCCTATGATTAATTCATCTCAGTGTTCAGGAACTAGATATTTCGAGCTCTCGTGACTGGGAAGGAATCTTGAAAACATGACCTTAGACTTTGTGGGGCCAGGGGGGACGATAAAATGCCACCCTCTCCCCATGGCGCCCCTAGTGGTGGTCAAGTCTAGGGTGCTGCAGAGAGAGAGAGTGGGGGCCCTGTGCCTTACCCTGGTGAAAACCGGCCACTGTTGGGCCCCTGAAAGCAGAGAAAATAGCGGGTCCCGTGGAGTTGCCTCGTGCCACCCTATGTTAGCCAGCTCCGACATAACCCAAATGTAGCTGAGGTGGTGACGTCCCAGCCTGACCCTGAGCTTGGGTTTCTGAACCAGCGCAGGCAGCTCCGAGCCCGCTCTGTGACTGGTGAACAGCCCGACTCACCTTGTCTCTTACAGCAAGCCGGGGGCTCGCGGAGCCTGGCTGGCTGAGGACTGTGTGTGTACCAGGAGGAGGGGTCACTCCACGACTCCAGCAAGGCGTGTGCTGGGACTGGGGGGGCAGGGCTTTGGGGAAAAGACTTCTGCTTTCTGCGTCAGGTCTTCTCCGGATCCAGCCCCCAAAGACTCAGGCCCACATGGACCCAGGGGGTTGGAGCACCTCCCTGTAAGGCCCCGCCTGACTATAGGCACCATCTTTCCTCACCAGGTGTCAAACTCCAGAGTCTCCCCATTCCGTTACCTGGCTCAGTTGCCTCCCCCTAAGGCTCCGTGGGGCAGGCCCAGTCCCTCCTGCAGCCAGCTAAGAGACAGCAGAGCCCTCCCTGCTTCCTGCCTTGCTCCCAGCCCTCTTGTCTTTTCTTATGCTGGGCTCAGCTTTCCAGCTCCTGGACTGGCCCCCCCACCCAGGCTTGGGAGGCTAGCGCTCACCTGAAGCTCCTCAAGGTGTCATCCTGCACCACCTCAGTGACTGCGTCCTCCAGGCCCGCGCTGCCTTCTCTGGAAGGCACCCAACCTGACCCTGCTACAAGTGCACGTTTAATGTTTCTGAAAGTGCTTTCTGTTCAGCAGTCAGGCCTGGCTGGCACCTTCCAGTCTGGCTTTCTAACACTTCCGCTTTGGTTTCTGAACCAGTGATGTTGCTTCAGCCTCTAAGGGTACTCCTCCTTCCTGCTGTCTTTCCTTTAAATATCCCCTCCTTGCTTGACAACCCTTGGTTCCCCCTTATTGGGAGGCACAGCATGCAGACCTGTCCTGGGATCCTGGCTCATCAGCCTTCCCCACCACCCCTAAATCAGTGGAGGGATCAAACTGTTCTTGGTCTGAATCTGTGAATGAATGATCCATACTCTTGTGGGGCAGAGACCGTGCTTTCTTTCCCCACATCCATCCACTCTTGGTTTTGTAGACTTGGGATCCTCCAGATGCTGCCCTGTTTCAATCTCCCCCTACCGGAGTGAACACTCTGGCAGAGCAAGCTCTTTGAAGAGGCTGCAGCCACTGATTCGGCAATCTGTCCTGATTCTGTCAAACCATCCCCTGCAGCACGGAGACTGCCTGCTTTCTTTGGAGGGACTCTTGACTTCCCACATGGTCTCCAGCTGTCATGACACTGACATGGGAGCCCAGCATGAGAAAAGAGATTGCTGGTTGCAAAGTGAAAATTGGGGGTGCCCATCTGAGGCCCCCACCTGGAGTTAGAGAGAATGGGATGGAGTGGGAAGGAAAATAATGGCATTTCTTAGTGAACAAATGACTACCTGTGGACTTCCCAGCACAAGACCTTGGTTTGATTGTCTTGATGACTTTCTTTAAGTCGATTGCAGCAAACGGGTGAGAGAGCATTTTCAATAAAGACGTGATGTAGGAACAAAAGAGAAAAGCATTCCCAAAATAGGCTCTCTGCCATGATGCTGGGGACAGAGGAGTAGAACCTCTGTTCCTAGGACTGTCTGTACCTTTAAGAGGGGATTTGTAAAGCTCTCTTGGCCAGATAGGGGCCTGATTCCTGAGCGTAATGTCAGAGACACAGGTCCCTTGTTCTAGCAGGAGCAGCAGGGAGCATTAAGGCTGCAGGAGGCTTTTCATGTGCCTTGTTTCTCCCACCAAGTGGGTTGATGTAATTTTGGGTTGCGGTGGCCTTCCCTCTGCACACTGGGCCTAAGAGAGTGTGCTTTGTTTGTGGAGCCCCAGTGCCAGGAATGTGTCAGCAAACTGGAAGGAATTTAGAGGGGAAAAAAAAAATCAGGTGCTTAGAGGGACTGAAGTTCTAAGGCAAGCTTAAAAGAGGTAAATCCACACAGCTCGACTAAGTGACGGCTGAGTGGGACTGTGAAAAATGACAGCTGAGTTTGCATGCTCTCTGCAGCAAACGAGACTGGAATTTGGAAGAGATGCTCCCTATTTTCTGGGGCAGCTTCAGCTAGGTTAAACAAAAATGAAGGTTTTATTGAATTAATGATGAAAATGGGTAATCCCGTCAGTGCAGCACCCTCTGTGTTGTTCATTTGGATTCTAAGCTCGGGGCATTGTTTTGCTGCTCCCAATTTCCCACTCTTTACAGAGTTTTATAGTGAAGCAATTGAGCGCGGGGAAACTTGGCAGGTGCTGACACGGGCGAGGGAGGGGCATTCTGTACATTCCAAACCAGAAGTTCCCACTGGTTAAATGTTTGGTAACCAGTAACTCTCAGATTTGCGGTAACCAATCAACAATCTGTTACCGGACGCCATCTGATTAGTATTCAACAGTTAAATTATTTACTGCCGTGCTGGCTTGCACCATTTCCCTTGTCACTGTGTCACCATTTCCCCATCTCTTCCACTGTTACCAGAGAGTTCTGTTTTCTCATCGTCCGTTTCCTGCTTGCCCTCTTCCCCCCCCCCCGACACTGGTCTCAAGTTCAACTCCGTTTCCCATTTGATGCTTGATTCTAACCTGCTGGACACAGCTTTGCTGTTGGTCTGGAAGTAAACCAGAAATGATGGAACGCAGAAAAATGATGAACCAGTTACATGGAAAATCGATTATGCACTAATGGCAAAATGGTACCAACCAGCATTTCAGATAGGCAATTATCCACTACGGTATGAGGTTACCGATCATTTACCTGCTATCTGGAATTTTGGTTATTATTCCTAGTTACAGAATGAACTGTCTGTTTCAACTCATTCCTGTACTGGGGTTTGGAACCCCCTGGTGGGTGTCGCATCATCTCTATTTGAGATTGCAAGCCTGGCTGGTTGTCAATACATTTTGCTGCTCTTTGTTGTCTGGGGTCATGGGATTGTAGCTGTCAGGTGCCGGGAGCTAGAGCGCGGAGAGTAGATATAGGATCAGGTCCAGGAGAGCTGGTGCAGGATTGGGTCCAAAGGGTTCCAGGAGCAAAAACACGCGCCGGGGGGACATGCAGACCAGATGCTGGTCAGGGGGGACAGACTGGACAGTCAAACGCAGATCAAGACAACAGTGCTAGCCCTGGGCACTGGCCAGAGCGTCTCAGTGATGTGGAGGCACCAGGAGCTGCTGTGCCCAGGGCACCAGTTCAAGCCTGGGCCCTTAGTCTCAGATTGGAGTAATGAAGGGAAATGTTGTGGGAACTCTGTCTATTAGCTGTAGGGAAGGGCTGCACGTTCTCTCTCTTCCGCCTGTAGCCAAGAGGAGAAGTGGATTGACATTTTTGGGAGGTCTGGAACTCTGCAGCCATTTCCCCACCGTGGTGCAGGACAACGATGATAGATACGTGCCCCAGTTCGATAAAATGAGAGAGAGCACAATAATGGCATTTAAACGGTAATCAATAGGATTTATAACCAACACCTTATTTTGATGAATGAGAGAGTTTGCGATTCCTAGGACTTGAGTTTTGGACAGGCTGCAGATGTAGAAAGGCAAGCTTGCATTGTGTACATTTGGCGGCTGTCATAGGGCAAGCCTTATGTTGGTAAGTCCTTGCAGGATCTTGTCCCAAACAGTCACATCCAGGAAATTAGCTTAACTACAAAGTTCTTTATTATGCTCTTCTGTTCTCCACCATATATTGTCCTTCATGGGAATTAGCTTAAACAATCCTTCACTACCCCCAGCGCAGACTCTGTGCAGTAGTCTGGCATACACAGTCTCTACGCAGACTCATTATATCTTACTCTAAGGCTGGGAAGCTGTCCTCTGACAGCCCAAATCCCTGTCTCTTCCTACTCAACCAGTCTTCACTTCTCTGGCTGGTCTTGCTGGTATTTACATCTCCGTGTTCCCCACAGAGTCACAGTTCTCCAACACAGTCCAAAGACTTTCCAGACACTCACCACAAGCCTTGTTCAGGACCCTGGACAGCGGTGATGGCTATGTTTCTTCAGTCTAGACTTCAGGGTTCTCCCAACTCTCCAGTCTGGGATTCAGCACTGTGGCCAGCAGTCCTGCTGAGGCTTCAGCTCACAGTGGAGATGCTGCTCTGACCAAATGCAAACTGACTTTCTCCTACTAGCTGCCTCCTCTTATGTCTCCAGAGTGGGCGTGGCCTCTCCTCTAACGTGTCCAGATTGACAAGTTCTGTCAGAACATTGCCTCCCACCCACCTCCTCCTCCTGCTCCCCTACCTCCACCTCTCTCCTCACATCCTTCCCTTCTGCCTCTCTCGAGGAAATCTCCGCCCTGCTCTCTTTATCCAACCCCTCCACCTGCCCCCTTGACCCGATTCCCTCCCGCCTCCTGACCTCTATTGCTCCCACTGTCGCCCCCCCACTTCTACACGTCATCAATCTCTCCCTTTCCACAGGCTCTTTCCCCTCTGCCTTTAAGCATGCCACTGTCTCCCCCATCCTCAAAAAGCCCACCCTGGCCCCATCTGACCCGTCTAGTTACTGGCCAGTCTCCCTCCTTCCCTTTGCCTCAAAGCTCCTGGAACGTGTCGTCTACTCCTGCTGCCTGGACCTCCTCTCTGCCAACTCCTCCCTGGACCCTCTCCAATCCGGCTTCTGCCCACTCCACTCTACTGAAACTGCCCTGGCCAAGATCACCAATGATCTACTTGTCGCTAAATCTAAGCGCCTCTACTCCATTCTTGTCCTCCTTGACCTCTCTGCTGCCTTTGACACTGTCGACCACTCGCTCCTCTTGGACTCGCTTTACTCTTTGGGCTTCCGTGGCTCTGTCTTTGACTGGTTCTCCTCCTACCTCTCTGACCGCTCCTTTAATGTCTCCCTCCCCGAGTCGACCTCCCCCTCCCTTCCCCTCTCGGTTGGGGTTCCCCAAGGTTCTGTCCTTGGCCCTCTCCTCTTCTCTATCTACACCCTGTCCCTTGGCGAAATTATTGCCTCCCACGGATTCCAATACCATCTCTATGCTGATGACACCCAACTCTATCTCTCTACCCCCTCTCTCTCCTCCTCTATCCGCTCACGCCTCGTCGACTGCCTCTCTGATATCTCCGCCTGGATGTCCCGACGTCAACTCAAGCTCAACATGGCCAAGACCGAACTCCTCATTTTTCCTCCCTCCCCTTCCTCTCCCTCTAACCTGCCCATCTGCATCGATGGAGTCACCATCCATCCTGTTCTCCAAGCCCGCAGCTTGGGCTTCATCTTTGATACGCACCTCCCTTTTAAACCTTACATTGACTCTGTGGCCAAATCCTGCCGATTCGTCCACCATAACATTGCTCCGATCCGCCCCTTTCTCTCTACCTCCTCGGCCAAAATCCTTATTCATGCCATGGTTATCTCTCGCCTCGATTACTGCAACCTCCTCCTCGCTGGACTCCCTCGCTCTCACCTCTCCCCCCTTATCGCAATCCAAAACTCTGCTGCCAAGGTCATCCACTCTGCCCGTCGCTTCGACCATGTGCAGCCTCTCCTCTTCTCTCTCCACTGGCTCCCCATTCCTGAACGTATCCTGTTTAAACTCCTGGTTTTCACGTTCAAAACACTGCACGACCAAGCTCCCCATTACCTCTCTGACCTAATCTCCCTACGCACTCCTGCACGCGCTCTCCGCTCTTCCTCTGTTCCCTCCCTCACTCTCCCTCGTTTCTTCTGCTCACCTAACCGCCTTCGAACCTTCTCCCTCGCTGCCCCCCATGCCTGGAACTCCCTCCCTACCCACATCTGCCTTGCCCCTTCCCTTCGCCCCTTCAAATCCCTCCTCAAGACCCACTTTTTCCTCGCTGCCTTTCCCAATGCCCGCTTGTCGTTCCCCGTATACCTACTGTCTGCCCTCCTCTGCAGACTGCTGCAACCAACCTGATTGTAACCAAGCCAAGCACACGCACCTGAGAATTCACATCCGCTTGAATGTTTGTCTGTCTTCTCCCCTGTCTCTCCCGCTGTCCCCTCTCCCTGTCTCCCCCTCCTTGTCTTTTAGATTGTAAGCCACAGGCAGGGACCGTGTCTAATTCTATGTTCTGTACAGCACCAGGTCACACGACTGGTGCTATATAAATGTTTATAATAATAATAATAATAATAATTAATAAAGGGATAGTGTTCTCCCACTCTCTTGCTCGGGGCTTTTAACTCCCACAACGCTGGCATTTTAAAGCTGCTTTTACACCGTGGCATCTAAAGTTCAGCCTCCTCAATCCTTGGCTGACCCTCGTTACTTCTTCAAGGGCGCTTGGCTCACAGGGACACATTTGAAAGGTTCTCTCTCCACAAGGTCTAGAAACAATTTTAAAAGTGAAGGTTTTCACCATATTCCAATGAACAGAGGTAAACTGAAGTAATGACTTTGATTTAACTAAACTGAAGTAACAGCTCCACTTAGGTAGCGTTCAAATGAATCGTGGAAGCCAAAGGAGTGCTGCTGGAGTCTCCCCCAGCTGAGACAGAAAATCTCTGAACTGGGGTCGCCAACATTCAAACGAATACTTTTTGCACAAACTGTTCCTTCGAAATACAAACAGAAGGGAAGTATGTATTCCTGATTTTTCAGGAGTAGCTACTTCTCTTCCGACTTCTGAATGACATTGGTGTAGCCCTTTGTCTGTGTGAGCAGTTCAGGGGTAATGCTGTAGTCGGGCCCATCTGCATGTTCATTGGCACGGAGCCATAGAGCCCACCCGCTGTTGCAGAGCTGGGTCCAGAGTCTGTTGCCTTTCCTAAGGTCCCTCGCCTGGTTTGCTTTGGGGATTCTTGGCTTCCTTCTGAGTTCCTGCTTGCTGTCCTCAGACCTGCTCTGTGCAGAGCTGTAAGATCTTCCCATGCCTGGAAATCCGGTAGAGGTTACACTACATGCCAAAGGGAATCCAAGCTGAAGAGTGGGGGAAGCTTCCTAACAGGGAGTCACGAGTACGGTTGAAATGAGCAACTAAATTCTTACCCACAAGTAGTCTCGCCATCTCGGAAAACCGGGATCGATTTTTCTCAACTATTTCCCAATACGATTAGATTTCTCAGTTCTTGCAACACCGTGAGCTCCTGTCCCGATTTACCGCATACTGTTCATTTACTACTTACTGCATTGCTAAGGGTTGTATTTTACTTCCAGGTTTTACTGTCTGTTCCTTGTTTGCTGCATTTCTGAGCCAATCACTATGTGAATAACCCGCCCCTTAACTCCCCCCTTGCCTGTCCAAATACAGTTTAAAAAAACAGTGCCACAAATCAGAATGATTGTTCTATATTATTCCCTTTGCTCTGACCAATCTGCAACTGGATTGCAGATTAGTAAGGGAATCTGCATACCCGCCAATGAGTGACAAGGAAGGACAAGGGGAAATG
The DNA here is from genome assembly GCA_003113815.1 of Sphenodon punctatus. Lineage (NCBI taxonomy): Eukaryota > Metazoa > Chordata > Lepidosauria > Sphenodontia > Sphenodontidae > Sphenodon > Sphenodon punctatus. The sequence goes on along the minus strand of QEPC01000216.1, from coordinate 300,592 downwards.
GAGGGCAGGGAAGATTGAAGAAATGGGGCATTGTGTCAGTATTAGCGCTTGGGATTTGAAATCGACAGCAAAGGGGTAAATAGCGAGATCCCGCTAAGCCCGTTAGCGGTAAACTGAGAAATGAAACTTCAGTTGAGACATTGTTGTGTGCTGAGAGGTTCTTGATTCAGCCGAGATGGTATCGGGAACCAGGCTTTTGACAGAAATTCCCATTTTTGTGAAATCTCATTTCAGCCCTGATCATGAGTTACTAGGGCCATGAAACAAGAAATTCCACTGTTCAGGACATTTATTCCCTGCAGGATAAAGCCTTGCAGAAATGAGCACAGGGAACGATCCTGCTCCGTCCTGGACTGTTTCCCTCTCTAAAGTCTGCAGCTCCTCTGTAGGGTCCCTCTGCTCAGCTGAGCTAGAAAACAAGGGTAGCTTTCCTTTGCTGCCGTCTCCCATGGTGTCACCAGTGTGGCGGTTAGACACGGTGACGGGAGGGATTACAGCGTCCCTATGATACTAACCTTTGACCTCTCTCTTTCTCTGTCTTTCAATAGAAGTGTCTGCGGCTGAATCCTGATGTTCCTGTATGGGTGTCCAAACAGCGCATCCTCTGCACCCTGAACCATAGCCTGAAGGATGTTCTGAACTATGGACTCTTCCAGCCAGCCTTCAATGGCCGGGCTGGGAAGTTCCTGGATGAGGAACGGCTGCTGAGGGAATACCCCCTGAATCCGGAGACTCCTGTTCCTTACCTGGAGGTATCGATCTGCCTGTTTCTCTCCTTCCTCTTGGTACAATAGCATCTTCCCTCTCCTCTCCTCTCCTCTCCATGGGAAGAAAAGCTCGATTGCCCCATAGAAACAGGTGTGATGGGTGGGTGTGCTTGCTTGCGTGAAGAAGTCATTGAGGGAAAGTAACGGAAGTCTGGTTCTGCAGAGCAGTCTGGGTGGCTTGGCAAGCTGGGCCCATTCCAGCAACATGCAGCCAAACGTAGGGCCATATGTCTAGGAAATCCTGACGCAGGCCGGGCTTTTGGAACGGAGGGCTGTATCCTGGAAAGCAGTGGCCCAGAACAAACAGGGGGGACAAGCTGAACACGACGTTATGACAGAAAGGGCTAGACTGATCCTCGGCTTTAGGAAGAGGCTAATACAGCGGAAGAGCAGGAGACTGTGTCCATGTAGAAAGGACATTGAAAGGGTGGAGTAGGTGAGGACTACATGCAAGAGGTCTGGGAAACCAGCCTCACAGAAGGAGCTCAGTCCTATAAACAGAAAGTGAAGAGCTGACTTGATAACAGCATGTTGTAGGTACCTTTCCAGGGAGGGAGAAAATCTTGGGTACTAAAGGGCTCTCCAGTCTGTCGGCATGAGGCAGAACAAGACGCAGCGGGAACATTCCAATGAGAAGTGAGGCTCCAATATTTCACACGGACTAATCATGGAGAGAAACTTCAACGAGAAGCGTTGGCATTTCCATCATTTGCAGTTTCCAGTTGAAGACTGGCTGCCCTTCTGAAATAGACATTTCGGCCAGACGCAGCTTAATGGGCTTGAGCTAGTAACAAGGGGAAGAGTTTCATTTGACCTGGGTTGTGCAGGAGATCAAACTAGATGATCTTGGTTGCCCCTTCTGACCTTAACAATCTGTGAAAAGTTGAGTCAAAGGAGCAGGCTTTTCATTGAGCCTGACTGCGGAGAGGCTCCTGGTCCAGGTTCTGCCCAGTACATGCATAAGCCTAGCTCTCCCGTCCTGTTCAGCAGTTCCAGTGTCCCTGTGAAATGCAGCTTTTGTGCTAATGGTGGTGGAGAGGGAAGGTTAGGTTGATGAGGGTACTGGTAGTAACCTGGGTGCTGCATTCAGTAGGGAGACGGAGCGGCCAGGGAATGTTATTGAAGGAGCACACGTTACTGATGTGGATTGCTACCTGCTGTACACAGCGCAGCATTTTCCTGCCTGCATTTCCTGGTGAAAAGGCATTTCCTTGCTAGTGACTGAAACTCATCCAGTTCCTCGGAACTGGATCCAGATCCTATAATATCATGTACTCTCTAGGTTACTCTCCGCAGGGTGTGTCTCTACACACAACACTGGCTGCTGCTTTGGCCGCCTCACATGGGATCGACTGTTATGCTTGTTCAAGCAGCCCCAGGAGTTAGCTACAGAGGGAACATGGGTTAGTGGGGTTTGTTGCCAAAAACATATCAATGAAACTCAACAGACCAAAAAACACGACATACAAAGAATGTCTGCTCACTGCCATCCCAGCAGGGCTTTGCTGAGTCAGTTTCATCAGCTGGGCTTTGCTGAGGGAGGAGGGGATTACTTTGTTTTGCTAATTTTGCCAGCGGGGAGTTTTGCCTTGTCAAGTGGAGCTTTTCCTTGCCAGTTTCACCAACATAGAGCTTTGTCTTGTCAGTTTCACCAGCAAGGAGCTTTGTCTTGTCAGGAGGAGCTTTGCTGTGTCAGTTTCACCATCAGGGAGCTTTACCTTGCAGGGGGAGCTTTGCCTTGTCAGTTTCACCAGTGGGGCTTTCAGGCTTTGCCTATTTATGCTGACACCTCTTGACGCTCTCCTGTTGGTCAGAGTTCCTAGGGTGGTACCATAAACACGGAACAGCATGAACATTTGTTCCAGCTGCTCCACCATGGGATGTCGTTATAGTCCCACAGGGTTGATTTCCCCCATGGTTAATGGAATGTGTAGAGCCACCCACACGAATGAAACCCAGGCTGAGTTCCCAAGACACTGAACCCCATGCACTGCATGGCTCAGCTTTTGCTCAGTCTTTGTTGCTGACAGTTCTCCCTCTCCTCCTTCTCCCCAGTTCCGGTACAAGAGGCGTGTGTACACCCAGAGCCTGCTGGATGACAAGCAGTTTGCCAAGCTGCACACTAAGGTAAGAGCTTGTGGTCCCCGCAGCCCAGTCAGCACTGACAGTCTGTCCAGATAAGCAATGGTATATTGGAGATAATCTCTCTGGGCAAAGAGAGCATCGTAGAGGAAGAGATCTCTGTGCAGCTCAGACCTCAGATGCTCTCTCTGATATGTGCTGCACTTGCCAAGGGCTGTGTCATGTTACGGAGTGATCGGAGCCTGCCCAATGCCCACCTTGGTAACGCCACTCTTGATGCATGTTGTCTACAATTGGATGTGCTGCCGGCATGAGTTCTGAGGCAGAGGTCAGGGCTAAGCTTCTCCAGGGATAGGGAGGCGAGAGGAGCTGAAGGGATGCTTTCTTTACTGACATTGATGAGACCCTGAGTGCCAGGGCAGCACAATGGTGTGCATTGACGAACGCCTCTTTCCTCCTCTGGGGAGAGGCTGCAAAGAGCATCTTCCTGAAATACAGACACAGGATTGCTCTGCCTTGCTCTCTGGCTTGAATGCATGTTTGGTGTCTTGGAGCAGGACAGGCTGCTGCCCGGGGAGCTAGCCCAACAGAGAGGAGAGCACAGGGACATTTCTGGCCCTTTCCTCCCCATCCCACCCCCCCCCAGGTAGATTGCAGGCAAGTGGGTGGCAAATACTTGTGAACAGATGCAGGCGATGTATCTGTTCCTCCCCTAGCAGCCCGCCTTGTAGCTGCTCGGTGGGCTCCCAACGTGGAGGTGTCCCCCACCGGGAAGAAGGGTTGGCCAAAGCCCCATGCCCAGTGCCCTTCACAGTTCATACGGGGCAGCTGGGCATGAGGGGAAGATGGCAGCGTACTCGGGTTGTGGGATGGGTTGAAGCTGACTGGGCAGCTCAGGGCAAGACGTTCCATGTGTAATGAGCAGGGAGAGGCGGCAGCCTTGGGTGTTGGGCAGAGCAGAGCTGGGGGGGAGAGACCTCTAGGGTCCCCCTGGCCCTTGTGAGGCCAGGCATCCACATCACCGTGCAGGTGTGGGTTGGACTCTGCCCAGGCTGGCTTTCTCACCCTCCACATGCCACCCTGAGGCCTGGCCTGTTGCCCTGGCCAGCTACAAGTACAGGCTCCGAGCCACTTGTCGCCGGCGTGTGAATTGCAGAACGAATTAGCCGTAATGCTGCTGCGTGGAGCTACACTTTCCATACTTGCCAGATGTCTTCCCCCTCCTCCCAGCAGTGCTGCTGCCGGGCTGTTTGACCTTCAGCTGGAGGGTTCCCAGCTCCAGCTCCTGGCCCAGGACTGCAGGGCATTGCCGTGCGCTCAGAACCCACCCTGGAAGCTGCTGACAGCGTATGCTTCAGGGCAGAGAGGTAGCAAAGGCTCATAAACCTTCAATTGGTCTCTAAAACAACAACTGCTGAACGGGATGAAGTCACAGCAGATGCAAAGCGTAACGAGAAAATGATCTCCCCAGGGGGCCTGCTTGTCCAGATGCAATCCTCCTCCCTAGCCAAAGGGAATTGCAGGCCCCTCCCATTGGCCCACACAGTCTGGCAGTAATGCGAGACTGGGGGGCGGCAGGGGTCGCATTGTCTCTGGGTGTATTGAGTGGCACAAGAGAGGGATTTCCTGCACCAAGCCACGTGAGGTGAAGTGCAATGGATGGGGTGTCCCATCCTGCTGATTCAGGGGGTGCAAGTCTTAACTGCTCCGTCTGGTGGGCTGCGCAGTGTGGGAACCCTGCTTTCTGCGAGGGGAGGCCAGAGAGACGTATGTAGTGGGGCGGGGAAGGCACAAGGCAGTGTGATTGGAGCTCCTTCCATCCCTCCCCCTCCAAGATGTCTGTGGAATTCTAGGTGCTTTTCTCTGCGGGCCGGTCTCCCATTTTTAGCCTGGTTTCCTATGGAAAGAAGGGGTTAAGCAGTCACCTCGTCTGTCTGTCTGTGTGTCTGTCACTTTTCATCCCACAGGCCAGTTTCATCCAGATTTGGCAGAGAGACAGAAGGCCCAAAGATAAGTAGGGACCCAAACCTTCATAGTGGTCGGTACACCTGGGGGTGGGGAATGCAGAGGCATGGGTAGCTTTAGCCGGAATTCCCCCCCTTGCCCCCACCTGCAGTGCTTTGGGGTGAGGGGGCACTAGCAGTATGAAAGGCGGGTTGGAGTCCTGCTCCTTGCCTGAAGGCTGAGCAACAGGGAATAGAGAACTCTTCACAAAGCTCTTCACGGCCTTGCTCCCCAACTACCTCTCTGCGCTAATTTCCCTCCGTACTCCAGCCCGTGAACTCCGCTCCTCCTCTGTCCCCTCTCTCGCCCTCCCACGCCTCCCCTAACTGCCTTCGACCCTTCTCCCTAGCTGCCCCTCACGCCTGGAACTCCCTCCCTGCCTACATCCATCTCGTCCCCTCCCTTCGTACCTTCAAATCCCTCAGGACCCACCTCTTCCGCTCTGCCCTCCCCGACTCCTCGCTCCCCTCCCCTAACTCCTGCCGATCCCCTCCATCCAGCACAATCTGTTCCCGGAGCTCTGTCTACTCATATCCTCACCACACGGACCAGCCAGCCATCATTCTCGATGTAACCGAGCCAAGCGCGTGCACCTGGGGCCTCGCATCCTCGTGAATGTTACACTCCTTGTCTCTCCCTCTGTTCCCCTTCCTTCGTCCCCCCTGCATTCGCTCCCCTCCCCCCAGTCTCTCAGGTTGTAAGCCCTAGTGCAGGGACCGTGTCTATTCCATTACTTTGTAAAGCACCAGGTATATTGCTTGCGCTATATAAATGCTTGCTGATGTCAGTGGGAGGGGGGTGGGTGAAGGGAGGAACAAAGGGAAGAGTCACCCACATGGCTTTCACGCACCACCGGGCCCACGCTATCGCTCTGTTCGATGCTACAGGGAAAACAATGCCCATCAGGATAGAAGGATAGCCCTCTGACCTGAACCAGGTCGGGCCTCTATCAGCATAGGGCACAGAGCTTATGAAGGAGAGCATGGCCTTGTGCCCTCCGCACACTCTAGGTCTCTCATGCACAGAAGGGGGGAATGGGGAAGAGGGGTGCCGGACCGGTGCGGGGTCCCAGGGTACGGTCCCAGGACAGTGAACGGGGAAGGAGGCCTCTTGCTTGCCAGGAAGTGAGGGAGGAAGCCGGGGGGGGTGGGTGGGTATCTTGCACCGCAGTCACCCACAACACCCGGACACTCAGACATACGCAGGGACGAGGGGCAATGGACACACTCACACAAGCATGGTCAAGTGGTCCACGCACTCTAACACACACAAACACACTAGTACAAAGTCTCCTTAGCTTGCTCGCGGCCGGTTTCTCCGCTCTGATTACCAGGGCTGTGTGCCTCACAGCGCTGATCTTTTATGCATCAGGCCCCGCCCCCTGTCGTGCCTGCAGCCGCGTGGATCGTCGCAGCGGCGCAGGGGGTGTTCCCTGATCTGGTGCGTCTGATGGCTGGGGCTCCGCACTGTCTTGGCAACCTGCTGCCTTGGGATTCCCCCAGGTGCTGGTGCTGGTGCCGCCGCCTCGGTCCCGGGAGGGGGCGTGAGTTGATTGCCCCGGGGGGGGCCCTGGCCCAAATAGATTTGCCTGAGGCGGGGGGGGGGGGGAGAGGCCCCCCGGCATGGAACGTGGCTCTGCAGCCCCTCCCTGCAGGGAAGCCCGGCGGCGCAGGCTGACATGATGATGATGATGATGATGATAATAATAATAACTCCATCCAGGGGATTCCCTCTCCCCTGACAGCGGAGGCTCCCCATTCCCGGATGGTCAGCTATCAGGCAGGGGAGCAGGGACACCAGGGCACACAAGAGAGGTGTGATGAAATTGACTAGACTCCCTTTCCCTGGTCAGTTTCACCCTGCAGTTGGAGGGAATCCTGTCAGAGATTTTCTCCCCCCCACATAGGATTACCTGCCATCTCTCCTGAGCGGTAAAGCTAGGCCTAGACATGGGCCCTTTTGTAGCCCTCCAAATTGCATTTTCTTATGTTAAGCATCCTCCCCTCTTAGGAAACCAGTCTTCATTCCTTCAGGGACCTACTTGTAAATCTATAGCTGGCTGTGAGTTTCCAGGGGAAGATTTGGGCTGCGTGTTTCATTATCTTCCCCTTTCCCTGGGTGCTGCCTTTGCTGGTGTGTCACGCCCGGGCCGTGTGGATCAGGCAGCCTAAGGGGAGCCCATGCCCAGCAGCCTCCAAAGAGACAGAGAGCTACAGTTGCAAAGAGAAGAGGGGAGGCAGAGTCACAGGAGAGAGAGAGAGAGAGAGAGAGAGAGAGAGATACACACGCACGCACACACACACACACACACACACACACACACACACACACACACGTGCATGCGCACGCCTGCTGCTTGCTTGGAGAGATGACAGTCCTGAAAGCCAGCCTTGGTGGAACGTCTCCCCTCGGCACCGGCTGCTGCTGTTTTACTTGGAAGGGATGAAGCTGTGGAATGTGTGTGAGAGAGCTCCTTGCCCTGGCCTGGAGCCGGCACTGAGATGAACCAGGGACAGAGAGAGCAGAGGGGCAGAGTGGGGGACATGGGCTCCTCTCTGGGAAGAAAGCTGACAGAACATAAAGACCAAAGGCAAACTTCACGGCGCAGCGGGTCCCAAGTGAAGAGCAAGGTAGCTTCTGCTTTCACCCTCCTCTCCGCAGAGACCGTGTTCTTGGAAGGAGTGTGTGTGTGTGTGTGTGTGTGTGTGTCTCATTGCAGTGGCCTGGATACAAGAGACATTGTCATGTCTGTAACTGGAAGTGGCCGTTGTGGCAGAAGCAGGGGAGAGATTGCCATGGGTTTGTGGAACACCTCAGAAGCCAATCTCATTACACAGCTTGTTTCTTTGGAGCATGGCCTTTGGGAATGCAGTTGAGTCATGCTGGTGGGCTTAAGGGGGTAGGTTCAAAGCTATCTCCTTTGGGAAAACGGATATCAGGCAGATTGATTTAGGATGCACTGGTCTCCAGGTGCAAGAGTGGGATCAGTTCCATATGATTTGAGGCACCATGGAATCCGTTGGTGCAGTGGTGTGGAGCGTGTTCCTAATGGCACGTTGAACCGAGTGCCATGGGAGGTTAGCTTTGGGATGGGAGAGGTAGAGTCTCCTGCGAATGTATTGATGTGAAGCCACGCAGGGTCTGTTTTCTGGGTTCTCCTGAGCAAGGGTGGGGAGGAAATTGCCAGAGGCGCTGTGGGGACTGGAGAAGGTACAGAGAACGGCAACAAAGATGATCAAAGGTACGGAATGGCTTCACGCAAGGAGAGGCTTGATAGGGTGGGGCTCTTCAGCTTGGAGAAGAGATGACTGATAGGATAGAAGTTTATTTAATCATTTGTGATGTAGAACGAGTAAACAGACTTACTACTACTACTACTGCTACTATTATTTATCATTTCTATAGTGCTACTAATTGTACCCAGCGCTGTACAGATACACACAACGTAAAGACAGTCCCTGCTCCACGGAGCTTACAATCTAACCAAGACACACAGACAGAGACAACTACCAATAAAAGTCTTCCTAGGAATAATGGACTCCAGGATGCAGGGATTCAGTAAGTTTATTTATTTCAGTTAAAATGGTTATTTACCCTCTCAAATAGTACGACAACTAGGGGACACTCCATGAAAGTAACTGTCAGTAGATTTAAAACTAAACAAAAAATAAAGTATTTTTTCACTCAACACACGATTAAGAAAGGATTGGATAAGAGCATAGATCAATGAATGGCTATTAGCTAAGTAAGCTGGTGAAGGTGACCCCTGACTGTCGGGGAGCTGGGAGCGAACAACAGGGAATGAATCCCCCCATTGTGGCCTGTCAGGGACTTCTCCCAAGTGATTGAGATTGGCCACTGTCGGAGACAGGATGCTGGGCTGGATGGACCCTTGGTCTGACCCAGTCTGGCGCTGACTATGCTCTTCTGGATCCTTGGGTGGGGGACTCTTTTGGGAGAATGGTGGCTTAGGTTGGAATCTCTTTTTTTGGAGTAGTGGGACTGGAACGTGCTTCATAGCCGACACCTAAACATTTTTTTTTTTTTTAAAGTTTAATTTGGATGCCAGAGAGTTTATTTCTGAGGGCAACAGCCCTTGATTTTCTGAGTTTCCTAGGAGGACCCGGTTCAGAACAGGCCAACCCCACTTGCCTCTCTCCTGCAGGACACACATTCTGCAAAGCTTTCCCATGGAATCCCCTGGAAACCTGAGGGAAGACAGTGGAGAAGCCAGTAAAGGCTTCAGTGGTGCAAATCAGGTCTGAGGTCAATATCTTTCTGCTGACAGCTGCCCTTGGGCACTTGCCAAAAATGTGTGACTGACAATTCCTTGAGACCAAATAGCTATTGACCCACCTGGCAGTGCTCATAATGTGCGTCACGCTCCTCTGTACTGCTCTGTGACCTCTGCAACTGGAAACTGGGGCCTGATCTTCAGGAGTGCTGGCTTCTTTTAGCTGTGACTCATTTTGGGAATTGTTGAATGCTTCTGTACACTGGGTTCCTAGTTGTGGTCACGATCACAATCCAGATTGGTATTGGACATTCTCTGCATGCTTTTGGGGCTGCCCGAGGTCATAGAATTAGGCCTGAAATAAGAAACGAGTGCTGTTTCTGTCGGAAGCAGGGTGACACGGAAACCTACCGGCTTTCCTGCTGTTTTTGCCATTTCCCGCTATTTTTTGCAAGTTGAAGGGGGCTGCTACGGGCCGGTCCCAAGCCCTGTGTGGTCCACGCACACCCCCAGGGGCTGTGGAGATGAAACGGGCCAGCTAAGCACTGGGGAAGTGCTGGGAATTCCCATGCAAGTACTGGAAAACTGCCATAAAACTGTTGTAAAATTCCCGGAAATTGACAGAAAAGTTCCAGAAAGTGACAGAAATGACAAGAAAATGGCGGGAGTGTGGAATCGCTGGGAACTGACAAAGTGCCGATGGACACTTGCAAGCTCTCCCAAAAGGTCGGTATGTCCCTTCGGAATGGGGTCACTTGCTTTTGTTTCAGCCTTACATGGGATGATAGTCAAGTCACCCAGGCAAAAGTTTGGAAACCAGTGGCCCAGGAAGAAGTTGAAATGTCCAGAATTTGAGCAGAATGTCTGCAAGGCGCGCCGAGCCCCCCTCGCAATGGAGTGAAACCCTGGAGCCCTCAACAGTGGAAATATTCAGCAGTGCATCATTTGGGATCCAATTCCCCTGCAGTTTCTCTGTCGTGCAGCAACCTCCACCTGCCCCCAAAGGATTCGACAGAGGAATGTTTCATAAGAGAAAATGGAGATAAGGCCCATCCTCCCTAGTCGACACAGGAAGGTAGAGGGTTTAGCTATTCTGCCCTTCCTCTGTAAGGGATCTGAGTTTTGGGGTGAGTGTACTCGGGGATTGAGTCAGGAGTGGGGGCCCAGGGTTCAGAGCAGGGCAAAGGAACAAGGCATAGAGGTGAGGACAGGTCAGATGACCTGATTAGCTGGCCTTATATTCTGGCTGACAGCAGCCAGCCAGGAAGGTGGGAGGGGTGAGAACCAATTGGCGAGGGCACGGCCAAGGATGTAGCTATCACAGGGACAGGAGGGACATTTGTTCTGGGGCCCAAGCTGAGGGGAGGCACAAATCCTGTCCTGGTGCGGTGCGGTCAGGTGGAGACTGAGCTGAGTGGAAGGAGCGCCTGCAGCGCGCAGCACGTGTGGGGAGGGGACCTGCCCGGTGGGCAGCAGCACAAGGCAAGCGGCCCAGCTGTAGCCACAGCGCCAGGGCGCAGGCGCAGCAAGTGGAGGGAGGGGGAGGGGGTGGGACAGGGGAGAAGATGGTGACCGGGTGGGCAAAGTCCATTTCTTGCACCTGGGTCCATTCAAACTTAGCGATGCCCCTGGGCATGACCAGGGCTGCTGCAGCGGGAGGTGAACGGAGCCAGGCTCAGGTTGAGTCGGGGCTGCTGTTAGTGGAGCTGTGGAGACAGGCCTGGCACACTCCCTCCTTCATCAAAGCAGAAGATGGTGTTGAGGCCCATATGGTGATGGAAACGATTTCATCTTTAATGTGAGTGGATTGAAATTTTGAAATATTTTATTTTTTCTTTAGGAAAAAAGTTTTGAAAGTTTATCAAGTGTTTTTGTTTCAAAGCTTTTTTGTTGATGTTGTTGAAGATGTGAGCATTTTCTGGAAACAAAGAATGCCAGTAACAGAAAATAGGATTCACCCCCCCCCCCCCCCCCCTTCTTTTCAGTACAGTGCAGTAGCTGAAACATCCGCATTTCAGTTGCCAAAAATCAAGTTGAAACATTCAGGAAAAGTTTGCCATCTGAAAAACCAATCATCCATCAGACTCTAAGGTTTAAAAAAATATTGATTTACTAAAAATGGCAATTTTGGTCACCTTTATTTTTTGTTTGAAAAACTTCATCAAGTTTCTTGTTCCCTGGTGTTTCCAGGAATATCAGTAACTACCTGTGCTGGGAGCGGGGTAGGGGACTCGGTCGCAGTGGAAGCCTCGGGAGGTAGAGTTAGGTCTGGATTGAAACAGCGATTCCAGTTTTGTGGGAAAGCTCTGTGCGGTCAGAGTGGCCATTGGTATTCGGATCCAGAGACGTGGTTGGTCCCAAGTGAGAGGGAAATCGGTGATCTGTGTATGCACAAATTACAGCAATCCGTTTGGATTGGTCCGATTGGAATTCCAATCGCAATTTCATCCTGCTTGAGTTCTGAGTGGACCGACTGAACTGCGCAAGTGGAAACTGGGCCGAATTTCATCTTCTCCCCTAGGCCGAGTGCCTCCGGGAGCCTAGCTGCTTCCCAGAGCTCCCAAGTGTTGGAAGAGCACACCCGCTAGGGCACCCCTGAGTTCTTCCCTGAACCTGCTACCCTTGCTCGCCGGCAGCCAGAGACTGCAGGCAGAGACTTCACTTTGCTTAGGAGAGAACAGAAACAGCAACTGTGGCTGGCCCTTGGACTGGAGACATGAAGTGGGGAACGAGGAGAGAAGGCTCCTTGGATCTGCAGCTTTCCTACAGGGGGTTCTGTCTGTGGTTGTGGAGGCAGAGGATGCACTCTAGAATTTGGCATGTTTGGGAGGGTTCAGCCAAGTCTGGGACTTCTGTGGTTCAGAGAGAGTGTGGTTGCTGTGTTGGTCCCAAGTGACAGATGGAGAGAAAGTGTTGGTGGAAATGTTGCAAGCTTGCATGTTTCCACCATCAACAGTTGGTCCAATAAAAGATATTGTTCAAACTACTTTGTCTCCACTTCTGTGGTTGGGAGAGGTAATCAGTCCTGGGGTGTCCATATATGCTCCGTTTCTTCAAAACCTTGGCCTGTTGTTTGCTGCTGGAGCTGGTGCTTCTGCTCTCCCAGGTGGGGATAAGTAGAAAGAATCCATTTTAAAGCAGGCCATTTGGATTTGCTCTTATACCGAGTGTTCTTGTGGGCGCTCTCTCTCTCTCTCTCTCTCTCTCTCTTGAGGACGGAGCACTTCTGGCTGGGCATCCTTCACTGGTATTTATTATCTGGATGGCAGTAGAGCCCAGTGGCCACAGACTGGGACTCCATTGGGCTGGGTTCCAGACACACACTAGCTAGTGTGGTGTAGTGACTAAGTGCGCAGTACTTGGACTCGGAGGTAGTACCCGGGACCCTGGTTCAAGTCTTGCCTTAGCTAAAAACTCCCTGGGTGAGCTTGGGCCAGTCACAACATTCTCTCAGCCTAACCTACCTCACAGGGTTGTTGTGAGGATTAAATGTTGTGTGTTCTATGCAAAGTGCTCCGAGTGCCATGGCGGGGGGCACTATATAAAAATAAAGATGATGATGATATGAGACAGCCCGATCCATGCATTGGGATAAGAACAAAGTGGAGGAGGTGAGGTGGGAGGCTGAAGGTTGGCTTATGCAGACGACTAATTTAGACTTCAAATGTATACCCTTCCCATTAAGACTCAGGGTGGCTTACAACCAATAAAACCCTCTTTAAAAATCCCCTTAACCCCACTGCCCGGCCAAACAGACAGGTCTCGCATCGCTTGCTGAAGATGAGCGGGCTTGAGCTCAGCTGACCCTCCAAGGGGAAGGAGTTCCATGGTTACTGGTGCGTGCAGTTAGCCAGGTGGCAGGGCTGGACCCAAGCAAGGGGAGACTCGGTGACCCCACCAGGCAGCCCAATATATCGGATCCAGGAATAAACTTGAATTGGCAACACAAGTGGGATCAGGACTGGTGGAAAGGACAGGACCACACGCCTCAAACGCTGGGAGCCCCATCCTATGAGGGGGGCCTGCAGCGATCTGTGAAGGGACCGTCAACCCAGGAGTCAACTAGTTGGGTTGGGTTGGTCAGGGGTACAAGACCCGTAACTGTCCGGAGCTGGGGGAGGCTGGCAGGAAATGGATTACTCCATTGTAACCTGCTGCGTCCTCCCCTGAGGCAACTGAGGTTGGCTGCTGCTGGAGACAGGATGCTGGGTTGGTCTGACCATGTTCTTGTGTTTCCCTGAATCTGCCGTTGGAGGGTGTTTTAATGTTATAATACAATGAAGAAGAGATCTTGATGATGTCCTATATCTTGATTAGTTTATTTCAAATCTCTCCTTGATGTGTTGTGCTTTCTCTGCAAGCGTATCATAGTTTCCCCCATGTGCCTGGAAAGTGAAGCCACCTTGCAGAGGACCCCGTACAGCTGGACCCCACCTTGCAGAGGACCCCATCCCAGCATCCGAGGATGTGTTTTATACATATCTGGTACGGGAGTTTGCTTCACTTCTTTGTGCTGGAGTGGCAGTGGTACAAAGCCTCTCTTGGTGGAGTTGCAAGAGCCAGCGCTCCAGAATTCTTGAACTGGACTCTTCACAACCTTTTTAGAGACTGTGGTGCATGCGGCCTTTTGGAAGCATGCAGACATCCCCCCACCCCCCAAACGTTCACTCTTTCACAGCAGACTCCTAGCAGCAACTTGTAATAATAAATCAACAAAATAAAAAAATGCAATGAAAAGTCGTATTGTATCACAGCTCCCTTCACTTACAGACACGCAGCTGGTTCTGGGCAGAACGACAAAGCTGGTTAACAGCTGTGGGTGTAACTTTGGGCTAAATGTTGGGGGAATGCTGGATCTGCTCCCAACGGAGAGAAGCTCAGCTCCCAGTGCACTGATGCCTTGCCCTCTTACCCAGAACCCCCAACAACACTGAAACAAGGTGAAAAACTAAACTCTGAGATGTTTGAAATCGTAAAAGAAGTTCTTTGCTCTGGAAGATTTATTATCCCAGAGTTTGCATGTTCCCTATCTATTCCATTTCCAGAGATGGATCAAATTTACTGGCACACCCACCAGGGAGAAACAGAGGGAGAGACAAGGAGTGTAACATTCACAAAGATGCGAGGTCCCAGGTGCACGCGGTTGGCTTGGTTTCATAGAGAATGGTGGCTGGCTAGTCCATGTGGTGAGGCTATGAGCGCACAGAGCTCAGGTAACAGATTGTGCTGGATGGAGGGGATCAGCAGGAGTTAGGTGAGGGGAGCGAGGAGTCGGGGAGGGCAGAGCGGAAGAGTTGAGTCTTGAGGAGGGATTTGAAGGTACGAAGGGAGGGGGCGAGGTGGATGTGGGCAGGGAGGGAGTTCCAGACGTGGGGGGCAGCTAGGGAGAAGGGATGAAGGCGGTTAGGAGAGCAGGGGAGGTGTGGGAAGGCAAGAAGGGACAGAGGAGGAGCGAAGTGCACGGACTGGAGTACGGACGGAAATTAGCGCAGAGAGGTAGGGGGGAGCAAGGTTGTGAAGAGCTTTATAGGTGAAGACTAGGAGCTTGTGCAGGATTCGTTCAGGAAGGGGAAGCCAGTGAAGCGAAGAGAGGAGGGGCTGCACATGGTCGAAGCGACTGGCGAGGTAGATGACCCTGGCAGCAGAGTTTTGGACAGAGATGAGGGGAGAAAGGTGAGACCGGGGAAGGCCAGTGAGAAGGAGGTTACAGTAATCGAGGCGAGAGATGACCAGAGCATGAACAAGAGTTTTGGCAGACGAGACAGAGAGAAAAGGGCGAATCTTAGCAATGTTATGGAGGGAGAAGCGACAGGATTTAGCAACAGAGTCAATGTAGGGTTTAAAAGAAAGGGGTGAGTCAAAGATGAAGCCTAGGCTACGGGCTTGGGGGACAGGCAGGATGGTGACTCCATCAATAGTTATTGACAGTGAGGAAGGAGAGGAAGGATGAGGGGGGAAGATAAGGAGTTCAGTTTTAGCCATGTTGAGTTTGAGTTGACGTTGAGACATCCAGGTAGAGATGTCAGAGAGACAGTTGATGAGACGAGCTTGAACAGAGGGAGAGAGAGAAGGAATAGAGAGAGAGAGTTGAGTGTCATCAGCATAGAAGTGGCCATGTTGAGTTGATGTTGAGACATCCAGAGAGTTGAGTGTCATCAGCATAGAGGTGATACTGGAAGCCATGGGAGGCAATGAGTTTGCCTAAGGACAGGGTATAGATAGAGGAGAGGGCCAAGGACAGAGCTTTGGAGAACACCAACAGAGAGGGAAGGAAGGAGCAGGTGGAGTTGGCAAGAGACACATTGAATGAACGGTCAGAGAGGTAGGAGGAGAACCAGTTGAGGATGGAGCCACAGAAGCCAAGGAAGTGAAGTGAGTTCAGCAAGAGTGAGTGGTCAACAGTATCGAAGACAGCAGAGAGGTCAAGGAGGACAAGAATGGAGTAGAGATGATTAGATTTAGCCAAAAGAAGTTCGTTGGTGATCTTAGTGAGAGCAGTTTCAGTAGAGTGAAGGGGGCAGAAGCCAGATTGGAGGGGGGCAAGGGAGGAGTTGGCGGAGAGGAAGTCAAGGCAGTGGGAGTAGACAACACGTTCAAGAAGCTTGGAAGAAAAAGGAAGGAGTGAGACAGGACGGTAGCTAGAAGGGTCAAAGGGGTCAAGAGTGGACTTTTTGAGGATAGGAGAGACAGTGGTGTGCTTGAAGGGGAAGGGGAAGGAGCCAGCAGAGAGGGAGAGGCTGACTTATTATTATTATAAGCATTTATATAGCGCCAGTGATGTATCTGGCGATTTACAGAGAATAAGATAGGCACGGTTCCTAAAAGACAGGGGGAGGGGAGACAGGGAAGGGGAACAGAGGGAGAGACAAGGGATGCAACAATCATGAGGATGCAAGAACTCAGGTACACATTCTTGGCTTGGTTACAGTAAATTGGCCCACATGACACCCTCCCCCATTGATAGATTACTGCAATGTGCTCTGAGTGGGGCTGCCCTTGGTGACTGTTCAGACCTGCAGCTTGTGGCGCCCCGGTGCCTTTGGGGGATAGATCACTGTGAGCACATTACACCTGTGTGTCACTCGCTTCCTCTAGCTTTCAGGGCACAATTCAAGGTACTACTGATCCTTTCCAGTGCGCTGCTAGGCACAGGCAGCACGTTAGTCACAGATTTTTGAAGACCGGTCCCTGCCCAGTAGACTTACAATCTAAGAAGGATAAGGGGGACACACACACTTTACAGATGTGGAACTGAGGCTGAGAGGTCGTGACTTGCCCAGGCCCAGCCGGTGAGGCCATTGGCTAGAATGGGATTTGAACCCTGCTTTCCCAGGTCCAATTCCAGCCCCTCGCCCACCACACCACGCTGGCTCTCGGAAGGTGCTGGTTTGGGTCAGTGTGGGCCCCACGTAGCTGAAAGACTGACTCTCCTGCCATGTCTGGGAGTGCTCTCTTGTGGGTACCACCTGTTCATTGTATCTGCAGTGTTCTCGATTGCTGCTTCAGGATTGTGGAACTCCCTTCCCCCGGGGGTCTCTCCGGCAGAGTCTTAGCATATTGTGGAGGTGGCCTAAAACCTTCCTTTTTGGCAAAGTGTTTGGCAGGCAGTTTAGGGGTGAGGGAAGGGTTTTAAAAGGGATTTGTATGTATTTTGTGTTTTAATATTGTAAGCCACAAATATGAATGAATAAATAGAACTTGCATCTGAAGCTCTGGGCTGCTGGAATCTCTTTATCTGGGACTCAGAATTTGGGGGAAAGTGAAGGTTGGAGGGCCTGCATCCTCCCCTTGACCACCCTGCAATTACACCCCAGGTTAACAGCAGCATATGCAGTAATTTAGATCTGGAATGAGAGGAGACTCCAGTTTCCATGGCAGGGGTGTAGCTAGGTGGGAATGGATCTCCTGCTGGGGCACTCCTCTCCGGTGACAGCGATCTGCTGGTGCATGGGGAGTGTTCAGAGGTAGGTCCCTGGCCAAGGTGCCAGAGGCAGTGCCGTCACTCTCGGGAATAGTGTCACAGGATGTTCTGGGATATCGGTGCCACACAAGATTGCCCACGTCATTCCCTGCAACACAGCCCCCCAAATGCTGATTCGGAGAGGTGGGGTTTGCTTGGAGCCAGATCCCCGGCATGCCAGCTCTCCGTAGCTCTGCGCTGGGTGGCTTGGAAGGGTTGGATTACCCAGCAGCCGTCTCCTTCCCTCCTGGGCCTTCCCACTACTTGGCAGTGAGGTCTGACAGGCTCACTGCCCCATGGAGCTGGCATCATGGGGCCAAGTGGGCAGGCTGCAGGGCTCCAGTCCTCTTCCAGTTTGCAATGCTTCGCACAGGTCCAGAGAATCATTCCCCAGGCCTCCGGAGACGACAGTTAAACCCTCTTTTTTGTGTGTCGGGAAATTGATTATCTGACAGCTTGGGGTAGGAATCAATGCCGTGTCTGTTTGTTGCTGTCTAATAGTCTGTGTGGAAAACCCGGCACATTGCGGGTGTTAGTCTTCCAGCTGCCTCCCGCTAGCAGTGTGGAGTGCGGTCAGACGGCCCCCACTCTGCCCCGGGGAGCTGGACACTTCTTCCTTTGTTCTTGCTAGAGCACGGAGCACTCCGTACCCTGAAATATACAGGTCTCTCTCCCTGGGAAGCTGCAAGTCTGGACCCATGGGAGGGCTTTGCAGCAGAGGTTCCCAAGCAAGCCCAGTGGAAAGGAAATAATTTGTGTCCCTTTCCTTAATATTGTGGGGGGGCTCTCTCTGCTTCCAGCCTGGTGATGAATAGCAAGTGACAGTTGGAGTCATTTCCCTACAAGAAGAATATCTCATTTAGTCCCTTTCATTCCAATTGCAGGGAGAAGAGCCCCGCTCCCTGTTTGCACCGTTTTCCTCTCAAATGTGCTTTTTTTTTCTGGAGGCTGTTGATTTTTCTTGCAATTTCTTGCTAATGGAGAATAATGGAGTGCAGCACAATGGGCTGCCAGCTGGGCCGCTGTGTGCTAGACACCCCCGCCCCTCCACGGCACATTCCTGATCATTAACCTCATTCCCACTTTGGGAAACGGGCCTCAGACTTGCTTTAGCAAAGTCATCCTCTGACACCGAGCATTTTGGGTAATGAGATGCAAATTGGGATGATGCTCTATAGAGGATTCTTTGTAGCTGAGGGGTTTCCAGTGGCCATGAGGTCCCTGGAACAGCAGCTTCGGCAACCCACCCCCCAAAACCCCCGCCTTGCGAACAAGGCAGTCAAATCAGAATTCCGGGTGCATTAATGGGCCCCGCCCAGCTCTGTTCCTTCCTTATGCAGTATTTCTTGCTGTATGAGCTGGCTAGTTGTTGTAGGGGAAGTCAGCGTGCTCTGGTCATATAAGCATCCTTATTTGCTTTGCTGCTGACTTCAGTTTATCTCGCAATCCCTCCTCTCCCTGGAGGAGCTGGAGAGGACAGATCGAGGGCCACACCAGCCTGGTGACACCTGTCCCAGACATCTGTTGTGAGAGAGCTGGATCCTAGGAGTGACCTTCATGAGCCGATGATGAGGGGCTCCATCTCTAGGCCGACAAGCAGTGCTAAATAACGGTAAAACATCGGGAAGGAGTCAGGAGAAAATTTGTCTAGCACTTCTTTGCTAGCTGCCCTTCCCATCCGTGGGGGCTCTGTCAGAGCTCTGCGGAGTGTTGTCCGGCACTGGGATGAAGGCCCAAACAGACCGCACCCCACGGGCACGAATGAGAGCTGCTGCTGGTCTGCGTGGGTCTGACCCATATTCCTGGGCTGCCCAGACCCTCCCACCCACCTTTCCTAGCCCCACTCTGACAGAACGGAGAATCAAGGCTGAGACGACTAAAGAGGAACATTTCATTTGGTGTCAGTCTTTGAACATCCGCTGTAATTGTTCCACACTCGGTCTTGCGCTTGCCTTCTGCCAGCTCCCCAGCTGTGCCAAACCTTGTGCTTTATTCAGTCACTCCAGACTCCAGCACACCAGGATGGGCATGCGGGGGAAGCATACGCCTCCTTACGAGCTCCCCTTTCTGTGCAGGAGGAGGAAAACGGGGCTGCACTAAGGGCAGGGCTACATGGACACCTTCCCTTTGTTTAACTTATAGAGATTTCAAAATTAATCTAGACTGGAGCAATTGGGGATGAGAGACCGGGGGCATTTTTATATCTATTTTTACCTGGTTTATGCTATTTAGCGTGCAGCAAACTGACACAAAATTGTTGATGTAATCTTAAAATTGTTTAACTAAATCAGTTTAACATTACACCTTTAGTTAAATAGGCGCATGAGTTTGCAAGTCAGGCCTTAGTAGGACTGCTGGATACAGCTTTATTTCAAGAAACATTCCTTCATCCCGAGCCCCACAGCTTCATAGACTATAATGAAGGACCCTTTTTTCTGAACCCCACAGCTCCACTGAACACAATGGACACATCCCTTATTTCTGAACCATACAGATTCATAGGAAACGTCAATCTGTCTGCCATCAGCCTTAGTTTGTTCCAATATTTTCCTAGGGTAAGAGGCAATTTTGAGGTTGTCTGAATGGAAGCTCTGGTAGGCTCTCCCTGCCCCTCTCCTGTCCTCTTTATCACAGGCATCGGCAACCGAGTGCAGATTATTTCATTGGTGCACCATTGACCTGACCATATTTCTTCTCCAAAGCCCTTAAAATAAATCCCAGGATGCGCTGGGAGCAAGCAGTAATTTTAGCACGGTGCCCTCGGCATTGGTGAGTTATAGGCTTTCACACTCATGAAAGCAAAATAATAAGCGGCCTTCATGGATGAGGATTCCTGGATCCCGTATCTTTTGATATACTGCTTTGGAGTTCACCATGACTTGGCTCTTTTGAATGGCACTTTCCTGTTCTAACTCCCGTCCGATATCTTCTCATTTCTTTTATCTATCTGTCTATTTAGAGGGTGTTATGGTCCCCTTCATGGCTGGATCTGAGCACTGCTCTATGATTTAAATCTAGAACTAACAATTACAGTCTCTTATTCATACAGTTACCCAGTCCTTCCTTAAGCATTGACATCGTAGTCCATAGCACATTTACTCAGGGGCTTGGGTGCCAATACAGTAGGCCCCCTTCCTGGCCAGACACAGGCAGTCCATCCTGGAGCCAGCCCCGCCCCACCCCGCCCCGGGCCGGCACTCCTCTTAGTGCCTGCTCTTGGTTGGGGCTATAACCTCTTAAAGAGCCAGACCCACCAGAGAGCCTGTCTCTCTTACAATCATTTTACAGACAGAAAACAGAAAAAAAAAATCCTGGATTTAAGTGTAGGATTTTGTTCGGCCAAAAAACCACTTGCACTTAGACTAATATGATGACGGGATTCATGATGCTAAGTTAGTCTCTCTCATTATCCCCTTCACTGTTTTTGGTTCTTACCGTTAATGATGCTGCTGGCTTTATTGTGCCCCAAACAAGTTGGAATGCTCTGACCCCTGTTGCTCTTTGTTCATGCATGGGCATCTGAAAGACTGCCTCTTCCCCTACGTAGCCTCTGTCGACTGCGGGTGCCAACTGCCCGGCAGGGTGTGTGTGGGGGTGTGTGTGCTCAGTCACTGCCCCCACAATGATGGAATTCCCTCCCCTTGTTCGTCTTCTGGAGGAGATACAAGCAAGACCTTTTCGCTTGCCCAGGCATTCGGCGGGCGGGAGTAGGGTGGGCTTGGGGAGAGGAGTGGGAAGGATAAAGGATAGGGTGGGTAGTTGGGATGATGTGGGTTTGAAGGGTTTTTAAATGTATTTGATTATATTTCTTATGTTGTAAGACAGCCCGAGTCCCTGGAGAAGGGCAGGATAAAAACGTAAAACGTAAAATAAATAAATGGGTGTGAGCTGCAAATCCGGGCAAGAGAGAAGCCAGGAAAGGGCTGATTGGGGATGCTCGGTGCGTTTTCATTCTGATAAGCAGAACTATCGGAACTGCCTTGGCCGCAGCACCGGGTAATGTCACCCTGTTGTCCCCGCCAAATGCTGCCAGTGACC
>QEPC01000216.1:237264-274959 GCA_003113815.1 Sphenodon punctatus | reverse complement strand
CTCTGTCCGTACGCTGATGGGGCCTTATCTACGGGTTGAGTCTCTTCAGCTTGAATTCCATCACAATCTCAGGCCTGTTCTCTGTTCTGGACCCTCTCTCTGCTCTTTGCCTTCGCTTGATCAAAGTTAGGTCTGGCTTCCTTTGTTCAGACCAGGAGAACATAAGATATCAATAAAACTATATTCTGTCGCTACACTTGGAGATTGTACTCATTTTCAAAGTGGGGAAAAGGTCCCCCCCCCCGCCCCCCTGCTAGGGGGTGCTCTCAGCTGACTTCTGAGTCTGTGATGGAAAAGAAGGGAGGGGGTACTCTTTCAGATATATGGAACCCAGGTTGTTATGGGCTTTATCGTTCAAAATCAGCACCTTGAATTGTTCTTAGAAAGCTAACAGTAAGGTATTCTCGGAGCAGTAAGTAATTTTGAAAAGAGTTGAATGGATTAGTTCTTGAGTCCATAGCCTGGGTGGCAAATGGGAGTTTGGGGGAAAGGGTGGGATTGGAGAGCTCTGTTGTCCAGAGGGTGTAAGATGCGCCAAGACCAGCTACAGGGGATCCCTTCCCACCAGTGTGGTACTGAGGAGGAGGAGCCAGCAACAGGAGCAGGTGCAGCTGGATACATGGGACCAGAAGAGATGGGATTCGGGCCATTTTCCTTGGATTATTTTTCGTTGACTTTGGTGAAGTTACTTCTGATTCAGGGGGCTGGACTCGATAGACTTGATCCAGCTCTAAGATTCTGTGATTTTTACCTTGAGAAGGATGTTGACAAATTGGAGAAGATTCCGAGGAGAGCAGTGCAGGGGGATAAAGGGGTTGGAGGACGAGCTGCATGAGAAAGGACTGAGAGACCTGCGTGTGTTCAGCCTAGAGAAAAGAAGACTAAGGAGGAGGGAACATGAGAGCAGTTCTCAAATATCTAAAAGGATACCACAGAAATGATGGTGAACACGGATACACAGGAGACAGAACAAGAGGGAATGGGCTTAAATTGTGGGAAAGATTTTGGTTAAATATTAAGAAATCTTCCGAGCTGTCAGAACGGTCGGGCAATGGAATCAGCTGCCCAGGGGGGTCGTGGAGTCTTCCTCCTTGGATATTTTCAAAGCCCAGCTGGACGAGCCTCTGTCTGAGATGCTGCCGGCAGAGGGTACCCTGCCTTGGAGCAGGGGGTTAGACTAGACCCTGTGTTTCCTTGCGGTCCCTTCCGACCCTACCCATTTTTGATTCTATGACTGACATCCGTGTGAGTGAGAAGTCTGCCCCCCAAACCCTGCATTCTTGACAGGAAGGTTATCCTCTCTCTTATATTTATTTATTTATTTCCTTATATTTATATGCCGCCCCCCATGCATCTCGGGGCAGCTTCCAACATAATAAAAACAATTTTTTAACATAAAAAATCTACAACTTCTTAATTAAAACAAATTTAAAACACCCCCCCACAGAAATTAACTGGGCGAACAGCCAAGTTTTACAAATACGCCGAAAGGCCAATACGCCCGGGGCCAGGCGAGCCTCCTCCGGGAGGGAGTTCTATAACCGCGGCCCGGCCCCTGAGAACGCCCTCTCCATTGTGGCCCCTGTCTCACACGGGGGACCTCCAGGAAGGCCCCCCGGTGGCCGAAGGGATCGCTCTGAGGCGCGGAGGGCGAGGCGGTCCCCGAGATATGAGGGGCCCAGACCGTGCAGGGCTTTGTAAATCAATACGAACCCCTTGAATCTGGCTCGGGACGCTTACAGGGGATCTGTTGATAAATGCTCTCTCTGTCTTCTTGTGGCTTCAGTCGCCCAGCCACTTGGTGATCTTGGAATCCTTCCTCCCGCTCCAGCCTGCTAGCGCACGCACTGCGTTCCATCTCCACCCGTAGCCTGGTGGTGCTTTTTCATTCATCTTTTTCCCTCCAGGAAGCAAAGAGCCAGCTTTCTACTTGGTTTTATTACTGCACTAGGATTACTTTACACTGGCTTTTACGATTGTGTGCCCGATACAAATGACAGTGGGGCCCTCTTTTGCTAGAGTTCTGCGTTGATGTCTTCTGTTCCTCATTTCACACCGACCTTTGGAGGGGGCAGAGGGGTTATAAAGTAAGGTCATGGTGTCTAAATTGCTACCAAGCGTTTTCAGTTTGGAATCTAAAATTCGTTCCCATATGTCGTAGGATTAATTGCTTGGCCTTCCTGTTGTACCATCACTGCTTGCTGCTGGGCTCCAGTTGTTTTGTAACTCATTCCAGGGTTAGCTGGGTTTAAGGAGCAGATTAGGCATTGGCTCTACAGGCTTTGTTTAGATGTTGGCCCTAAGGTTTTTGTCCTTCTGCCCATGTGTTTCCAAGACAGTGATGCTAATAAATCTTTGTGAGGAGTCTTGTGTTTATTCAAAGAGTTCTGTGTACTAATCCCTCAAATCAGTGAGGGCTTTTAAATCAAGTCCCATTTCTGCTGATTTGACTCTGCCTACTGTAGAGTTGATGTTATGTGCTTGAATGGATTGCTGAAATGAGTCACTTGTGTTTTGTATGAGCTATTATCTATTACAGCAATACAAGAACGGCTGTAGTGACTCGGAGCGGTGGCCTCTTTAGTCCAGTCTTCTGTCTCCAGTAGCCCCAGTGTGTCCGGAGGAGGAGGCGAACAAGCCTCCTCTTTGTTCCCATAGACCCCCTCAGCACGCAAACGAAAACTGAACATGTGTCCAGCAGCTTAGTTTAAAGTCATAGCAGTCCATGAATAAGTTAATTCAGGTGGACGTATCCCATCCTTGGAGGAAGGGCAAGGATGTGGCTTAGGCTTTAGTGGCTTTATGTGGCTTTCGTGGTTTCTTGCAGAGAATGGCTGTTGCTGGAGCAATAATTGTGACATTTCTGCGTGACTCTGCAGCTCTCCTTGCTGGAAGGGGCTGTAAATTCCAGGCAGGTGGGGTTGGCATATGGGAGGGATCTCGCATCACTGCGGTGTGCTTCATTTTTCATCCCAGACACAGAAATTCAAGTGAGTTTGTTTGGCAGAGATTTAATTTACTTCTGACATAATATAATAAACCCCTGACAGACAGGATTGCTGATAACAGACCAAAGCCTGTCACTTGACACAAACAGTGCAGTCATTTTGGCTCCAATATTGGGAGGTCACTTTACCTGCCGCTTTCTGTTTGGACGGCAGTCTGAGATGACTGCTGTCTGAGTGGAGGTGGGGGCCAGGCAGCTGACTGGGAGGCAGAGGAGGATGAGGAGTGCTGGGCAGGTCTCTGCATGAGTATCGTTGGCATGGAGAGAACGAGATTTGGGAGGAACGGCCACAGATTCTGGGGAGGATGGATCTCCCATACCCAATGCTTGGCAGCCCTTCCAGCATCTGTCTCTTTCAAAATGGCACAGAAAGGGGGGAGAAGCCCGGTGGAGCCTGCTCTGATCTGCAAACTCAGGATTGTGGAGTTCACACATCATTGCATTTGATCCCTGGCAACTCTGGTCTCCCCTGACCTCTTCTGTAAGCACCTGCTTGTCTGCTCCAGGAGAGGTTATTATCTTCCAAAAACATTGCCAATGGTTTGCAGCAGGAACTGTCCCCTCTATGTTCCAGCCAATTCGGGTCATCTCTTGAGTGATATGGAAGCTCGGAGGAGGCAGAACAGGAGTCCTCTGGCCTGCACCCGTTAGCCAAGACAACAGTGGTAGGGGAGATAATTCTTAGAATCCCTCCCTCTGGTTACCTGAACCTTGGTCTGCTGTCCGGATCAGATCTCTCTGCTTCCAGAACTTGGGGAGAGAATATCTCCTTCAGTCTGGGAAAATCGCTACCTGCATGTGCTTGAGTCGGAGAAGAAAGAGATCCCCCGCTTGGGCAATGGCTAAGGTGATGGATTGGCCCCCAAGATCCTTGCACTCCCGCGAAACAGCTCTGCCGGTTACCTCTGACAGATCATCTGGCTGCAGTTTCCAGCACATCACCTGCATTTCGGCAGCGAATGTGTTTTCTCACTGTGCTGTCTGGAGTGTCTTTGAAGGGAGACGTTTTGCAAGTGCACCAGGGGGAAGGAACTGGGAGGGGAAAGAATTGTTTGAGTTAAAGGGAAATGTAGGCATAGGAGTAAATGGGTATAAACAGGCAGCCGATACATTTATGTATTAGTTTATTTTAATAGGGCCAGCATTGTGCCTCACGCTGTGAGACGGCTCCCTGCCCCAAGAGGCTTACAATCTAAGGAGAGGGACCCATAAGGAGAGACAGGGAGACACTGATGAAATGGAGAAGTTGCAGGGGCCCGCACTTACAGGCAGTCTAAGGAGACATACAAACAAGGAAGCTACAGGGGTGAGGAGAAAGGGAAGATGAGGTAGGTTTTTCGGAGGGAGTTTTAGGTCCAGAATGGGCAGAGCGTGTGTGTTCAGAGAGTGGGTTCCAGGCCTGGGGGTGGGGTGGGGCAGCAGCCTGGGAGAAGGGACAAAGGTGGCTCAGGGAGCAGGAAGCTCTGAGGCAGGTGGGGGTGGCGGCTGAGGAGCAGGAAAGTTCCCAGTGGGGAACATAGTGGGAGATGAGGGCAGAGAATAGTGGGGAGCCAGTCCGTGAAGAGGCGGGAAGGAGAAGATGAGTTTGTGCTGGATGCTAAGTGGGAGAGGGAGCCAGTGGCAACCCCAAAGTTTCTAACTCCTGGAAGAGTGAAGGCCTGGAACAGTCTCCCTTTCGGGAGATCCGTGTGGGCCAAGAACTGGATCCGTTCGAAGGAGGAGGTGGGGAGTGCGATTGGAGGCCGGGTTCTTAATCCAATGTTCCAATAAGGGGCCTGAAGACAGAGGTAGGAGGGATCCCTCCCCTCCCCCCACCCCCTCCCGAGGTGTTCATCCCCTCCTGCCTCGCTCACGGCTGACGGTGGGACACAGAGTCGGAATAGGAAGATACAAAGTGCAGAGCCTTCCCTAGTGGGTCACTCTCACAAGCTCAGGCTCTAACTGTTCCCTATTTTGGGGGCTGAAAACCAATGTTCTCCCAGGTCAGACTAGGTGGTAACCGTGGGGGCATTTTGCCCTTGTCTGACCCATGGGACAGGGTTTGAGTGGCAAGCTTGGCGGCCGGACAGTCCTTGCAAAATCAGGTTGTTAGTTCACGGACTATGTTTTCCTGTCAACAGTTAGTGTTTATCGACAGCTTCTAGATCCCTTAAACAGGACACGCTGGTCCATCCAACTCCACCGTGCTCCAAGGCCTTGCACCAGTCTCCTCACTCGCACCTTCTAGTCTTGGGCTGAGTCAGCACCATCAAGTTTCTAGGGTTCAGAGCTCTGGCTAGCTCCCTGCAGAGCTACCAAGCCTGGTCTTCCTAGCTTCCTTGCCAGATACACGCTGCCTGGGCTCCAGGCTCTCCAGCATTTATAGCGCAAAAGGGGGCAGGACCAGGCACAGAGCAGGTCCTCTTAAATGGCCAGTGCCTGCCTGCCTGCCCTGTTACATACCGCCACTCTGGCAAGCTTGATTAGTACATCCCCGTACCCCAAACGCATATTGCATGTAGCCCACAACAGAGGACAGCATCTGTAAAACAGTGCAATCAATGAAGCATTGAGGATCATACTTTGAGGACAGTTCTCTTCAACCAGGTATCAATCCACCCTGTTGTAGTGTCTGCCAACCCACACGGTGCAAGCTTGTCAAGGAGGATCTCATGCGCCACTTTGTCAAACGCTTAGCTGAAATCAAGATATTTTATGTCTGTGGTGTTCCCCTCATCCACTAAACTAGTTCCTCTGTCAAAGAAGGAGACCAGATTAATCTGCCACAGCTTGTTCCTGGCAAATCCATGCTGGCTATGAGCAATCACTGCTTTGCCATTACGGTGCTTAAAGACTGACTGTTTTGTAATCTACTTCCTCTTCTCTCCTCCCCTCCAAATCCTTTCCAGTTCGTCAACATCTTTCTTGGAATGCGGAGCCCCAAACTGAGCACAGTACTCTGAGAGAGGTCTGACCGGCCAGGGCCAGGCACAGTACTCAGAGAGAGGTCTGACCGGCCAGGGCCGACCACAGTACTCAGAGTCAGAGAGAGGTCTGACCGGCCAGGGCCGACCACAGTACTCAGAGTCAGAGAGGGGTCTGACCGGCCAGGGCCGGGCACAGTACTCTGAGAGAGGTCTAACCAGCCAGGGCCGGGAACAGTACTCCGAGAGAGGTCTAACCGGCCAGGGCCGGGCACAGTACTCCGAGAGAGGTCTGATCGACCAGGGCCGACCACAGTACTCCGAGAGAGGTCTGATCGACCAGGGCCGACCACAGTACTCCGAGAGAGGTCTCATCGGCCAGGGCCGGGCACAGTACTCCGAGAGAGGTCTGACCGGCCAGGGCCGGGCACAGAGGAACTAGAACATACAATGCTTCTGTTTCTGGCACCCAAAATGGCGTTGGCCTTTTTTGCAGCAGCGTTTCTCCATGAAATGCATGTCTACTGCTGCACATAACACCCGACTGAGAGTCAAGACCCAGCTCTGCCACAGATTTCCTGTGTGACCATTTCCTCTCTGTCTCATTTCCCATATTTAAAATGGGAATGATGCTTCCCTCCCTTGCATAGATGATGTGAGGGTAAGTCAATCAGTGCTCAGAGGTGCCTGGATAAAATGATGATGAAGGGAATCCTAGAAACACTTGGATAGAATGAAATACCCCAGAGCAGTTTTTTCCTCACCCTCTTTTTGTAAGAAGCTTTTACTTATTAATTTTCTCCCTGAAAACAAAGCGCAGCACAGATAATTTAGATGCAATGGGTGTGAGAGGCCTTTGGGTAATAACACCCCACGCCCAACAAACACACGTGCAGCTTAATGACCTGGGCCAGCTGTGGCTTCCCTATGTCATTCCCCACGTGGGCACGTAGAGACGTGCTCTAGGCACTTCCAGGCCCAGCTGAGCCGTTTCGTCACCCTGGACAACACAGTCCCGAACCCACCACCTCCTGCCCGCGCCGCAGACATGCTCGTAGCAAAGCTTGCGGGGTGGGTGGGCAGGAGGGGAGAGCACCCCGCTGCTCAGAGCTTTTGGGGAGATCAGGAATCCTGGCCCTGCTCTGGCTGCAGGTCTACAGCTCCCCTGCATTTGGGGAGTAGCAGCCATAGCTTTATGGAGCGACAGGAGGTCCCTCGGAGCCACCCCCAGAAAGCTGCTGCCCCAGGGAAGGTGTCCACCCCCTCTGGGCACTTCCATGGGCATGTGAAATACAATTGGCATGTTCTTTATTTTCGTGTATCATCCTGCATTAAGCTCTCATTCAATGTGAATGAATTGCAGGTGCATGAAGAGACGGCTCTTATGGGGGAAAAGTAAGCACAAAATAACCAACAACAAAAAGGAAAATCATGCCAGACTTTCAAGAGCAAGTTTTGATTTTGTGCTAAACAAATCTCGTCAGTGTGATTTAAAGCTGCTCTGTCCAGGAAGAGTGAAGCACCTTCTTCTGCAGAGTCTTTCTTAAAGTTGTCATCAGGAAGAAAGAACCGTCTTGAGGCTGCTTTGCCGGCACGGGTATCTCCTGAGCTGGCTCTTTGGCTGGCGAGGCGTGCCAGGCCAGATAGGGAGCAGACCTCCGCTCATGGGGAGAGAGCCAAGTACTGGAGGGATTGAATGCTTTATTCCAATTCTGCCGATATTTTGGCAGCCCGGAGAGTAAATAAGAGCTACATGGAGCTGCGCTATAGACCCACCTGGCATCGCTATCCAGTGCTGTGGAGACTCAGGCAAGCAAGCCGCCTCTCCATGGT
This sequence comes from Sphenodon punctatus, assembly GCA_003113815.1. NCBI lineage: Eukaryota > Metazoa > Chordata > Lepidosauria > Sphenodontia > Sphenodontidae > Sphenodon > Sphenodon punctatus. The sequence continues at coordinate 267,216 of QEPC01000216.1, read as the reverse complement.
GGCAGCGGTTGATTTTCAAGAACATTTCTTTGGTTTACTCTGCACGCCTTGGAGACAAAATCACTTGGATTCTGTTTAACTATGATCGAGTACAGAGGCCCAGTAGAGCTACCTCCTCGGAAGCTGAACCCACAGACCCTGTCCCACCCCTCTGGCCCTGAACCTTGGTGCACTCTCCGTCTGGACCTGCAGACCCTGCGCTCATCTAGAGCTTTATCAGGTGCAAGTTGGGAAGACAATGTGGCAGGATGAACCAATCTTGGGGAAGAGATCCACATTCTTTCTTCTGGGCTGCTGCTCTCTCCCAGGCCCTGAGGATCCGAGATCTCAAGCCCTGACCAACTCCCACGAGTCCCCAGCTGTCACAGGGGAGGGGGCACAGACCCAGCCGGGCCCAGGGGGGTCAGAGCGCCGAACCACCCACCCCACTATGCGCCCCACGCACGAGCTCAGACTCCTACCCTGGAAGGGTTCTCTCTGGGAATAAATGCCCGTCAGGATAGTGTTTGGACCTATAGGCCTCTCAGTGCCCAGCTCCCTATCATCATAGGGCGCCAGGCGAGTAGTAGGAGTCTGAGCCCCAGGCACGCAGGTCTCTCCACGCACGCTACGCTCAGGGTTGTGGGGGGGGGTCTGGGTGGGAGTGAGGAGGGAGTGCCCGGCAAGGAGGGGAATGGGGCCCCAGGAAGACAAGACGGCACACGGGTACAAGTCTCACACAGCTGAGAGGAGGGGGGATATACACTAAGGTTGGGCCTCAGGGCGGGGGAAGGGGAAAGGGCTAGAAGAGAAGGACTCGCGCTCCAAGCACTCACCCGCTCTCGCACTCACACGCCGTCACACGCACACAAGGGAAGGTTTAGGTAGAAGGGTCGCACAAACACACTCTTACTTCCAGTTGCCTAGGTCAGGGAAATACTCAACACGCTTAACTCTTTATCACTTTTCTCAATCAGAAGGCCGGTCTCCACTCAATCACCAGCGCCAAGTGCTTCTCGGCACTGGCTCTTATCTCCCTAGCCCCGCCCCTCTGCGTGCTCCCGCAAGCGTGCGGAGCGCCGCAAAGGGGGCGTGGCCTCTTCTCTCGTCTTGCTGGTCCCTGCCTTCCCCTGTTCCGCCTTCTGCGGCTCCGCTTGGGCGTCCCGTGCCGGCGGGGGCGCCCCGCCCCCTGCCACGGGGAGAGACGGGGGTGGTGCCTCCTTTCCGCTTGATGCTGTCGGGGTCGGGGCCGGGTCCGCCCCCCGGCCTGTACGCCGCGGGCGTCCTCGTCCCCCCGGCCAGGCCTTGACAGTAGCGTAATGCTCAAAGAGGGTTCAGATGCAGCTAAGGGTAAGAACAGTCAGTGCCAGACTGGGTCATATCAATGGTCCACCCAGCCCAGAGTCCTCTCTGCCACTGTGGCATCTTTGGTCGCTCGAGGGAAGGGTAGGTTTGGTTATAATAATGGAGGGATCCATTCCCTCCTCCCGATAGCCAGAAGTCTCATTCTTGAACAGCTTGACTAATAGCTATTTATGGACCTTTTTTCCAAGCTCTTATCCAATCCGTTTTTGAACCCTGTTAAACTATTGGCCATTGCAACATCCCCATGGCAACAATTTCCATAGATTAGTTGTATGTGAAGTAAAAAAAATACTTCCCGTTGTTTTAATTCTGCTGCTAGTTAGTTTCATCCGGTGTCTCCTAGTTCTACTATTTTGGGAGAGGATAGAATCCTAGAGTTGGAAGGGACATCCAGGGTCATCTAGTCCAACCCCTGACTGGGATGCATGATGAGGACAGCTACAACATCCTTGTCTAGCCTCTTTTTCAAAACCTCCAGCGACGGAGAATTTACAGCTGCCGCAGGCAGCTTGTTCCATTGTAGAATAGCTCTTACCCTTTGGAGGTTTGTCCTGATACCTAGCAGAAATCTGCTTTCCTGTAACTGCAGCCCATTCTCTCTAGCCCTGCCCACTGCAGCGATACACAACAGCTTCCTTGCCATCTTCTTGGGGGAAGACCTTTAGAAATTTCCAGACAGCGATTGTGTCTCCCCTTAATCTCAGCTTTGCTAGGCTAAACCTAGTTAGTTCCTTCAACCTGCCCTCAGAAGATTTGCTTTCCAGACCCTTTATTCTCTTGTTGCCCTTCTGTGCCCCCACTCCAGCTTGTCAACGTCCTTCTTCCAAGGAGGGACGGTGCTCCAGGTGGGGTCTGACTGATGCCAAATAGAGAGTGCCTCTTTCTAGAGGAAACACGGAAGAACAGATGTATGCAAGTGTAAGTCCACATACAAATATTCAGAGCTAAGGTAGTGTTTCCCTTTCCAATGAATTGTTAAAGATGACTGCAAACATCTCTGACCTAGAGGTAGAAAGTTAACTCCAAAGAACCTCCTACTCTGGAGGAGTCCCAGTGAAACCCTGCAAGCTTTAACTGGATTACCCCGGAGTAAGTTCTATGTGGATTGCGGCCCTATCCCTGCCCTCCCGGGTCAGTCCAGGGGGCCAGCTGTCTCAATGGCTTGGCTTGGACAGAGGCAGCCAAGGACGTTTCAGAAGAAGTGCATGAAAAAGGCCTTATAGAGAGTGGTCCATCCCTACGGGTTCAATCTGAGCTCCGAGAAGACGGAGGCTTCATTCCCCCCACTGTTTACTTGTGCACAGTGTGAGAAAATTATTTCCTTTTTATTGTTTAAAACCAACCTACTGCTTGTTAATTTCATCGGATGTCCCTTGCAGTATTCTGAAACAGGGTAGCTCTCGCCTCTGTCTTTACCTTCCTCTTTTAAATGGTTATAAAATGGATCTTATATGGATTTTAAGTTGTTTTAAGAACCTAAGAATTGCCAGACTGGGTCAGACCAAGGGTCCATCCAGCCCAGCATCCTGTCTCCGATGGTGGCCAATCTCGGTCACTTGGGAGAAGTCCCCAACAGGTCCCAATGGGGGGATCCATTCCCTGTTCTTCACTCTCAGACCGCGACATTCAACCTACTTGGCTAAGAGCCATTAATGGGCCTATCCTGCTAGAACTTACCTCATTCTTTTTTAACCCCAGCTGTACTACTGACCGTGACCACATCCTGGGGAAACAAGTTCCACAAGTTAACTGGGCGTTACGTGAAAGAAATTACTTTCTTTTACTTGTTTTCAATCCGTTGCCGGTTAGTTTCATGGGGTGTCCCCTAGTTCTAGTCCTATTTGAGAGGGTAAATCAGAACTTCCTATTTACTCGTTCCACACGGCTCATGATTTTATAAACGTCTGTCCCCTATTTTATTCTGTTTTGTTGTACTAATGTTGTGAAGTGCCCTGAGTGACATTCGCTGTGTGTGTGTGTGCGATATAAATCATATTTATTATTATTAGCTCTCTACTTTGTACCATTTATTATTTTATAAATCTCCATTTTATGCCCCCTCTGTTGTCACTTTTCAACTTTGAGGAGTCCTCACGTTTTGTGCTTCTTGTCTGGAACCCGCTCCACACCCCTAATCTTCTTCCTTCCCTTACTGCACCTTTTCCAGTTCTGCGCGGTCCTTTTCAAGGCGGAGCAGCTAGAACAGCACCCAGTTTTCAAGGTGTAACTGCGCTAATAATTTAAATTACGGCACAACGATGCTTTCGGTTTTACCTTGTTTTTCAACTTTCGGCCCCATTTCAACAGCTGCTGCATGGCGAGTGGATGTTTTCACTGAACTATCCCCAATAACTCTGGGGTCTCTTTCCTGAGTGGTAATGGGAAGGGCGGTATCTACATTGGATTAAATAAATAAGTTAATTTAGAACTCAAATGCTGAGTCTGTCTAAGGAAGATTTTTTTTTCTCCCGGTGTGCATTACTTTGCACTTCCCATAGTTGAATTTATATCCCAGTCACAAAGGTTTGTGAGATCCTTCTGTAACTCGTTGCAGGCTGCTTTGGACTTCACCATCTTGAATCATTTTGTATCATCTGCAGACTTTGCCACCTCGCTGTTCACTTCCCTTTCCAGATCATTAATGAATATGTTAGTAGCAGCCTTAGTACGGATACCTGCGGCACACTGCTGTGGATCTCTATCTGCTGTGAAAACTCTCTGTTCTTTCCCTTTGCTTCCTGTCTTTTAACCAGTTACTAATCCGTGACAGGAGCCTTCTGTCCTCTTTCCTCTTAGATAGACTGTGTTGTCTGGATCACCTTAGCCACATGCTTGCCTGCTCCCCGAGGACTCTTGATAGATTAAGGCACGACTTCCTGTTACAAAACCCGTACCTAACAAACCGTGTGTGTGTCTCTCTCTCTGAGCACAGTATTATTGTACTATAATCTCTATCAATTTGCCTGGTTCTGAAGTTAGGCTTATCAGCCAGTAGATCCCAAGGCCAATTTTGGAGGCTTAAAAAAAAAAAAAAAAAAAAATGGGCCTTGGAGAGTTTGCCCCAAATAAAATAGAAGTGTCTTGTTTGCTGTGAAGACTTTCAGCACTATTCTCTGAGTTATAGGAACAAAAGCTGCAGGTCTGATGTCATCAGGAACCTGGATAATTCCAGTTCATTCGCTTAAACTTCCTCCACTCCAAGTCAAGGACACGATGCAAACAGACAAGTATCGGACTGAAATTATTGTTACTTTTCATCATCCCTCCATGAAGTCAATTTGGAATGATATGGCATTTGAATTAAGAGTTCCGTGTTGCTAGCAAACTGGTTCCTCCTGCACTGAGTGGGAATGGCAGGGAGTGTCCTCCAGCTGGAATCCTGCTTCTTCTGAGGATAAGGATGATTTATTTCCCGACAAATCAATAGTCACTATTATTAGACTTATGGACGTGCATGATAGGGTTGCATTTGAAGCTGGGGTACAAATCCTTGGCTTTCTTTGAAGTAGGTGACCGATCCATGTGGAATTCCACCCAGGCTTCGTTTTTATGCCACTGGATTTCCTGTGTCATTTTTGTTTGGTTTCTCTGCCTGGATTTTTAATGCCGAGTCTTTGAATTTGGACTCTGGTTAAAATCTTTCTCGGCGTTGCAGATAACGATCTCTAAACCGACATTGTTTATCAACACAAAGTTTGTCGGAGGGATGGATCCTGATTAGATCTGGTGCCCTGGGTACTTTTGATTGGTCAGAATGTGGGGTTTTATTCTCTTTTAACTGAAAAAAATTAAGAAACCATTGTGAGCGCTGCAGTGGAGCATAGGCACACACAACCTTGCCTGACTTGCTGACGCCAGGCACACAGAAACTTGATGGATGAGCAGAGGGCAAGGTGTGCCCAGGCCTGATTGATTTGGAGGGAGGAGAGGGGGTTGGGGCCTCTTTTGAAAGCATGATGGATCGATATGGGCACACATAAGCCTAATTGATAGGGGGGAGGGGCAAAGGGTGGGCATCGATTCTTCTGTCATGTTACTCTACAGCAGTGAAGAGCTTTTGCACAGGAAATACTCCCTAGAATTTTTACTCCAAGGCCTGAATCCCCTTTCATCTGGTCCCCTATAAACCATTTAAAAACTCCCCGGGAATCCACATGTATCGTAACCTTGATACAGCCATGCACACAAAGTACACTTGAATCAAACCCACAAAAACCAGTCAGTTTAAAGCTAAGCCATTTACAGTATACCTCTTCTACGCCTCCTCCCATCCATACTGCAATGATTCTCCCTGCAGCTCAAGCACCACAACTGTGACTCGGTCCCCCTAGCGATGCCGGCGTCAAACTCCCTTTTGTAAACTATCGCCTCCCAGACCAGATGCTGACAGCTAGTCAGGCCTACATTCTGATCAGAAAATGGTGGCGGGTGTGTGTTTTGCCCAAAATGAAAGGGAGTGACCCTTGCAATGGCAGACACCCCTATTCATAAGTATTAAGGCTAACCAACGGCAGTTTAGTCTATCTGGGGATGGGGGGCAGAAGAGGGCTACTTTTTATCCCTCCTCCCCAACATACTAGTGTATGGGCCTGGCGGTTTGTGTTAGGAGGCAGTCGTTTGACAAAGATGTGAAGAGAAGGGAGACATAGTTAAGGTTGTGGTGTAAAGGCTACGACATGCTGCAGCCCAGGTCCCCTCGTCTCAAAAAGGGTAGAATAGAACTGGAGAAGGTGCAGAGAAGGGCCGCAACACAGATGATAAGGGTCTGGAGTGGCTTCTGTACGAGGAGAGGCTGGACGGGTTAGGGCTCTTCTGCTGGGAGGAGAGTCGACTGAGAGGGGATAGGAGAGACATTTATAAAATCACGAGTGGAGTGGAACGAGTAAATAGGGAGTTGTTATTTACCCTCTCAAATAGCGCTAGAACTAGGGGACGGTTTATGAAACTAACTGGCAGCAGATTTAAAATAAATAAAAGACAGTGTTTTTTTCACTCTAGGTACAATCAACCCGTGGAACTCATTGCCAGAAGATGTTGTGAAGGCCAGTGTCGTAGCTGGGTTTAAACACGGAATGGCTACGTTTCTGGAGGAGAGGCCCATTAATAGCTATTAGTCAAGGAGGTTTAGGGGAGGGAACTCTGAGTGTTAGGAGCTGGGAGTGAAGAGCAGGGAATGGAGGGCCCCATTATGACCTGTTGATTACTTCTCCGAAGCCACTGAGATTTGCTGCTGGGCTGGATGGGCCGTTGGTCTGACTCAGTCTGGCACTGCTGACATACTCAAACAAGGTTTGGGGAAATGCCTGCAGGTGAAAACGCTGAAGGTACATCCAACCTGGTAACTTTTCCGCGTTGGTGTCAGGAGTATCGTCTGTGCAGCACCCCACCTCGTCGTGCTCTTCTCGTCTGACCCTGATTGGGGGGCGGCATCTGTGAGATGGCGCTCCTGGCCAACTGCAGGGATTGCAAGGGTGCTTAGCAGGGGAGGCGCACTTTCAGAGAGGCGCGGTCCAGGCTGCTTAAGGTTTTGAAGGTCAAAACCAGCAGCTGGAATTATGCCTGGAAAGCTATTGAGAGTCCGTTCGGACTCTGAAGCACCAGTGTAATATGCTTGCGGCGAGTCGGCGACCCACCCCGGAAAGGAGCTGGGATGCCAAATCCTGCGCCAGCTGCAGCTTCCAAACAGTCTTCAAGGACGGTTCTACGTAGAGCGCATTGCAGTACTGGAGCCTTGACGGTAAAAACGCATGGATGATGGTTGCCAGATCCAAATCAGAAAGAAAAGGCCACAACCTCCTTACCAGATGGAGTTGGTGAAAGGCGCTCCTGGGCACCACGACAACCAGATGTTCCAGGTGCAACGAGGGATCCAGGACAGGAGCACCCCAAGGCTGCAAACCTGGGTAACCAGAGGAGTCTGGTAGAGTCTCAATGACAGGAGTCCCAATACCCCCCAAGTCACAGGGACAGCCAACCACAGCACCTCAGTCTTGTCTGGATTCAGCTTCTATTGGCTCATCATCATTCAGTCCCCAACAGCCGCCAGGCATCGGGTAAGCACTAAGACTGCGGGACCTGGGTTGGATGAAAAAGAGAGGTAGAGCTGGGTGTCATCAGCATATTGAAGATACCTCACCCTAAACCTCCGAATGACCTCGCCCAGCGGCCAAACCTCCGAATGACCTCGCCCAGCGGCCAAACCTCCGAATGACCTCGCCCAGCGGCCAAACCTCCGAATGACCTCGCCCAGCGGCCTCAGATACACGTTGAACAAGAGGGGAGAGAGGATGGAACCCTGCGGGACACCACGGGGGAGGTCCCGGGGGGATGACGAGCAATCTCCAATCACCACCCGCTGAGACCTCCTCGACAGGAATGAACAGAACCACGTCTGTACGGAGTAAGGGCAAGACAAATGGGCCTTTCTGTATTTGTCCCTGTGGATGGGAATGTGATAGGTCCATCTGTGTGATGTCATGCAGCAGTCACATTCTCATTCAGAGAGTCCTGCCAAACAAATAGGCAATAGAGAGAAGGTAGTAAAGTGATCTCTTTTATTGCTCCAATAAAAGAGGTCATGTTACTACTTTGTCTCTGTTGCCTATATTTGGGACCAACACAGCAAACCCTACTTTCTCTACACTGCCAAACAAATGAAATAGTGAATCCCCAAATAGAAATATCCCAGATTCTGAATCAAAGCTTCGGAACCCGAAACCCAGCAGGAAACAGAGAGCACTTGGCTTATGGGGATTCGAATGGACCCAGTTCCTCAAATTCAGGATTTGCTTCAGCTCTAGCTTGTCATTAAAAGCTATTGTCCATTGAAGTAAGAAGATGGGCAGCTGCCCAAGCCGAGTGCCTGCAGCCATCTGAGATGCAGGAGCCTAATTCAAAAATAGGAGCAACGTGGGGCAAGGAAACCAAGGGAGGAGAGGACGGTGGAATTGCTGGAGGAGCCTGACTGGAGGAATGGGAATCCAGCACCATACGCATGTGATCTGCATCCTGCTGCACTAACAGGATGGGAGTGAAACGTGGGGACTGTGTGTCTTAAGCATGAAATGGAAATGAAAATGTCATTGCCCGACACTGCACCATCTAGACTCCTGGACCGTGGGGACCGTGTTCTCAGCTTGGGGGAGAGGAAAGGGGCCTGGGGGTGCTTTCTCACTGTCCTACAGCAAATCTCCTGCAGCTGGCTTGTTCTCATTGATATTTAGGAATTTAGTCTGCCCTAGAAGGGGAAAGCTGAGCATACGCTCTTTGAGGTAGAGTGGAGAGAGAGGCGTAGCGGAGGGCACGTCTCCATTCCTGAAAACCCCAGGAGGAATCTACAAAGCAGCCTCTTGGCAGCTGTAGGGGAAGATTGCGGCTGGCTTCCAAGGAGAGGGGTAGTGTTGCCTTTTTTGTGTGTGTGCTGCCATCCTGTGGAATGAAGCACTAATAAGGGAAGTCATGTCTGACTGGAGCCAAGGAACTTGCAGGCTGTTGCAGCGAGGAAGGCACTTGTCCTGAGTGAGAGCCACCCCCAGGGCAGGTGGAGACTGAGTGGGGAGAGCCAGGCTGGAGGTGTCCTACCATGCCCTATGTCTCAGTCTGCACTAACCTCCCCCAGCGACTCCTGTGCAGCCCAGTTCAGCTGCAGTGGTGCCCGCAGCACTGGGACCATCTCCCGGCCCTGCTGCTCTGGACAGTGGCAATGAAGGTGGTAGTAGCCGGCCCGGCCCCCCTCTCAGCATGGCACCGGAACCGATGCTGGAGCAAGCGGGGACCTGTATGGAAAAGGGCATTGACAGTAATGGGGAACCCACGTAAGGTTGGTTAGGGGGCTCAGCCTAGAGAGCCTTGGGATCCGAGAGAGTTGTCCCAAGCTCTGGTAGTTTAGATGGTATTGATTTCCGTTGGTGAGCCTGGAGGAGAGCTTTGGTGAGTGTGGAAGCTCGTGCAATCACCTCAACAGAAACTGGGTCAAAGAAATAGGGTCATCTGAACTACTTTGTCTTCTGTCTTTCTCTTTTAGTATCAGAAATAGATTGGCTAAGTGGAGGGGAGCTTCCTTGCTCTGCCCCATCACGTCCTTCCAATCCCTCCCTCTTCCATCAGGCTGATGCCCCCTCTCCTGTCTTGTCATTCAGGGTCCCTTGTCCCCTGTAACTAATCTGCTCACGTGCCTCTGAGACTTCTCACGACTCTCTCCTTATCTCTGCCGATGTTTTCCTCCCCTTTGTGTCCTCCCCTTCTCCGTCCTAGATTGTAAGCCCTCTGGGACAGGGACCTGTCTGTAAGTAAGGATGTTTCGTGCCAGGCACATTGCCGGCCCTAGAGAAATAATATGAACTATAGGACCGGACGGTCTGGGTGTTCACAGCTACATTGATCCAGCTTGAGTGAGCAACGGAGTGGGGCAAACAGTAAGATCTCTTGCAGAGAGCTGAGGAGGAGCAGGAAGGGGGTGGGGGATTGGTTTTTCCATTGTTGGGATGGGGGGGGGTGTGAGTCCCCTCTGCAGAGTTGCATTCCTGAAAGATGAGCTCAGCTGGCAGTGTCTCCTGGCTCTAGTGACCTGGATCCTCTCTGCTTTCGGAGATGCTGCCGACATCCCGGCTAACTAGGCCCAGACCCTGCTGTGCTGCTGCTCAGATGATTCCAGTGCGTGCTCTGGCCGCCATTGGGGGAGGCATTTCCTTGGCTGGGGATCAGAGGCTGCCTCGGTGGGGAAGCTCTTGTGAAGCAGAAGGCGGCTGGGGAACCGGGGCGGGACCTGGGCTCAGAGGTTGCTGTGACCAGGGTTCAAGGTTCAGTCATCTTCCGTGAACTGCAGGCTTTCTGCTCTCTGCCCTTCCCATCTATCCTGGAGCCCCCGGACTTCCCTGGTGATTTAATCACATGCCTCTGAACTCGTCTCCTTTGTGGGGTCTACACGGGGGCGCAGCCCTGGGGCAGATGGTGGAATGGGGTCTCTTGCCACTTCTGCACATTTTTAAGGAACACTTTTGAAAATACATGTCGCAGGCCTCAGGCACCAATGCAGGAGCTGCAACATGGATTTTTCATAAATGTTCCTTAACAATGTGTAGAGGTGCCCCCGCTCCCCAGGTCCCCATCTTGCAGCACAAATTCACTTTCTAAATAGGGTTAACATCCCAGGGCAGATAGTTCATTCTACACTTGCTCTCATCGTGTTGAGTCTCATCCACCTTATTGCATGGGGTGGGGTGTGTGGAAAGCAACATGGGTTCCAATTTTGTGGAGGAGGGGGCTGGCAGAGCCAGGTGGGCTCATCTGGGCTTTCTTGGCAGGATTTGGGCATCATTCCCCTGACCCGCATGGAGAGGGACTGGTCCTGAGAACTGTGCTAGGTCTTTTTTCCTAACGCTCACTCAGAGGAGGGCAAAGCCCCTGCCCCTCAAAATTTGTGTCATTCCCCCTTCCATGGGCTTCCAGCTGGTGCTTCTCAATCACTTGCAGCTTGTTCAGACTGCGTCAGCGCGGCTACTGACTGGTTTAGGCAGCCGTGACCCTATTACACCCGCCCCCTGCATTCTCTCTAGAGCGGTGGATTGAATTTAAGATTCTGCTGCTGGTTTTTCGGGCCCTGAATGGTCTTCAAGACCTTCTCCTGGAGCCTCACCCTGATGGTTATCTGCACTCAGAAACTACCTGCTGTTTGGGGACCCCACCATCGCACCTTCAGTCGGTGGGCAATCGGCCCTTTGGTGCGGCGGGAACTCGCTCCCTCCAGCTGTCCGTCTCAGTTCCTCCCTCCTCACCTTTAAAAGCACCTGAAAACTTATCTATTCTTCAGGTGCTTTTAGAATCCACCTCGGCTTCCCCTTCATGTGTTTTGTCCTCCTCCTTGTAAATGCGTTTTATTGCTGTTGTGTATTTTTGTACAGCGCTCCAAGTGCCATTTAGTGGTGGTGGTGGGTTTGCGATAGAAACAAACTGTTATTAAACAAGGCCCCTGTACCACTAAACAGGCTGCTTCCCAGCAAACCCAGCTATTGGTTGCAAAGGTTTTAGAACACAAGGCTTAGGGGAGACCAGTCTTTTCTGTGCCCATCTGGGAAGCTGCCCCAGATCCCTGTGAGAAATGCATATGGAGCTTCTCTCTCTGTCTGCTTGGGGCACGTCTCCTCCCACCACCTCTTCTATCTGGAGCCCACGCGCTTGTGGGGAATGTGTCTAAATAAATGTATTTACCAAACATTATAATTGTAAAAAAGAACAACCCCAATCTAGAGAAAAGGCAAGCGTGTGAACGCAGCTGAGGGAAGGCAAAGCCCCGGAGCGCCCGGTCCCCTCTTGGGAACGGATCTAATCACTGGCCTCGTTCGGGAGGCTGGAGTCACAACATGACACCAGTAATAAAAGCACTTTTACAAAGTCAAGAGTAAAAGTGGCAGTGTCTCTCCATTATGAAAACCTATAATAAGAGTCAGCCTTTAAGGGGCTTGATCTTGTCTCTTTCAGCACTTTCAATGCAAGGGGCAGGCGGGTGGATTACACCACTTAAAAATGTTGTCTGGTCACAACCCAGTGTAAACAAGGCGGGATATAGAGCTGCTTGTCTACCAGGATGCAGGAACTAGGCATCCCATCCCGCGCTGCTGCAGGAGCGACTGTCGCTAACCTCCGCAAGGCTGCCGCCACAACTGGGGTGTGTGTGCGTGTGTGTGTGTGTGTGTGTGTGCGTGTGTGTGTGTGTGCGCGCACGCGTGTGTGCGCATGCGTGTGTGTGCTGTCTCTTATACACATCTAGATGTGTATAAGAGACAGATCCCATCCCGCGCTGCTGCAGGAGCGACTGTCGCTAACCTCCGCAAGGCTGCCGCCACAACTGGGGTGTGTGTGCGTGTGTGTGTGTGTGTGTGTGTGCGTGTGTGTGTGTGCGCGCACGCGTGTGTGTGCGTGTGTGTGTGCGCGCACGCGTGTGGGTGTGTGTGTGCACGTGCGTGTGTGTGTGCGCGTGCGTGTGTGCACGTGCGTGCGTGCGTGTGTGTGTGTGTGTGCGCGTGTGTGTGTGTGTGTGTGTGTGTGCGCGTGCGTGCGTGTGCACCCTAGGAGCAATATGGCTGACATGCACTGGGAGAGCAGGTGTATGGGCGCAGGGGTCCCTGGTGGTTCCGTGTGCTCTGGTAGCTCATCTCTAGAATGCCTTCAAGCTGCCTGGAGGGAGGGCTCTGGGAGCGGATGCATCCCCATGGTTCTGGTGGTGGATCTCCATTACGCTTCTAGCTGCCTTGGGTCTTTTAGCCAGTGGCCTCTTGAGTACCAGGGTGTTAATACTGTGTATTGTGTGTTTCCCTGGGATTTTGCGTCTGCAGGCAAATCTGAAGAAGTTCATGGAGCACTTGCAAATGCTAAATGTGGAAAAGGTCTGCAGGCTGCTGGAGAAGGGATTGGACCCCAACTTCCATGATCCGGACACTGGAGGTGAGACTGGCTTCCGCAGAGATGGGGGTGGGGGCAGCAGAAGGGGTGGAGGGCGACTGCTGGTGTTGGGGATACAGTGGGTTTCGGGGGAGGTTTGAACACAGAGTCCCAGTTACATGTCTTTTAAACGTTGTTACTTTGGGGTCAGAGAAAGCTTCTGGGGATCCATAGTCTGAGGATTGTTTGAATGTCTGGGACACTGTGTGTTTGCGTGTGTGTTTGCGTCTGCCCGGGGCTCTTGGGAGAGAGACGTCTGTTTTGTGGGTGTGGTTTGGAAGCATGAGATTACAAAGGACTCACGGAACAATTCTTTGTGTGTGTATGTAAGCGCTGGGTGAAACTGTGGCCTGTCTGTGGGATGCAAACTCTTGTATCTGCCCAGGTGAGAAGGGGTAGTCTGGCATTCCCTGCAAGAGGCATCCAGGGCACGAAGCGATCGATCATCGTGAAAGGTGGTGCGGAACAGGTGACTAGGGAGCTTCTGTTTATCTTTTCCAAAAAGACTAGAACTAGGGGTCACTCCATGAATTTAGCAGGGAGCAGATTGAAACAAAGGAAGGACTTTCACCCAGCGTACAATAAAACTGTGGAACCCATTGCCGGAGGATGTCGTCCAGGCCAGGAGTGCAGCAGGCTTCAAAAAGGGAGTGAATGCATTTTTGAAAGCCAGCTCCGTTAAGGGCTCCTAGTTGGGTTGGTCGGAGTACAAGACCCTTGGCTGTCAGGAGCTGGGGGCGAGGATGGCAGGAAATGGATGACTCCATTGTAACCTGCTGCGTCCTCTCCTGAGGTAACCGAAGTTGGTCTCTGCTGGAGACAGGATGCTGGGCTGGATGGAGTGGACCGTTGGCCTGACCTGGTAAATGCCACTGACCATTTTCTTTGGGTGATTTCAGACGTGACGCGGTGAGATTCACCACAGTGAATCAATAGCTTGGTGAGCCGCGCGGCCCCAACAGACGTGACAGGGGCGGCACCACCGCCCGGGGCAAACCAGAGGGAACCTGGGCCGGGGGAACCTAACAGATGTGACGTGGTGGCGAGAACTGCGGTGGGAGCCCCCACAAGGCACCGGGGTCGCGCGGATGCAAACATGGCCGCCTGAGGGCAAACGAAGCCACAGACAGCGGAGGGCCCCGCCCAGGGAAGGGAAACACAAAGGGAGGGGGTGGAGGGAGCCACAGCGCGAGCAAATAGCGGCCGCACGGAAGGCGCGCGAACTTCAAAATGAGAAGCGCACACCCGCACACGAAGCAGCACACCCACACAACAAAGGGGAGCCGAGCAGGGGGGCAGAGGGGGCACAAACCAGGGGGGACAGGGAACTCCACGGCCGGTTGGATACACGGGTGGGGGGGGCGAGGGGCCGGCACGGCCAGCCCACCAGGAGGGGGAGGGGGCAGGAGCCCAGCGGGCAAGGGGGACCAAGCAGCCCACGGAGACAGGAGGCAACATAAGGCATGGTGAAGCGCAGCAGGCGTTTATTGAGGACACAAGCGGCACCGGGCTGGCACAGAGCCATACAGAGCTGGAGCGCGCGGGCGCGAGAGAAGGGGCTGCAGCAAGGGGGCCATGGGGCCCAGTCTGGGAGGGAGGGAACCACCACAGAGGGCACACGGAGGGGTCCGGGGCGGCGGCAGCGGGTCCCAGGCGAGGGGGCGACAGGCAGGCGGGTGGCAGAGGGTCCCAGGGGGTCCAGCCGTCAGGAAGAGGCAGCAGGTGGTGGCGTGAGCACCCAGGCCACCGATGGAACGGAGGCGCTGAGGAGGCAGCCGGATGACAGATGGGCCCGGAGCGCCCTACACCCAGCTGCAGGGGCAGTTCCGGCAGTAGGTGCACATAGCGGGGCCACTGCTACAGTCCCTGGTAGAAGCTGCGCCAGGCCATGTGGAAGCAGATCAGGTAGAAGGCCTCGAAGGGATCCGCACAGCTCATCCCGAGTTGCACATCAGGGCGGCTGCACACCTCCAACAGGGCCGCCAGCTCCGGCCTGGAGGGAGGGGAGGGGCATGCCGTAATCGGCCGCAGGGGGCCAGGGCAGCTGGGACAGCTCCAGCAGACGGTAGTAGGCTGCCCCACGGGAGCGTGGATACCCACGGGCACCCTGCACGCTGATGAAGTAGGACACGGACACGGCAGGGCCACCCTCACACAGGCGGGTCGCATATCCCGGGAAGGCGCACGCACACTGAGCGGAGGTCGTCTCGGCAGGCTCCACGCCGCTAGGCCCCCCAGCATGTCTGGTAAGCGCCCCTCAGGGGAGGGGGCAAGCCCCAGCTCCTCACTGTGCACACCAGCGGTCACGACATAGCCGAAGCGCAGCATACCAAAGCTCAGGCACCGATAGGCATCCGGCCAGGTGGGCAGGGAGCGCAGGCTGTGCTGAACGATGGGCGAACGCCACAGGTCGCACAGGGCCATGCTCTCGCGGGCGGTCCAGGCACAGACAGAGCCCCTGGAGGCTCCGAGCGGAACCTCGGGCTGGGATGCAGCCGCCACGGTACAGCTCCTGGAGGGTCTGAGCCGCAGCGGCCGTGGGGGCAGCATGGGATGCAGGGCCGGGGGACTGGACAGGCAGACAGGGGCTGCCAAGGCCGACAGATAACGGCTGGACGGGAACAATGGGGCCGTTGTGGGGGGATGTGAAGGGAGTGGGCAGCGGACAGCTGCCGGCTTGCAAGGCCGGACAGCCCCACGCATACACACCTGCCTGTGGAGACAGCAATGACTGCACGCGCACGCACAGGGAGGGGCAGCGGCCCGAGCCCCCGGGGCCTGCTCAGGGTACCCCCGGTGTCGGTCCATAGCCGGTACCCTGGGGTGGGGCACACAACCGAGTCGTGCCTGGTGCGGGACATCCGAGAGGCCGTGTGTGTGTGTGTGTGTGTGTGTGTGTGTGTGTGTGTGTGTGTGTGTGTATGCACCTGTAGGAAAGAAAGCACTCGGGCACAGTTAGGTGTGCTAATACTATTTATTGTGCTCCCCCATCCCCGCCCCAGCCCCCGGTACACCCATGTGCTCCCCTGCCCTCCCACCCTCCCTCAGCGGTCCCGGATGCCTCCTCCCCACTCCATCCCCTATACTCCCCTGCCCCTTCCCCATCCCCTGCTGCCCCTAGGCTGTTCCCATCCCCTCCCGGCAGGGATGGCCAAGGCTACCGAGCCCCCCTCGTCTGAGGTGGAGGAGGAGGTGCTGTCAGCCGGCAAGGCCAGGGACCCTGCCCCCGCCCACCCCCGGGGGGCCCCTGTCTGCCTCCCACCCCCTGCGCCGCCTGCGACCGTATCGGGGCCCGGCGGGTCGACTGCTGGCGTCTGAGCTGTGGGGGCACGGGTCCCCAGATCCGCGGTCCCAGGTGTTGGGGTGGCGCCGACTGCGGTGCCGGCACAGCCTGTGGTACGGCCGGGGGGGTGGAGAGGGCACAGGTCCGGGCGCTGGCACGGCACCCGGTGGGGCTGCTGCCAGTATGAAGGCACTCAAGGCCCCGGCTTGCAGGAGGAGGGACGTGCCCTGCTCCAGTGAGCGGTCCATTTTACGGCCGAGCTTCTCGGAGCGGCGGTCCTGCCGGTCCGAGTGGGCCCAGAGTGCCTCCAACTGGCGGTCCATGTCCCACTTCATCAGCCACCAGTCCTTGCGCATCTCCGCCAACAGCGCCCGGTCCCTCCCCTCCACCTACTGCAGGGCCCTCGTGGTCCCCTCCTCCAGCCGGTTGACCGCCTCCAGCATCTCCTCGGTCTGTCGTGTGCTGGTGGTGACCAGCTCCTGCACCAGGTCCTCCCGGCGCCTGCGCGCCCGCGCTCGGTACTCCCGCATTCTCTGGGCCGGGGGTACCGGGGAGCCCCCGGCTGCGGCCCTCCCGTGCCCAACGTGGCTCTGTAGGGCTCTGTCGGGTAAGCATGTGGGTTGCCGTTCCGTTGCCCCCCCCTCCTGTCCCCATGCTCGGGCCACCCATGCACCCTGGGATGGGCACCGCTGGCTCCTGCACGGCTCCCTCTGCCCGTGCCCCTTCCCAGCATCCGGTACCGGGGGGGTGGGGGTTGCTGCCATCCCCTTCCACCCCCTGTGGCTCCCCTCCCCTCGTGGTCCCTCCGTGTGCCGTGCAGTGCCCCTACCTGCTCCCTTCGAGGGTGGTCGATCGCTGTGGCTGGTGTCTGCCTGGTCCTCGGGGCGGCATGCCATGAGGTGCAGGGTGACGGTCTCCTCCTCGCCCTCTTCCTCTGAGTCTGCTGGGGCGTGCGTGCCCTCGCCGGTGGTCGGGCTGGGGGTGTGCCGGGTGCATGTGCCCAAGGTCCCTCGCTGCTCCTCCGGGGCTTCAGTGCCCGGTGCACGGCCGTGCACGAGGCTCTCCGGCTGCAGGGGGGTGGGTGCTCCTCCGCGGGTCGCTCCTCCCGGGCGCCCCCTCCTACCGGGCGCCGGGCGATGATGGAGCCCTTGCGGTGGAGCACCCGGCTGAGTGCATCCAGGTAGGGGGAGGCCCGTGTCGCCCGCCCGGAGCGCCGGTTGTTGTCCATGATGTCCTTGAACCCCATTTTCAGCTCCTTGATGTTAGTCTCTTGGAGCCCCCACTGACCCCCCCCTCCGTGGTACTGGTGCCTGGGTGCCGGTCTCTCCGCTGCCTCCTCCACCTCCGCGCCCCCCTCCGCCTGTCCCTGGCTCCCTCCGGCCTCGGGGTCCTCCGGGGCTCATGCTTTCTTGCTGGTCTGTTTGTGGGTACAATGGGGGCTGCTGGTTAGGCTCCTGGTGGCTGCGGTCCCTCCCTCCTTCCCTCCCTCCCGTGCCCCCCCTCTCCCCGGCCTGGACCCCCCGCTCCCGGCTGCACCCCCTACCTTCTTCTGGGGTTCCCCCTGCTGCTGCTGCACCTCCTCCTCCTCGCCCTCTTGCTCCATCCTCCGCTTGTCTTCCACCTCCCTCCTCGCCATCGCCTTCTCCGCCACGTTCCCCTACTGCTGCCTGGCCTTTAAATCTCCCTCCGTGTGCCGCTTGTTGGTTGCCTGGCAGCGACGCTGCGTGCCGTCACCACGGCCCGGGGTCACTTCCTTTCACCGCAGCTGGGGGTTTCCCTTCAGACGTTACTTTTCCTTCACCCCTGCCGTGGTGAACATTCACCACACTTCTGGACCTCCTCCCACTCCGACCTCACAAAGCATGGTAAGATTCACCCCGGGCCGCGTTTGACTGTGGTGAACATCTGGATGCGAACGAACAGACGTCAACGGCTCATTCACCACGCCCCGCGTTTGACTGTGGTTGAGTGTGGTGAATGCCGAAAACGTAACGTCTGAAAGCACCCTTACTCACAGGGGAAGAAATACTCTAGGAATGGATGAGACAAGGGGTGTGGAGCTCTGGGTTGTGAAACAACACAGATTCCTGCTAGGGAGAGAGTCAGGCCCTCCCCCAGAGCACTGACCATTTGGACGCAGTGCAGGCTGCCTGTCCATGACAGGCTGAAAAGCAGCCGGAGGCCGGACCAGGCAGTTCTTTTCTTACTGTTTCTATAAGGAACATGGAATCTTCATCCTACTTGGCTGTGTCCTTCAGCCCAGTTCTGAGACAGGAGTAGTTACTGCCCTTGGCTGCGATCCACAAACAGCTGACTTCAGAGGAGTCCCATTGAAGCCCATAGTAAGGGGCTTGTGGATGGTGATTGTTGCTTTTAGCCTAGACTGGGCTCAATGCCTCTAGCACGGCCTGGACACATTTCCAACCTGTGAATGGAAGCTCGTATGGGCCATGGATTTCCTTTGGGTGCCTATCAGATCCCTGTTCTACTTTGGTCTTATCCAGCCTAACGGTCAGAACTGTGCAGCAACGGAAGAAGCTGGGGAGGTCGTGGCCAGACAACCATGTGCTGGGGATGCCGTAGCGGCAGTCATCCTGAATCCAAGTGGGGGTTGGACTAGATGGCCCCTGAGGTCCCCTCCAACGCTAGGATTCTACGACATTTGTTTTGTTTGCTTGGCTTTTACCCCCCAGGCCCCTAAAGCCAGACAGCCCCTTTTGAGGACTTTGCTGTTGTAGCTTCAGCTTTCTCCCACTGCGACGCCTTCCCCATTAGCTTGACCAGGCTGAGGGCTTGGGGCCGAAGTGTGGAAAGGAAATGTCTCAAAAGAATTCTGGATCCAAGGTGGTTTTGGAAACAGGCTTTACTTCCAAGGAGCGCGGGGATTTGAAGCAGACCATTTCTAGGTGCTTGGAAGATCTGGTAGTATGCAGGGAGAAAATACTATGATGGATCCTAGCGGTGTTTGGTTCAAAGCCGGGCAGCCTTGTGAGAGTGCAGCTGGTGAGGAGAACTTGTTACTGCCTTGGGGTGTCCCAATTCCTGTACAAATACTTCTTTGGGTTCCAGCACTTGGGGGCAAATCTGCTCCCACAGTCAGATCAGTGGGGTTTTTCACTCCATTCCCTCCTCTTCTCTCAGCCCTCTCGTACCACTTTCCACCAGTTAAGAGGAGCTCCTTCGGAAAGAGGAGCTCAGATGGAAGGGGCGACAGGGTGGCTGGAAGCCGGCTTGTTTCCCCTGAACGGCATGGAGCTGCGGAGGGGTAGCGCCCTACGTTTAAGTGTGTTGGTCACTTTAAGGCTGTGAGTGGCGGCAGTGGTGGTTAGGGCTGTAGCGGAATATCGCAGCGGTAGCTATTTCCGGCGGAAACAGTGTTTCCGCAATTAGTGGAACGGCATGGCAGAGGCTTTCATTCTGCGGTTTCATTCCGCGGTTCCGCTTATTTAATTCCACAACTTAGTGGAATCGTGGAAACATGACATTTTCTCTATTTCCGCAATTCCGCCAGCGCCACAAAGTAGCGGAATAGCGGATTTCCGCGATTTTTCTGCAATTTTTCCGCAATTCCGCGATTTGCAGAATTCCGGCGGAATTAGCGGAATATCCGCAGAAATGTCGCGATGTGGCGCGGGAAATTTCGAAATGGCGGAACGGAATCACGGCGCGGTAAAAGCTGCTGCCGCATCAGCCCTAGTGGTGGTGCGGGGCTTGAAACCCCACTGCCAGCTGCAGCGCAGAGAGGGAGAGGAGGCCACAGCTGACAGAGAGCTGGGCTGAGGCCGGAGTCTTCCGGTCGGACGGAGCTGGACAGCGTGTGAGCAGCGCGGGTAACCCAGAGCCGCCGCTGAGAAAAGCCCCTAGTGGAACAGGAGCAGCGGAGCCGCTTACTAAGGACTGAGCCTGAGGAAGGCTTGTGAGAGCCCAGGGAGAAGGCTTTAAACCCGCTAGGGGACTGAGAGCCAGCTGTGGCTTCCCCGAGGACACGGAGGGTCGGGAGCCCAGTGAAGGCCTGAGGCCACTGAACAGGGCTCAGGCATGTCGGTGCCCGAGACCCAGGAAGGTCAAGGGCTTTACTGGGTCGGAGTAGCCAGGACTTAGAAGGGCTAGCTGCTGCCCAAGGATAGTGTAAGCCCAGGAAGGCCCGAGAGAATTGTATAGAATCCTAGAGTTGGAAGGTACCTCGGAGGTCATCTAGTCCAACCTCCTGCTGAACGCGGGGAATCCACAGCGACAGCATCCCTGAGAGATGGCCGTCCGGCCTCTGTTTGAAACCCTCCAGCGAAGGCGAACCCACCCACCCCCGCCCTAGGCAGTGTCTGCTCCACTGTCCAACAGCTCTGACCTTTAGGAAATTCTTCCTAATGTTTAGCTGAAATCTGCTTGTTTGTCATTTGAGCCCGTTGGCTCTAGTCCTGCCCTCAGGAACAACAGAGAACACGTCTGCTCCATCTTCTCTGCGACAGCCCTTTAGATCTAGTTTATTTAGTCAGAAATAGTTTATTTATAATTTATTTATTTATTCAGATATAGTTTATGAAACCTGCATTGAGGGACTCAAGGCATGACTCTCGCATGACAAGGTTGCAGAACTTCCTGGCACTGGGGAATTTGGGAGAGCCTGGACCAGGTGTTGGGGTATACCTTTACGTTGGCCCAGGGGAGTTTGGGGAATCACAGCCCCAGAGGACGGCCTGGTGAGTTACGCTTTCACAAGACTGTTGGAGCTGGCCTTACTGCTGCATTGGGTGGAATCTGAGTTCCACCATGAGACTCATTTAGTCCAGGTGGCTTCCATTATGGAATCTTCTGAGGACAAAAGCCCCACAGTCTGATTTTCATAGCTTTCAGGGCCTCCTTCAAAGTAGAGAAGAGGCCTAGCATTTAGAGGTGTCACGAATGGTTGAATGCCAGCAGAAGCCACTGATTTTCGGCAGAGGGCATGTGGAACTTTCCATCAGTGAAAGATTTGTAAAACCTGTGGGGAACCTTCGG
This sequence comes from Sphenodon punctatus, assembly GCA_003113815.1. Taxonomy (NCBI): domain Eukaryota; kingdom Metazoa; phylum Chordata; class Lepidosauria; order Sphenodontia; family Sphenodontidae; genus Sphenodon; species Sphenodon punctatus. Next base: position 246,158 of record QEPC01000216.1, on the reverse strand, counting down.
CTCCTCTCTGCCTCCTTCCCATCTCTGTGCAAAAAGACAAATTGGCAGCATTAAGAACCTAACTAAACTAATCTGGCACCTGGGCCTTCATCATTGCTTTTGTAGAGCCCACAGTGGGCTAGAAATTTCCTGGAAAAGACAAAGAAGAGCGGAACCTGTCCTGAACTACTAACAGTTTAAAAAAATGGCAAACTTGGAAAAAGGAGTGAGGGAGAAGAGGAAGGCGTGGATGCACTCGGGTTACAGATGTGATTCAGCAGCTCGTACTTAGTTTAGGATGAAGTGCACCTTGGCCATTGCAAATGCATTGTGCTCACACCGAGGTATTTTTGTAGGAGATGTTGAGAAGGGGGCTTTTCGGAGGATTGGAATGAAGGGAGGGACAAAGACTCAGTGGTTAGGGGTTTCGGAAATATGCTTAACAGCTGCCACTGAGGAGTCCGTCTTGGGATGAATGCATGGGAACAAAATAGCCTTGCTAGGAAGGAAGACTCAGACCCTTCACAGTGATGCATTATAGTATCGGGTAGAGAGGTACAAGAAGTGAGTCTCAGCAGTATTGAGTGTGCAGATGCACGCGCGCGCACACGGATAAATAGAATGAACTGTGCAACAGAACTGAACACCTCTGTAGGCTTGCTTGAATGCTTGCCCTTTCTACTCATTTCCTACGGATCATTTTGCTGCTGGGATTAGGGTGTAGACTGCGGCCCAGATGGGAGTGCGTAAATGCGAACCCCCCCACGTCCTGTTTGTTATTTATTTATTTACTGAAATGTGATACCCTGCCCTTCCCCTAAGGCTCATGGCCGCTTACAATGTAAAAGCACATTCTCCCCCCACTCCTAACCCTGCCCCGGCCGGGACATACTAAAACGCAGGCCATGGATGGACAATTGGCAACAATGCCAGCCAAACGCTTTGCCAGAAAGAAAGGTCTTTCTGTTGCCTATGGCCATATGCGCAGGCCCCGACTCTGCTGGCCCTCCAGGGGGAAAGGGTTCCGCAGCACTGGGGCAGCCCCTGAGAATGCCCCTCTGGGCTCTCTTCTCATCGAACACGCTCCCAGGGGACTGCACGGTTGTGATGGAGCCTGATAGGAGAGGCGGTCTCAGATATGTGGGGGCCAGGCCATTTAAAGGGCAAAGCCAGCAGCTTGACTTGTGCCCGGGACGCTCTGGGTAGCCCATACAGGTGGGATGTCCTCGCGGCGACCCACCCTTGAAAGGAGCTGGGCTGCTACGGTTACGCTTTATAAATAGAGAAAGCTCGATGCGCGAGGACTGGCGTACCGTCTGCTTTGTGGCTAGTGAGAGAGGGGAGTAGTGGCTAGGCCAGCCCCGGCCACCTCGGCGCTGACAGCAGCATTCAAATATCAATGTTGGTTCTTGGCATTTACCCTGTAATTTCAGTGCTACCTTTGGTTGGGCATTGCTGGAGCCCCTCTTATCCAGCCTTGGCTGGAGCACAAAGCCCGGCCTCGCTGGCACGGTGCCCTGCCTTTCAAGTGGAGCCGTAAGTGGATTTTAACTTCCCTCCATCACCAAGGCTTTCAGAGGAACTGCTTGAAGTAGCGATTGCTTCAGCAAACTGGGAAGCTGGGCTGATTTGATGAATTGATATTTATTTATTAGTTGGATTTTCTTATTTTAGTATTTCCTTTCCCGCTGCGCTTCCCTTCCGGCGGGTTTGTTAGTTAATAAAACACATGCAGTGTGAATGGAAATGGGTACGAGTGCCTTTTTCCCAGAGCTGAAGGCTTTGTTAAGAAGAAGGGGGCTCTGCGGCCTGTCCGGCAAGGAGGAGTCCTAGAACCTTGCAGTGAGCGCGGTGCTTCTCCCCGGGACAGGGAAACCCACACGTGCACACACACCAAGTTAAAGACACTAGTAGCCAGAGAAATCAAACTAGAATTTCCTTTAAGTTGAACTGCCTTTTCCTCACCCTAAGTCAACTAAATGGGCCACGTTTTGCAAGGGATAATTCATCTTCCCTACTACAATTTCCAGATAACTCCAAAGCTGCTGCCCTGTAAGCCTTGCTAAGTACTAAGAGTCTATTCCGGGGCGGCTGAGACAGTTGCTTTGCATCCTGCATTCCATAGCTGAAGTGATCAAATCCAGCCTTCAGTCCTAAAGGAAACATGTACTTTGCTCCGGGGGCTTAGCAGGATTCACCTCCACCTCAGGCCCAGCATACGTTTTTATTTAGGGGCGAAGGACAGATTTGAACTATTAAGCTAAATGGATTCTTAACGACTTCCATGTCCGAGCAGGGGAGAGAGGAGGGAATCCTGCTTTTTGGGAGTCTACTTTCTGAGTGATCAACAGGGAAGCTCTCCCTCTGTCCCTAAAAACATAAGTAGTGCCGGACTGGGTGTGACCAATGGTCCATCCAGCCCAGCATCCTGTCTCCGACAGTGGCCACTCTTGGTTGCTTCAGAGAAGTCCCCAACAGGTCATAATGAAGTGATCTATTCCCTGATGTACATTCTCAGTTCCCAGCAGTTGGAGTTTATGTCCTATACCCTACTTGGCTAATACCAACCTACTTAACTACCGCCCCTCACCCTAAGATCTCAGTGCTGAGTCTGTAGTAACTGAATGCTAAGAATGAAAATCCCCTCACTAGTTTCTATTGGATTGAGATTGAACTCTTATAAAGATTCTTGCCAGCATTTTGTGTGTTTCCTCTTTGAACATTGAGCAGCCTACATTACCACAACCAGGTCCAACTCTTTACGGTTTGTTTAAGCTGACGGTTTGATAAGCCAAACCATTTTAGCTACCCCACTAAACGTGACTTAAACAGATGCCATTGTAGCCTCCAAGAGCAGTGAATTAAATTAACAGGTTTAAAACAAACAAAAGTCACAATGAACCTGTGGAACTCATTGCCGGAGGATGTTGTGAAGGTCAGTAACATAAGTGGGTTAGAAAAGGAATTGGATGAATTCTTTGAGGAAAGGTCTGTATATATAGCTATTAGCAGAGTGATTAGGGGATGAGGCCTCTGACGACTGGGGGCCAGGTTATTAGGGAATGGATCATGCCATTAGGGTGTGCGATGCAAGGAACACTTTCTGTGGCTCCTTACTTTCACCTGCACAGAGCGCCTATGATTCTCCTTCTAATGGACCCCTGGTGGCAGCAGGCACCTTCCCTGTGCTTTGGTGGCCGTGTTCCCTCTCCCCTCCACCCCCTGCTGAGGGCACAGAAGAGGAGGACGTTCGAAGCAGTTGGGCATGCTGCGGGAGGCAGGAACTGTGTGCTTGACTTGATGAACTCAAATTCTTAAAGGTTTCAAATCAAATCAGTTATCAGTTTTTCCCAAAGTGCAGCTGAAATTGACTATTGTTAGTTGGTGCATTAATGCATTCATCCCGGTAGACTTTATTTATTTATTTATTTATTTATAAAAACTTAATACCCCACCCACCCTTCCTCGCACAGCAGCTCTGGGGGGCTTACAAAACAGTGATAATAAATAAACATTCAAACTGAATAAAACAAATCAAAACAGGAGGTTGCTTAAAAAAACAGCCCCCACTTCCCCCATCTCCCCAGCCAAACACCCGGTGGAAAGAAGGGGGGACTCGCCTGGCCCCGAGCCTTTTAACGTTCTGGCGAGTCTGTAAAACCTGGCTGTTCGCCCAGGCCTTGGGGGGCGGGAGGTTTTTTTTTTATCCCCCTACCCTTCTTTAATATTCGTTATTATTTGTTGTCCCTTCCCTGTTTTATTTGTAAGATTTTTATAACTGTTTTAAATGTTTTTAAGGTTGTTTTACTTTTTGAAATTTGTTAGCCGCCCCGAGCTGCTTGCAGGAGAGACGGGGTATAAATGCATTCAATAAATAAATGAGGCCAGCCAGGCCTCTGCCGGGAGGGAGTTGCACAGCCTTGGTGTGGCCACTGAGAACTCTCTCTCCATAGTTCTCTTGGGACAAGAGAAAATTGTTGGTAAAACTAGGTCCGAGTCTCCCTTATTGAAGCCAATAGAGAGCTATATTATTTCTCTGAGCTATGTGTTCATTCTCAAAGTCTGGATAAAGTCTTTTCACCCCTTCTTTTGGCAGAGAAGAATGGATTTATTTATTTATTTACGTTTTCCCCCTGCCCATTCCCTTGAGGGTCAGAGTGGGTTACAAAATAAACCCAAATAAAAACAGATAACCCCCCCACCCCCAACCCTAGTCCTGCCTGCTGAACACCTGCCTAAACAAAAAGGTCTTAGAGCACGTTCAGACCAGACATTCTGCATGCGAAGGAAGAATCCGGAAGCCAAAACATGGACGGGGTTCGTCGGGTGTGAATGCCCCCTCTTGCGGCTTTGCTGGCGATCATCCAAGAGATTGCAGACCGGATTTCCCCTGCTCTGCAACCTCCCGGATGGTCGCCAGCAAAGCTGCATGTGTGCGTGCGTGTGTGTGTGTTTGCACCTGACTGCCCGCGGGTGTGTGTAGCCACGGGTGTGTGTGTGTGTGTTTGCACCTGACTGCCCGCGGGTGTGTGTAGCCACGGGGGTGTGGGTGTTTGCACCTGACTGCCCACGTGTGTGTGTAGCCAAGGGGGTGTGGGTGTGGGTGTTTGCACCTGACTGCCCGCGGGTGTGTGTGTTTGCACCTGACTGCCCGCGGGTGTGTGTAACCACGGGGGTGTGGGTGTGGGTGTTTGCACCTGACTGCCCGCGGGTGTGTGTAACCACGGGGGTGTGGGTGTGGGTGTTTGCACCTGACTGCCCGCGGGTGTGTGTAACCACGGGTGTGTGGGTGTGTGTGTTTGCACCTGACTGCCCGCGTGGGTGGGTGTTTGCACCTGACTGCCCGCGGGTGTGTGTAGCCACGGGTGTGTGTGTTTGCACCTGACAATGACAAGTCCCCCCTCCCCCGGGTGCATATTTTGGCTTCTGGATTCTTCCCCAGAACCAAAACATGCACAGAACGTCAGATGTGACTGTGCTCTTACTTACATCCCTTGCAGAAGAGACGCAGGCTTGGACTCAGATGAAGCTCCAAGGGGAGGGAATTCCATAGCTGTCGAGCAGTCACTGAGAATGCCTCTGCATGCCCTTGTTGAGGAAGGTTGGAGGGCAGATGGTACCTGCATAGGGTACTCCTGACTGAGCCCAGAGGCTGCGAGGAAGAGGTGGTCTTTCAGATATTTGGGATATGTATGTGTGAGCACTTCTGTGGCTGAGCTGGAGCAGGCAGAAAGTCATGGTGCTGGCTCCTGAGACAGTTGAACCTCAGCTCAAGGCCCCCAGCTCTGCTCTCGCTCCATGCTATCACTCTTCTCCTGAGGCATCATCAACCCTGCAGGCCCTGGCCCATGTCATCTTCCTTCTGATCAAGCTCATGCAAAGTTTCTTAGAGCCTAGAACTCAGCGGTTCAGCAGGTCTAGTTTGCATCGTGCTTCCCAGCTACGCTGAGTATTCCATATGGAAGCCTCTTTTTGCATTTGTGATGCTAGGCTGGGCTGGAAATCGTTCAGCACGTATAGTTTTATGCACCCAACCCTTCTTACAGTGGAAAATGTGCCGGCACATAAAGACTTAGGTAAGAGAGCCTGAAAAAGAAACGCTTTCATGAAGTATATTCTGCCTGATTCTTCAACTGTCCCTGCTGTGTGTGTGTGTGTGTTGGGGCTTCCCTGCCCTGCCCGACAACTAGGGTTAAGGAGGTTTCCGTACCGATTGTGGCATCCGTGCAGCGCTGGGGTGCCCCCTTGATTGGGACTGCAGAGAGCGAGCGAGCGGGAGGATGCCCGGTTCACTCTCTTTAGAGGTAAGAGCAAGAGGATAACCTCAGCTCAGGGCACAGCCTTCTCCCTGTTGAAATCAATGGCACAGCTCCCATTGACTCGGATAGTGGAGGCCTTTCCTGCCGTTACGGGTAACATGCTGAGGTCCAGTGTTCACACGTCACCGCAGCACCAGCCTAAAAAATGCTCTCCGTGGAATTCGTCTTTTAGAAAACCAAGGAAAGTCCTAGACCAAACGTTTTAACTAACAATTGCTAATAGTGGCAGCCGGTGCCCCAAATATACAGCTGGGCTTTAGGTGGCAGACACTCCCGCTACTCCACACCCCTCTTCTTGGCACTGTCGGATGCTGGCCTGGTTGCCGGGTGGTTCCTGACAAGATCCACCCCCCCCAGCCACTCAGCATAGCTACAAGCAGTTTCACTGGTCACAGAGCTGCTGGCACACTTCTTGGGGATGCCCCTCTGGGGCTCCCTGTCTCCCTGGGGTGACCAGCCCCTGGCCTCCTTCGGTTCGGTTCAGCTCTCTGGCCAGCTCCCAGCAGAGCTCTGGCTCGGTGATCAGACACAGACTGCCTGCCTGCCTTCCAGGCTTGGCTCCTCTAATAGCCAGGGCCCTGTGTATTCTGCAATATTTCTTTCCAGATTCTGCAACCAAGAAACCTAAATCCTGTGAGCAAAAAAAGAAGAGTCTGCAAGCAGAATTATACAAATTAGACAGAGCCTACAAATTATGTAAATCAATTTCTCAGCATGCCTATCAATTCTGAACATCTTGCACTCCAGAAAACCTCTCCTAAATATTAATAATAATAATAATAATTATTATTATTATCAAGTATTTATATAGCATCAGCAGTGTACCTGGCGCTAATTGAATAGATACGGTCCCTGCCCTAGGGCTTACAATCTGAGAGCCGTCGGGGTGGGGGGTGGGAGACGAAGGAAGGAGAACAGAGGGAGAGACAAGGAGTGTAACATTCACGAAGATGCGAGGTCCCAGATGCACATGCATAAATATCATATGGACATAGCTTCAGGGGACAATCCTCTTCCTGATGAAGGTGGGGTTGGTTCTCTTCAGCAACTGTGGCACAGGCCTCATTGTCAGAACAAACACCTGCAGGTAACAATGCTCAGAGCTCTGACATTCATTGGGTAACTTGGATCCTCCCCACTCAGGCTGTCATTCTGCGATGCCAGAGGCAATTTCTGCAACAATTTGGCCAAATGCAAAATTCCATGAAAATGGCTGCAGTCATAGCAGTGCAGAATGCACGTGGCCTGGCTAGGGGGCAGGACCGAGGCAATGAGGAGGACAGCGCTTGCCCCATCACAGGGACTGTTTACCTGTTACCCTTTCCTGACTGCCTCCACCCCAGTGAAGTTTTTAAACCACTTAGTGTACATGTGACTGAGCTTGGGAGGGGCAGGGAGATGGCATGGGGGTGGGGGGAGAAAACTGTCTCCATTACCCACTCCTGCCTTTTTACCTTGACGGAGAGAGCGGCTTTGACCCCTGTGTGCTCCTGCCTCGTGGGCTAAGGCTCAAGCCTTTCGGTTTATTCTCGGCCTGTTCCTGCAGGCTCTGGCACTGTTTAATATGCCTCCTGTGGCCTCTGTGCTCTCCTATCTCCTCTGGCTTTTCTCTTTGTTTTAATTCTCCCTTTGTTTATCTCCACTGTTTTCTGTGTTTTGCTTTCCTGATCCCTTATATTCTCTCTTCTTTTCCCTTTTGATCCCCCCCGCCCCCCAAGAAGAATAACATAGCAATTGTTTATCATGAGGCTAGCGTAAGATTATGATGGTCATAGCCATTCATTTCTTGGCTTTTAAGGTTTTGAGTTTTTGAGTGATGGGGCAGATGGAAGCTTAGCGCCCTTCTCTGACGTCTGGAAGGAAGGCTTTAGAATTTCCTGGGCTTTTCTTCCGTGGTTTCATTTGTGTTAATAATGACAGAGGCAATATATCCAGCCCTTCTGATTCTCAAATCTGGGTGCATGGCAATGTGCCCACTTACCGTAGAAAGGGCAGCTGCAGGGAACCAGCTACAGAAGCCCCTTACTTTGCAAATCTGGCGAAACTCGAGGGTAGCTGGAACCCAATGGGTTTGCAAGGTGGGTTAGAGCAGTCCCAGCTGTAGCAGCTCGGGAATCAAGGTGGTTTCTGAGCCCCGGGGGAAGGGAGCCAGTCCCAGGCGTCTCCCAGGGATACCCAGGAAAGACATGATGGGGGACACTTTTATTTCTGTGCATTCAGGGACATGGATTGTCCAAAGAAAGGTTACAGTTGGGTTTTTGTAGAACTGAAATGGATAGTTAATTTCATAACGGTGGTTAGTGACCGGAATTCTGGATATTTATTTATTAACTATTTTACCCTGCCCTTCCCCGATGGTTCAGGGTGGCTTACAAAAAACATACAATATAATTAAAAAACATTAAAATACAATTTCCCCAAAGAACCCTACCCACACCAACCTCCCCTACCAACCTCCCACATAATCCCCATTCCCGCCCACCTCAACACTCCCTACCCTCCAGTCTTCCTCCCTAAACCCTACCGCCCAGTCCCATCCACCCTTATCCCTGCTTGCCAAATGCCTGGCCAAACAAGAAGGTCTTGTATCTTCTCCAGAAAATGGAGTGTCATAACTGTGGGGCAGCGACCCAGAATGCCTCTCTGAATGTCCTTGTGCTAAACCTTTGTGGGCAGTTGGTACCTGCAAGAGGGCACCCTTGGCTGAGCTCAGAGGCTGTGACAGAACATAGGGGAACATAAGCACATAAGAAGTGCCAGACTGGGTCAGACCAATGGTCCAAATAGCCCAGCATACTGTCTCCGACACTGGCCAATCATGGTGGCTTGGGAAAAGCACCGAACAGGTCACAATGGGGGATCCATTCCCTGTTGTTTCCCCCCAGATCCCGTCATGTTCCCTGATCCTGTCTGGCTAATAGCTGCTAATGGACCGATCTTCCAGAAACTTGTCCAAACCTCTTTTAAACTCAGCTCTAGTACTGGCCCTTACCACAGCCTCTGGCAGTAGATTCCACAACCCAATTATACGCTGAGTGAAAAAATATTTTATTTTATTTGTTTTAAACTTGCCACCCATGAGTTTCATGGAGTGTC
>QEPC01000216.1:201822-235394 GCA_003113815.1 Sphenodon punctatus | reverse complement strand
GTGGGTACTTCCCCAAAATCCTCCGCAGTGAAGACCGACGCAAAGAACTCATTCAGCTTCTCTGCAATGTCCTTATCCTCCCTGAGCGCCCCTTTTACTCCCTTGTCATCTAATGGCCCAACTGACTCCCTAGCAGGCTTCTTGCTTCCGATGTATTTGAAAAAGTTTTTGTTGCTTGTTTTTGTCTCTTTAGCAAGCCCCCCTTCAAAATCTCTCTTGGCCTCCCTTATTAACACTTTACATTTGCGTTGCCAGTGTTTATGCGCTTTCATATTATTTTCATTGGGACTAGCCTTCCATTTCTTAAAAGATGCCTTTTTGGCTCTAATAGCCTCCTTCACCTCCCCATTTAGCCATAGTGGAAGAGTTTGGGTTTTCCTGCTTCCTTTTTTTGCTTGCGGGATGCATTTAATCTGGGCTTCCAGAAGGGTGCTTTTAAACAGTCTCCATGCCTCTTGCAAACTTGTAGCCCTTGCAACTGGGCTTTTTAGTTTCTTTTTAACTAGTTTCCTCATTTTGTCATAGTCTCCTTTTTAAAGTTAAATGCTGCTGCTGTACTTTTGTTTATCTTTCTCCCTCCAGAAATTATGTCCAATGTGATCATATTATGATGGCTATTGCCTAGTGGCTCCGCCACAGGTACCCCTTGCACCAGGTCCTCCGTGCCACTCAGGACTAGATCTAGAATAGTTCCTCCTCTCGTTGGTTCCAGACCCAGTTGTTCTAGGAAGCAGTCAGTTAGGGTATCCAGAAATTTGACCTCCACGTCCCGCCCCAAGGAAACATTCCCCCAATCAATATTAGGGTACTAATTGAAGTCACCCGTTATTATTATTATGTTGCCGACTTTAGTAGCCTGTCTAATCTCTTTTAGCACATTGCTTTATCAGTCTCTCTGTCCTGGTCAGGGGGACGATAGTGTAGCCCTGCTGCGATACTCCTCCCCTTTATACCTGGAATTTCTATCCATGGAGATTCTAGGGAACAGTTTGCATCCTTTAAAATTGTATTTGACTCAATGTTGCCTTTTAGATAGAGCCACCCCACCGCCTACTCTCTCACTCCGATATATTTTGTACCCTGGTATTACAGTGTCCCACTGGTTCTCCTCGTTCCACCATGTCTCTGTGATGCCTATAATGTCTAGATCTTCATTTAGCGTCGACATACACTCTAATTCTCCCATCTTAGCATTTGCATATAGACATTTATGTGTATTCTTGTTATTCTTCTTACTGTGCGCATTATAGGGGACTGTATCAGGCACCCTGGAATTATTATTTATCTGTTCTCCAGTGAATTCCACCTGAAGTCCCTTCATTTTTATCCCTTCCTCAGTCTTAAGGAACTCTGAACCCCCTTAGTTAACATCCTCCTGCATAGATGCCACAGTCCGAACTGTGCACTCCGCAGTGCCTGTCGGCTTTCTCCCAGGTTCTAGTTTTAAAAGTGCTCTATCACATTTTAATTTTTAGTGCTAGCAGCTGGGTTCCATTCTGGTTAGGTGAAGCCCATCCAGTCTCTATAGGCTTCCCCCTCCACAGAAGGCTGGTCCTTCAGATACCTGGGACCCAAGCCGTTTAGGGTTTTATTGGTTAAAACCTGCACCTTGAATTGTTCCAAGAAAGCTATTGGCATCCAGTGCAGACTCCGGAGCACCTGTGTAATGTGCTCCTGGCAGTCCGCCCTCGACAGAAGGCGGGCTGCTATGTTCTGCACCAACTGCAGCCTCCAAACAGTCTTCAAGGACAGCCCCAGGTAGAGCGCATTGCCGCCATCTAGCCGCACGGTTACAAAGGCATGGATGATGGTGGCCAGATCTGGATCTGATTTTTTAAAAAAGGTCACAGCCTTCTCACCAGATGAAGTTGATGAAAAGTGCTCCTGGCCACTGCCGCAACCTGACCATCCAGGCACAGTAGTGGATCCAAGAGTACCCCAAGGCTACGAACCTGAGTGACCAAGGGAGGCTGGACCCCATCAATAACAGGGGTTCCTATGTCCCCCAGCTATCATCACTTCAGTCTTGTCTGGATTCAGCCTCAATCGGCTTGTCCACATCCAGTCCCTAACAGCAACCAGGCACTGGTAAGCACCGAGACTGCAGGACCTGGGTCAGATGAAAAGGAGAGAGAGACCTGGGTGTCGTCAGCATATTGATGACACTTCACTCCTAATGATCTTGCCCAGCAGCCATAGATACGCGTTGAAGAGAAGTGGGGATAAGATGGAACCCTCCGAGATCTCACAAGAGAGCTTCTGAGGGGATGACGTGCCACCTCCCATCACCACCCTCTGGGTTCTGCTAGCCAGGAATGGGCAGAACCACTCAAGGGCGGTCCTGTGCACCTTAGCCAAGTCCCACAGCTGTGTCAACATTCAACACCCCATAATCAACCCTATCAAAGGTCTAACAGAATCAACAGGGTGCCCTGTCAAACACCAAGCCAGATTGTCAACCAAGGCTACAAGTGCAGTCTCCGTGTCACGTCCAGGATGCAAACCTGACCGACACGGATCCAGGAATCCAATAGCATCGAGACGGGCCTGCAGCTGTGAGGCAACCACCCGTCCAATAACGTTCCCTAAAAAGGGAAGGTTAGAGACAGGGCAGCAACTGGCAGGGGAGTCAACAACAAGAGATGGCTTCTTGAGCAGGGGATGGAGAACCACAGCTTTGAGACCGTCAGACTCCCTGCCCTCCTTAAGGGATGCACTGACAACCCCATCCAGAAATGGCCCCAGTGTCTCCCAGTTGACTTTCACCAACCAGGATGGGTATGGATCTAATTCCCAACTGGTTGCCTGTACCGCTGCAAGCACCACCTCTGCATCTGTGGGTGAGATTGATCAAAGTTGATCCAAGTAAACCGGACAAGACCAGGCCTCCCCAACCCCAAACTGACTCTGCATCCAAAGTGGCAGTGCCCAAGTTGAACCAAATATGAACAAATTTATCCACAAAGTAATCTAATAGATGAACTGATAGGTGAGTGTGTACTGCAGTGCTTAACCAGAGGTAACACTGGTTTGTTGGTTTGTTTATTCCAGTTTTTACCCTGCCCTTCCCATTAAAGCTCAGGGGGCTTATAAAAACAACATATAAAATAGCTTAAAATCCCTTTAACCCCTTCCCTAAACCTTTTCTCTACCCCCCCTACCTACCAACCCTATCCCTGCCTGCCAAATGCCCGGCCAAACAGAAAGCTCTTACATTGCTTCTGGAAGATGAACAGGCTCAGACTTAGACAGATCTCCAAGGGGAGGGAGTTCTATAATTGTGGGGGCAGCCACTGAGAACGGGTCTTTGCATGATCTTGTTGTGGAAACTTCATGGGTAGATGGTACCTGGGAGAGGGCGCTTCTATTTGACCTCAGAGGCCCCAAATGGAACATGAGGGAGGAGGTGGTCTTTCAGATGCTTGCACCCCAAGCTGTTTAGGGCTTTATAGGTCAAAACCAGCCCCTTGAATTGTACCTGGAACACTACTGGCACTCAGTGCCATCTCTGGAGCACTGGTGTCATGTGCTCCCAGTGACCTGCCCCGAAGAGAGGACAGGTTGCCACATTCTGCACCAACTGCAGCTTCTGAACAGTCATCAAGGGCAGCCCCTCGTAGAGTGCGTTGCAATAGGCTAATCTCGAGGTTACGAAGGGGTGGACGATGGTGACCAAATCTGAATCTGATTAAAAAAAGGTTGCAGCTTTTCAACCAGATGTAATTGGTGAAAAGTTCTCCTGGCCACTACAGCAAGTTGGCATTCCAGGCAGAGCAATGGATCCAAGAGCGCCCCAAGGCTGCAAAGCTGAGTGAGCAAAGGAGGCCAGAGCTCATGAATAACAGGAGTCCCTATGTCTCCCATGCCACAAGGCCCGCCAGGTGGCATCACCTCGGGATATTGCATAGCCAATTGATTATTTTTCTGCATTCCATCATTTCCAGTTTACTTCAGGATCAATAGTAAAGCTGCATCCAGCAGATCTGACCCAGGGATCAAATAGGAAACGGACTTAATCTTGAAAGCAGGGTTTGGGGGAAAACAGAAAAGGAATTATGGGCAAACGGAACTAGTCTGTAACCACAGAATGGACAGAAAAATGGAATGTAGCAGCACAGTAACTGGTGTAAAATGGCAATGGGTAACATACTTAAACTGTCGGTCAGTAAACAGTTACCACTTGATAACCAATCATTATTGGTTTGGCTACTGCAAATCCAATGGTTACTGATATCCACATGGATAACCATCTCGGCCCTGTGTCCCCCACGTGCCTGTCACCAGCAATAGACAACTATGGCCTCATCTGAAAAAGGCAAAATACACTAGGGCAGTTGTTAGCTAACTCTCCCCCCCTCCCTCCCAACACACCTTCCCTCCTCCTCCTACAGTCTGTCCCCGTCTCCACTTGTCTCTCCCCTTCCTTTTTGCTGCTTTCCTGGGTTAAATTTGAATGTGAACTTCACCCTATTCAGATTTCCAGTTGTGTCAGGGTATGGAGGGGGCGGGGCCCGCAGGAACTGTGGAGGAGGGGGCAGGGGACGGCTCGGGGTGCCCAGGAGGGCGCGCTCCCCACAACCCCAGTGCCTGTGTCTGCAGAGCCTTCCCGCGCTTGCAGTCTGCTGGGCCAGCGATACCGGATGAGAGAGAGCTGCGGCGCTCTGAGCGCCTGCAGCCGAAGCGAGGGCGGGGTCTGAAGCAAGGCATGTAAAAGGAGGGCCATTGGGCTCTCTCCTTGCTGGTGATCAGAGCTGCTTGGCTCCTGTGATCGGGCCTGTGCGTTGGTAGTTGAGAAGCTGTGGTTTGCTAGAATCCCTCCCTGTCCTGTGTGATGAGGGCTGCGTGTGGTGAGTGACTGGGTTCGAGTGGTCTGTGCTTCTGTCTCCCTTGCTGTTGACCTTTCGTGCCTTCCTGTGTGTGGCTGCCCTAATCCCTTCCCGCTCCCCTCGGGGGTTCCCAGGGCCTGGGGTCCCTACCCCCTCCTCATTGGTTTCCCCTCCTGGGTGCTGTGTGTGCGGAGGATCACTAGAATCCAGGGCGTGACATCTCCGGTGGGCCCCTGATGAGTGGTGGCTGGGTCAGGTGCCTTGCAGCATACAGTTGACCCCACAGCGATTCACCATAGTATTAGTGAGGGCTCCTTTAACACTACTGGTGTGCGTCTGCGAGTGGGGTTTGTGTTCCCCTTGCTATCCCATATTCCCCACAAGTTGAAATGAGCATTCGTCTGTTCTGATCAGAAATCAAAATGGACAAAATTCCATCCAATTCTGATCAGAACGGACAAATAATAATTTTTTTAAATGCCATTTTGTGTGCGCACAAATAATCCTGGGACCCATTTTGCAGAAATCCCCTGCTCTGATCTCACCCCCCTCATCTCTGTTCAACGCTCTGCTGCCAAAGTCATCCACCTCGCCCATCGCTTTGACCACGTTCAAGCCCCTCCTCTCCGCCCTGGTTCCCTTTACAGGAACACACTCAACACAAGCTCCTGGTCTTCACCTTCAAGGCTCTTCATGACTTTGCTCTGCCATCTCTCTCTGCTTTTGTATTTCACCACACGCCTGCCCGGAAGCTTCACTCCTCCTGTGCCCCCACCCTCACCTGCTTGCGACTCCCCTGCTCCTGTAAACATCTTTGCCCCTTCTCCCTTGATGCCTCTCATGCCTGGAACTCCCTCCCTGGAGACATTCGCTCTGCTCCCTCCCTCCCTCCCAACTTTCAAATCCCTCCTGAAAACCTACCTCAATCCGGCCTTTCCTAACTCATCATGAGTGAAACGGCATCCTCGTCTCCTCACTCAGAATCTCTTCCCTGTCACTAAGTGAAGTTCGTGCACCTGCATCTTCTCACACTCACAAATGTATTCTTGTCTCTCCCGATGTTCGCCTCTCCTTCGTCTCCTTATCTCTTACATTGTAAGCCCTTTGCGGGTCGGGTCCTGTCTATAACTACTGATTGTACAGTGGCAGGTACATTGCTGGCGCTGTATATTATTTTATTTATTTTATTTAATTCCATTTATATGCCGCCCCCAATGCCTACGGCATCTCGGGGCGGCTTCCAACATAAAATAAACAATCACAATATAAAAATCCACACAGATATTTAAAACAATTTTAAAATACCCCCATACAAAAATTTAGCCCACCCTCCCCTCCCCGCCTCCGAAGGCCTGGGAGGAACAGTCATGGATTGCAGGCTCGACGGAAGGCCAGCAGACTCGGGGCCATTCGTGCTTCCTCTGGGAGGGAGTTCCACAGCTGGGACCCAGCCACCGAGAACACCCTCTCCATTGTAGCCTCCCGCTTTACGCGGGGGACCTCCAAGAATGTGCCCCCGGTGGACCGGAGAGTCCGTTCTGAGTCACGGAGGGTGAGGCGGTCCCTGAGGTATCCAGGTCCAAGACCGTACAGGGCCTTATAGATCAATGTCAACACCTTGAACCTGGCTCGGCACGTTACAGGCAGCCAGTGCAGCGCACGGAGCACCGGTGTAATGTGCTCTCGTCGGCCCGTCCCTGTTAGGAGATGGGCTGCCTCATTCTGCACTAGCTGCAATCTCCGGGCCAGCATCAAGGAAGCCCCACGTAGAGCGCGTTGCAGTAGTCCAGCCTCGAGGTGATGAAGGCGTGGATCAAAGTGGCCAGGTCGGGTCTGGAGATATATGGGCGCAGCCTCCGCACCAGATACAGCTGGCGGAAAGCCACCTTCGCCACCACATCCACCTGCTGATCTAGACGGAGACCCGCATCCAATAACACCCCTAGACTCCGAACCTGCTGAGCCACGGTGGGGCGCACCCCCTCCACAAGAGGGGGCACCACCTCCCCCGCTCGGCCTACCACCATCACCTCCGTCTTATCGGGATTGAGCTTCAGTCTGCTCTGCCGCATCCAATCCGCCACAGCCTCCAAACACTGTGAGATAGCACGGAGATGGCAGGGCCGGGGTCAGCTGAAAAAGTGAGGTAAAGCTGGGTATCATCAGCGTATTGGTGGCAATGCACTCCAAACCTCTCACGATCTCCCCCCAAGGGCTGCATATTGACATTAAATAATAAAGGAGACAAGATTGAACCTTGCGGAACGCCACAGTCCAGGGCCCGGGGGCTAGATGTTTCTGCTCCCAAGACAACCCGCTGTGTCCTCACCGAGAGGAATGACTGGAACCAACCAAGGGTGGTCCCATCCAGACCCCCCAGGTCATGCAACCGTCTCAACAGCAGCCCATGGTCCACTGTATCAAACGCGGCCGAGAGATCTCGCAGGACCAGTAGTGTCGAACGTCCTGTATCCATCTCTCGGCGGAGATCATAAATATTCATCCTCATCATCCTCATCATCATCTCGGGGGCCATTGTGCCCATGCGCATGGCCAGTTTCCGCCACTCCCACCCCAGAGAGAACTCATGGAAATGTTCCACAAAAAGGGAACAATTGTTTGTATACACCCCTACCTTTGGGCCCTTGCCCACCCAGAAACAGAATGGGAAGCTTTAAGGCATCTCCAAATTCAGCTTCTCGCATGCTCGAGATCTTAAGGCAGCCCGGCTGGACTGTGGAAGGCAGGAACGTTCTGGAGCAATAGAGGGTCGGCAGTGTACGGCGGTGCTGGGGAGAAGGGGATAGGACTGAAACCAAAGGAAAGCTGCGTTACGTGCTGCATCCACCACTAGATTTCATTCATTCCTTCATTCTTTATTTATTGATTGATTTACAGCAAAAAGCCAAATACAAAAAACCCCATGTAAAATAACTATATAAAGGATGTACCAGCATCACAAAATATGAATTAAAAATATTAAAAATTATAAGACAAAAGACCAATAAAGCACCCTTGGTATCAAAAAAATAATCAGCATTCAACCAAAGAAGGTCTTACCTATTTTCCTAGCTGCTAACACAAAACTTGCCAATGAAAATAAAATAAGAGGTGAGGTCTGCTGTATGATCCAAACCGTCTTTTCCAAAGAAGAGAAAAGCTTCGCTATGTGGGGGTTAGAAAAGAGACTAGGAAACGACAATCTTGCTCTTCAATCCGAATAGGAAGAGCAGTCCCATAACAGGTGAATTATAGCTTCAGTCGTTTGGCCAGGACACGGACAACACCTCTGCTGAGGGGGGAAGCTTCCCCCATTTCCCCCCTTAGTTCCATAGAATCAACCTGATTAAACCGTAGTTTTGTTAAAGACTTGCGTTGACCTGCCAAAGATATCAGAGAAAGATCACTAAATATCAGCTGGGTCAGGGCCAGGGAGGGGATGGGTGTGGGGCAGCTGCTGCCTGCCCTATTGGGAAGTACCTCTGATCGGCTGGGAGGAGAGGGGATTGTCAATATGTTTCTCAGATTTATCTCTTCTCTTTCCTGGGGTGGGCGGGTGCTCCAGAATGCCCCCTGACGATGGCAGCCCAGCTGGAGCATTGTGCGGAGGTGATTAAAGCGCTGAGGAACGGAGGAGCCCACCTGGATTTCAGGACTCGGGAAGGGATGACAGCTCTGCATAAGGCCGTCCGGTGCCGGAACCACACTGCCCTAGTGGTGAGTCCTGCAGGGAAAGGGAAATCTAGCCCCAGGCCCACATTGTGCTGTTGGGATCCTAGACTGCAGCAGGGGAAACCCACCCCCCAGGTCTGCATTGCCCTAGAGGGGAGTCCTGCGGGGAAAAAGAAATTCAGCAGTGGTGCCAGGCTGCCTTGGAGGAATATCCCTCCTGGCTTCTCTTCCCCTGTCATCAAGAAACAGCACTTTGGGGCAAGGCCTGTGACTACCTCCCTCTCTGGAGAGCCCCATACACACTTACTCATTATTGTGATGAATGGCCCCCTCGCTCCGTTGTAGAATCAGGACTGTTTACTCCCTGCCGCTCTCCTCATCCCCAAATACCAGGCTTTAGACCCTTCCATTGAGTTTCCTCCACCTTTTATTCCACCAGCAGTGCAGATAGTTCAATATTTACAATGTACAAAATTCCTTTAGTAGCCCCTCCCTTTATTCCCTTGCTGCTAGGGTTAGGGATTCATACATTCAGAGCCCTCAGTCCTGGGCACCACAGATTGGGTTCCACTCTGCCCACTGGCCTGGCTGCTTCCCTTTACCATTGGGGCCCTTTCTTCCAGGACCCTGGACAGCTCACAGTGAGATCCCCTCTGCCCAGGCATCTGTCCTCCCCAGCAGCTTGTTGCAGACTGCTGGCTCTTCAATTTTCCCCCTTTTTATACCCCTCTAAAGGGGTGGGGCTACAGTGATGGGCAGGCTGGCCTTAAAGGACCATAGCCTGGTGCTCACCACTACCGTTGTCTGGCCGAGCTCTGCATCCTAGCTGTTGGGGACTGCCGACCCCACCCCCCGACCCCCATTCCTGGCCCTGTGGGTTTCCTCACTGCACTGCACTGCCCCCTATCTTGATCTTTGTCAATTCAAGCCCCAGCGAGGGCCAATGGCAGTGACGACGAGCACGCCCATGCTTTTTCTGCAGACACTGTTAGACCTGGGTGCCTCTCCGGATTACAAGGACAGCCGCGGACTGACTCCCCTGTACCACAGTGCCATGGTTGGAGGAGACCCATACTGCTGTGAGCTTCTGCTGCACGACTACGCCAAGGTGGGCTGCATTGATGAGAACGGCTGGCAGGAAATCCACCAGGTGAGTCGAGGAGAGAGGCCTGGGGAGACTGCCCTTTACCATGGCTCGTGTTTGAAGTACGCCCAGTGGAAGGGGCTGCTTCTCAAGTGAGAGGCTCCCTGTATTTCACTTGCAAGGAAGCAGCACACATTGACTAAAGGGAAAATGCATTGTCTCTCGCTGCCCTGGCCGCACAAACACACGGGGCTAGAGGCTGCCGGCTATGGCAAGCAGGCAGGGAGCTGCAGGAGCCATCCCTTCGCGGGTTACTCGATTAGGGGATGAGGGCTAAATGGGTATGCCGGCACCACACCCTCCCAACCCATTGTATCCCAAAGCAACATAGCCGAATACAACCAAACGGGAAAGTCCAAGCAGCTTTGCCCACCGGGGGTTGGGACAACACTCCATTCCCATGTGACTTCTTCTCAGTCCAGGATCTTTTGGTTTGAGTCTCTTAGCCGCTCCCTTCAGTAGCATCTGGGGTGAGCTGTGGTCAGGGTCCCAGCTCCCGCTCTCCTCTGACCAGCTGGACTTCTTAGAGGAGCAGGCCAGGTTCCAGGGCTGTAATTCCTCCCTTGCTTTCCCTGTGCTGACGCCCTACTGGGCTCTGAGAGCTCCTTCCAGCTGGGCTTCCTACAGCAGCTCCCTCCCCCCGAAGCAGGCTTCTCCCCCTAGGGCAACAGCCCCTCTCTGGTGGTTCCCCCCCCAATCTCTCTGGCGGAGGCTTGGCTAGCTGACTGCCCCACCGAGCTCAGCTGGGTGTGACCGGCTGAGGAATCGATCCTAGCCAGGATGGGGGAGTGCCCTTTCTAGACTAGTCCCTTCCCAGGATTTGCACAGGACTGGGAGGTTGGGGCCAGGGAACTGGGAGATAAGCTGGGTGTTTGAGCTGGGACACAACATTGGCGACAAGGAAACCCAAGAAGGAAGAGTGAAATACTAAGCAAAAAAGAAATTGGAGAGAGGAGAACTAGTGTGGCTCTGCCACTAAAAGGGCACTCGCAGGCTCATGGGATGGATCCTTCTGACTCTACGTTGCCCATGTCGTGTTCCTGTCTCTACTGGGAGTTACTGCTAAAGTGTGTCTGTAATTCTCATGTATTTATCTAGTGCCAGCAACGTGCCTGCCATTGAGCAATGGTCTGTTAGAGACTGGTCTGTACCCCTTACAGCCTGGAATGGACAAGGGAGGGAACCTAGGGAGAGAGAGGGTGGAGTGGCTGAGAAGAGCCCAGCGCTGCCTTGTCTGGGACGGTACCTCCCACACCATGGCATGTGGCTGCAGAGACAGGATGCTTCACAATTGGTTTGGAATCTGTGAGAGTGAATTTGCTTCCGACTCCTCCTTCTCTCTCCCCTTTTGTTCTCTTTCCCGCCCTCCTCGAACAGGCGTGCCGTTATGGCCACGTACAGCACCTGGAACATCTTCTCTTCTATGGGGCTGACATGACCGCACAGAACGCCTCAGGAAACACTGCACTGCATGTCTGCGCTCTCTACAACCAGGTGAGAACAGAGGGCTTGTGGCCGGGGACATGAGGTGTGCACTGGGTCTAGCTGGAGGGGGGGACGGGTTTACAATCTAGGCTGGGCAAGGGAGAGAGAGACGAGACATTCAGGAAGCTGAGACCTCGCAGGTGTCTGCACTTAGCCCAGCGACAGGGGAGTGTGGGACAGCAAAGGGAGCATTAGTGAGCCATCGTGTTGGGGAGGAGCCTGACGGAAGAGGGAGGCTTTTAGGAGGGATTGGGAGCAGGACGTCCGTTCAGGGAAGAAGTTCCCGGCCGATATAGTTATGGGCCTGGGCAGCTGTCGCTTAGAGACTAGGCGCCGTCATCCTCTGCCCTCAGCCCCTGCCTGGCAATGACCTCATCTGGGCTCTTTGGGATGGGGGTGATGCGGAAGGAGCTTGGCGGCTGGGAATCTCCGGGCTGTTTTCCTGGGCTGGGCTGGTTTCAGATTGGAGGTTTTCTCCACCCCCAACCCCACCCCCTCCTGTCCTTTTGGGGGATTTAATTGGGCCTCTTACCTATTTATATCGTCAGAGAAGAGCTTGGTTTCTTTTGTTCCGGCACCTGGACGCCCCCACGCGTACGGTAATAAACGTTGTTGTTATTATTATTGATGACTAAAGCAGTGGAGCAACAGCGCCGTGATTTATAGCATGTTGGGCAGCCGGTGGATTAGCTCCAAGAGGCTGCATTAACCAGGGTCTATCCCAAGGGCAGGCGGGATGGTCTCTGCTAGCTCTTCTGTTCCGCTTGGCCTTCTCTAGCTCCTCGTGCTCACGGATGCTGTCTTCCTTTTGCTCAGCGTCACTAAGCTCAGCCCAGGCACCTGCAACTTCTCAACCCCTTTGTTTTCCCTACATTGTAAGCCCCTTGGAGCAGGGACCCATCTCTGATTATGAACGCACAGCACCAGGTACAATGCTGGTGCTATATAAATAATAATTAATAATAATAAATACTAATCATGAAGGGCATTATCTCATACCCCACAGTGACCCTGAAGCCGTGCTCCGTGAGGCAGCAGTTCAGATGCACAGAGCTCCCAGCGCATGGTGGAGTAAAGGAAGATACATTTCCCCCAGTCTTTGCACCGCCCGGTGCCCTGGGACATGATGTATAATACTAGCCTCCCCAGCCACTCTGCCCTTGGCAATGTGCAATGTGGGGAGGGTCGGGTAGAAATGGAGTGCGTTCGGGCTAGGCATGGGGACAGGACAGTCTGCAACGCCAGCTGCAGCCAGTGCAGGCAGGAGCAGCATAGGGCGCTCTCTGACCCCAAACTCTCGGCAGAAAAGTCTAGTTAATAGAAGCATTGTCTCCAAGTCAGCGGAGGTAAGAATTCCCTTCTATTCAGCACTGGTCAGACCCATATGGAGTGCCGTGTCCAGTTTTGGGGGCCTCATTTTAAGAAGGACATTGACAAATTGGAGCGGATTCAGAGGAGGGTGACACAGATGATAAAGCAAGTCTTATGAGGAAAGGGGTTGAAGGAACTGGGTATGTTTAGCCTAGCAAAGTGAAGATTAAGGGGACACGTGGTAACAGTCTTCAAATAGCTAAAGGACTGTCCCCAAGAAGATGACCAGGAACTGTTCCGCCCGGCTGCAGAGGGCAGGACAGGACACCATGGGTTCAAGTTTCAGGAAGGGATATTTCGGTTAAATATCAGGGGGAAAGTCCTACCGGTAAGAGCTGAGCAGCGATGGAAGAAGCTGCCTAGGGAGGTGGTAGGCTCTGCGTCGCTGGAGGGTTTTCCAGAAGAGGCTGGACGGCCCGCTGTCGGGGATGTTGTAGCTGTCGTCGTCCTGCAGCCAAGCAGAGGGTTGACTAGATGACCCTTTAGGTCCCTTTCAATTCTACGATTCTGAGTGAAGCAGGGTTTGCCCTTTCCTTCCCCGCTGGGGTAACGGAGTCTCTCTCTTTCCTCCCCAGGAGAGCTGCGCCCGGGTTCTCCTGTTTCGTGGTGCAAGCAAAGAGATCCGGAACTACAACAGCCAGACTGCGTTCCAGGTAGGCACCTTCCTGTCCGTGCCGGCTGGGTGGGGCAGCCCTGCTCCAGAAGGGGGGAGGCGCTAGAAAAGGAGATCTGAGAGGGAGGTGCCCAGAAATGGAAAGGAGTCCGTTTTGGCAGAAGCTCCTAGTTGCATGAGGACGAAGACGGTTACGTGAGATGCCTCTACTTCCATGGCTCTGGGGCTAGGCCTGTCCCAGGAGTGGGAATGAGGAGAGACAGATTGCTCTAGGGCTGGTCTCCACTGCTTTCTCCCCCCCTTTACGGGTGAGCTTTCCCCTCGGCTTCCATTCAGTTTCTCCCCCAAGCCCATGCACCCAGGCAGGCTCTCGCTGAGCTGAGACTTCACCGCCGGAGGGAATCGGGCATGTTCAGCCTAGAGGGGGGGGGGGGGATGGTCACCGTTTTCAAATCTCTAAAAAGAGGGTGAACATCTGTTTTCTGATGTCACAGCGGGCAGAACAAGAGAGAATGAGCTTAAATGGTGCCAGGGGAGATTCCTGTGGAGATATTGGGGGAAACGTCTAGCTGGAAGAACTACTGGGCAGTGGGATCAGCTGCCTGGGGAGACTATGGAATCTCCCTGCTTGGAGGCTTTCCAAGCTTTGCTGGATGAGCCTCAGTCCATGTTGTTGTAGGCAGAGGGTATCCTGCTTTGGAGCAGGGGCTAGATTTAATTTATTTATTTATTTAGTATTCAATTTATTTGCCCCCCCCCCCCCGCGCAAGGCAGCTCGAGGCAGCTCACAACATCTTAGAAACAATATACTATACGAAAAACACTAAAAAACAACATTAAAACCCACAAAGCATAAAAAACTAACCTACCCGTCTCCCTCCCTGAAAGCGCGACGGAACAGCCAGGTCTTGCATTGTCTTCAGAAGGAGGGGAGGTCTGGGGACAGGCGGAGTTCCAGCACTGCGGTGTGGCCACCGAGAACGCCCTCCCCATAGTAGCCAGTGCCCCCTGGGCGGGGGACCTCGAGGAGGGCGCTCCCGGCCAACCGCAAGGGTCAATCCAAACCCTGGAGAATGAGGCGATTCTGAAGGTAGGCGGGGCCCAGGCCGTATAGGGCTTTATAGGTCAAAACCAGCCCCTTGAATTGGGCCTGGAAGACTATCAGCAGCCAGTGCAGAGAACAGAGCACCGGTATAATGTGCTCACGGTGACCCGTCCCCATAAGGAGCCGGGCCGCCGCATTCCGCACCAGCTGCAGCCTCCGAATCGTCACCAAGGGAAGCCCCACGTAGAGCGCGTTACATAGTCTAGTCTTGAGGTGATTAAAAGCATGGATGATGGTGGCAAGATCCGAGTCCAAGTCATACGGCCTAAGCTGTTGCACCAGATGTAATTGGTGAAATGCTCCCTTCGCCACAGCCGCCACCTGGACATCCAGGCGGAGCTGCGGGTTCAGGAGCACCCCCAGACTCCGGACCTGAGGAACCAATGGAGGGCGAACCCCATCGATGATGGGGGCCACCACTCCCTCAGCTCCTCCCACCAGCATCACCTCCGTCTTGTCAAGATTCAGCTTCAGGCGGCTCGCCCTCATCCAGTCCCCCACAGCCGTCAGACACCGGGTAAGCATCGAGACTGCGGGGCCTGGGTCCGCTGAAAAAGCGAGGTACAATCACCCAGCACCACACATTGAGTTCTTCGGAACAGGAAGAAACAGAAACATTCAAGAACAGTTCCGCCCACTCTGGCTCGGTTATGCAACTGAGTCACCAACAACTCATGGTTAACGGTATCAAATGCAGCCCAAAGATCTAATAACATCCACAGGGTCAACCGACCCTGATCCAGCTCATGGTAGAGGTCATCGACCAAGGCCACAAGTGCAGTCTCAGTGCCATAACCTGGACGAAAGCTGGACTGCGAGGGATTTGATCTAGACGCCCCTGAAGCTGCTGGGCCACTAAAAAGGGAAGGTTAGAGATTGGCCGGTAGCTGGCCAGGGAGTCAACGTCCAGTGATGGTTTTTTGAGCAGAGGCTGCACCACCGCCTCCTTGAGGCAGCCCGGCACTCTGCCCTCCCTAAGGGAGGCATTGACTATCCCAGCCAGCAACGCCCCCAGTGTCTCCCAGCCGGCCTTAACCAGCCGGGACGGGCAAGGTTCCAGTTCACAATAGGTGGCCCTGACAGCCCCAAGGACATTCTCTGCATCAGAGGACGACACCCACTGAAACTGATCCCATAAAACAGGTCAAGACGGGGCTTCGATTACCTCTGGTTCTCCTACTGCCATAAAAGTGGTGTCGAAGTCTTGATGAATTTGAGCGATTTTATCCACAAAAAAGTCAACGAACAAGTCACAGCAAGTACTGGAAGATTCCAGTTCCAGGCGGAGGGAGGCTGGACTGACCAGCCCCCTCACCGCCCAGAAAAGCTCAGCTGGACATGACTTGGCGGACGCTATGAGAGCAGCGAAGAATTGCTTCTTTGCTGCCCGCTCAGCCACAGCATACGTACATTAACTGACTCTATGTCGCAATCAGTCGGCTTCAGTGCGAGAATGACGCCACTGTCGCTCCAACCGCCGCCCTTCCCGCTTCATCCGCTGCAGGTCCTCCATGTACCACAGGGGTCTGTGTTGTTGGCGATTAGGGAGCGGAGGTCTAGGAGCCGCATGGTTGATAGCTTCAGTCAGCACAGAATTCCAGAAAGCCACGAGGTCATTGAGTGAATGGTCATCGAGACCAGAGGATACATCCCCAAGAGCATTTCGGAACCTCTCTGGTTCCATAAGTCTCTGGGGGTGAACCAACTGAACCGGTTCCTCACCTTTCCAGGGGCAGACATCCACCAGGATGCCAGCCTGGAGGAGATAATGATCCGTCCATGACAAGGGCACTGCTGACACCTCCCCCACCAACTGATCCCCTGCTTCAAGGCCTGTGCAAAATATTAGGTCCAGGGTGTGCCCTCCAACATGGGTCGGGCCGACATCTACCTGAGACAGGCCCGTGATTGCCATGGTGGTCATGAACTCACGCTCCATACTCCTGAGACCGACGTTGATGTGGATGTTGAAGTCCCCCAAGACCACAGTCTTAGGGGACCGTAAGACCACTTACAACACCAGCTTAGTCAGAGTGTGCAGGGAAGTTGCTGTTCAGGTAGGTGCCTGGTATATCAACAGCAACCCCAGTCTGGCTCTGGCCAAATCAATCACCAAGTGGAGGCCCTTTCTTCCCATAATAGATTGCACAGGTTATCTCCTCACAGACCATATCTCCTTAAAAACAATGGGTCAGCCAAAATAGGCCCTGACTCATTGTCCAGCCAGGTCTCCGTAATACACGTGAGGTTGACTGCCTGGTCCAGGATTAGCTTCCGGACTGTAGTTGACTTATTTGCCACTGACCTCATGTTGAACAGCATCAAACCTAGGCCAGGGGTCCTCTGGTCAACAACCACCTCACCATCTGCCCGGGGGCCATAGAGTGAGACAAGTACCAAACACCTGTCCCATCTCACAGATCTAACAAGCCTCCCAGAACACGACACCAATGTCTGCGGCCCACCCCCCTGGCCCACCCCCTGAACCCCCCCGGAGGCTGTCCTGCCAAGACAGCGAGGGAGACTTCCACCCCCTAACCCTCCCATACCCCCCCTCACAGGAGGGTACACAACCTCCCTTCCCAAGGGGGTCAGACCCCGCCCCCCTCACTGAGAGGAAAGCCCCCCCCTCCCCATACCCAGTCCCATTGTCCCCCACTCCAGCCCTGGAATGACCTTCCAGCCCTGGGATTCTATGAAATAACAGAATTAGCCATTTGTGCACGCACTGTCCTGGTTTGTCCACACAGTAGCAGTGTTTTCCACCCGCAGTTCTGGTGGCTCAAATGTCAGACCCTAACTCTAGTTCTTGAGCTGCCCTGCTTCAGTCAAGGTCGAGTGGCCCTGTTACTGGGAAGGGGTGTTTCAATGCACTAGTTCTGATGCTGAATGCTAAGTAATTACAAAAATCATAGTCAGGAGAACAGAGACACCGGGGGCTGGACAATGGCTGGCGATTTTGTGGGGGAAGCCCAGTGTGTGTTGTACCAAGGGACCTTCCAGTGCAGGCCGAGAGGCTGTCATCCAGGCACACCAGAGAACCCGGGTATTAACAACTCTTAAGCAACTGCACGTCGCAGACTGCCGCGTCGGTTCAGTCCAGTTACAACTTTGCCTGGGGATTATTTGGGGAGATACTACTTCTTTCCGTAGGCGACTCGGCTCTGAGCAAGCTAAACCAGGCTCAACCAAGGGGTCCCATCTACTCTTCAAGGGACAGGAGTTCTTCACTTTTCCTGACACCCAGAATCTGCCCATGGCTCCCTGTCTGGGTGACAGAAGAGATAGTGTGCGCTTTTACACGGATCACACCCACGGCTCTTCTGTGCCTCATACCCGGGCGGCCTGTCCATGCAAAGACGGGCTGGTCATATGTGCAGTTGGAGCAGGCGCTCTCTGCTGTGCTTCACTGTGCTAGCAGTGCTCCGTCCAGAACATCCAGGAGCACCGCCAGCGGAGTGGGCTGTCCAAACTCAGGGCACCGGCCAGAGGTGGCGCTACGGTCCGTCTACTCAGCGGACTGCCGCCGCAGCTCCATTCCTAGCTGGGGGTTGCCCCGGGCAATGCCATAGAGATGTGGGTGGCAGCCTAGAGTGGTGGCCGATCTACCCGTAGCTCTGTGGTGTGAGAGAGGGGCAGCACCAAACTGGTGGACCATGGGCTGCGGCATCTCCGGGTCTGTTTAAAATGGAGCCAGGTGGGGCTGCAATTGGGCAAACATGGGAGTGCACCCCCATCTCCGGGTCTCCTGGCGCTGTGTCTGGAGGAGGAGGGCGGTTAGGGAAGGTCAGATTCAGGTGGCTGAAGGTGAAAGCTCATGTTGAATTTGGGTAAAGTTGTCTTCTTCTTGACCTGTCAGACACCCAGCTCCAGGAGACAAAGGTTGTTTTCAAACAGAGGTGGTGCATGGTCGCACCAGTGCGGGGTGGGTGGGTGCAGTCGGGCGCACATCCATTCCCCACCTATGCTCCTGCACGAAGCAACCTGCCGGGGCGTGGGTGGAGGTGCATGTTTCACAGGAGCGCGCACACCCACCTGCCGCCGCTTTCAAACGGGACGCACCCACTGCATGGGCATGAGTGGGTGTGTCTTGTGTAAAAAAATCGGCCATAGGTTCCAGGAACCATGAAGCAGACTTGGTAGTTCCTAGAGGGGCTGGGCTGGGCCAAGGGAGCACTGGTGTAAGAGAGGGTGAAGCAGAAGTGGACTGGAGGAGGGAGGAAGCTGCCTGTTACTCCTGCTCTGACTTCCTCTCAGCCCAGTGAGCTAGGAATGTTTCAAGTTGCTTTTCTCACCCTCTGGGTTGGGAAAGTGCTCTGAGCCAGCCAGGTAGCTTCTGCCTCAGAGGACATCTTGCGAAGTAGGGTGGGCCTCTCTGTAGGGATCTGAGCAGGAATCAAAAGATGTGGGTTAGAAATTTATTTATTTATTTATTTATTTTTATTTATTAATTAAATTTCTACCCCGCCTCTCCTAAAACAGTTCGGGGCAGCTTACAATAACCCCCCCCCCCCGCCCCCAAAACCAATCACATATAAAATATATCTGGAAGGCATGTTGCTTGGGGCCTCTGTCCTGCACCAGACCGAAATGACCCATGCAGAAAAATCCATCCCACAAGAAACAGAACCTCTACCAAAAATCTGCCACAAGCAGTGATTGGGACTGACCAGAGCCCAGCGATGCCTGAAATAATGGGAAACAATTGTAGGGAAGAACTATCCAGGGGTCTCAAGCAGGTGAGCTGCACCCAAGCTACAGGGGAAGGTAAAAACCCTGTGAACTGACTGCCCATCTGCAGGTAAAAACCCTGTGAACTGACCCCAGACACCTTCCCGACCCCAAACCTGGCGATCAGTCAGACCCTGAGCACGTGGGCAGGTCCCATCAGCCAGGCTCCCTATGTAGAATTATAGGCCCTGCAGTATCAGAATATCCCATCAGCCCCACCTCCAATTGTGGACAACTTGGATGCCTCGGGAAGAAAGGAGGGGAAAAAGCAAACAAACCCAGAGGAGGTCTCATGTTGAATTTTCTTTAAGAAGATATTTTGTCTAGATGCCAGCTAACCTGTGCCCAGCCGGTCCCTTTGCATGCGTCATCCCCAGTAAATTAAATGTATGCTGTCAGTGACACCTGTGCAGAGCTAATGCCTCCAGTGCCGGGATCACTGCATGCTACGCCTATCAGAACCCTCTCGCTGCACTCACCCATCTGTCTCTGGCAGCGACTCTGCTCTGACGATAAACCCTTTGTCTTTGTGTATCTGCATGTAGTGTCTGACGTTGGGATGCCTCACCCCCATACAGATAGCAGCAGCTGGGAGTGCACATGCAGAACACACTGAAATTTAAGAATTGCTGCTGCTGCTAAATCATTAGAAAAAACTGAATCCAGCTCTGTCTCCGTGCTCTGACTTTTGAGGGTTAACAGGAGTGAAAGGCAGTGAGTGTGTACTATCTACCGGGGAAGAGGTCACTGAAGGGTGACGTCTGGGAGTAGAATACAGGAATCCTGCCTGTTCTAATTGTTCAGCCCTGACTATTGACAAAACTGAACAGTCATGGGATCAGGGGTAGACGTAGGAGCCCTCGCCTGCTTGTACTGCCCCTTGTTTGCAAGTCTCCAAGAACGTCTAGGGACTCCCCTCGCATCCCACCCGGAGCCCCGGAACTGCCCCATGGACTGAGGGACTCTTCATTGCTACAGCCATCTGAGTGACTGGGGGAGGAGATTGCCAGGTGTGGGAGGGGCAGGATTACATCCCTGGGATCCTTGAAATTGCCAGCGGTGCTCGGCAGCGCCGGAGGCACACGCCGGGGCAGCGCGCCTAAGGGCTGCGCGCAGGCCAGGTGCAGGACCCTTTCTAGTTGGATCCAGATTATTGCTTGTGTTCCGGAAATAGTGGAGATTGGATTGGGGGTTGTCCTGGGATATTGACTGGCCTCACTTTTTGTTTGTTTAGTAGCAAGGTCAGTATTCTGGGGAGGTTGCTCATTATAGCATGGTTTTGTAGCCTTTTTCCCCCTCGATTTGATTGGCTGTTTGTATTTATTAGTGAATTAATATGACCAAAAAGAAAGGGAAGCAGAGGATGGTTACAAGGGCACGGGGGAGGCAATCAAAGTTGGATGAATTTTTGCCAAATGGGCAAACTATTAATCTTCCTGAGGAGGAGGGGCAAGCTACAGTTTTTGCTGACCCTAAGGTGGGAGATATGGAGACGGTGGGGGAAATACACAATGGACTGGTTGGGTCCCTGCTGTTTTCTTCCCCGCACAAGGGTGTCAGTGCGCCCCTTGTCCTCCCTGAGGAGACGAGATTCCTGGGACCTGCATTTGGGCAGTTGACGGATTTGACTTCAAAGTTAGCCTGTTGTGTTAAGGAATGTATTTCCCAGTTTCAGGCAATTTATTCTCAAAGCCGTGCTATGGTTGAGCTAGTTACTACACTTTATGAGGGTATAAGCAGGGATAAAGGTGATCACTCGGCTATCAGAGTATCTGTTGCCTGTCAGACAACATCTGACTTAGGGCTTCTTACCTCTAGCTCTCCGCCTAGGATTTCCTTTCGTGGTAACTTGCCCAAATGGATAGACAGGGGTAGGCTTCAGCTGGTTTCTGAGGCTTTCGTTTTTAAGGTTGTTCCCCCATTGTTTGGAGTGTCCCCCCCAATGGAATTCTAAATATAGGATTACAGCTCATTTGACAGATTAGTTGGGCTATTTTGTTCCTCTCCATTATGTTCGTCGTTTTTACCATTTACCTCCAGCATCTGGCACACAGCATCTTGTAGTGTACTTTTTTTCTTCACGTTTTGCAGACCGTATTCGGGCGCATGTTCATTATTTCTCCTTATGGGGAATCAATATAAGCAGGTTGTATGAAAGGGTTACTATTACCCCGCTTTTAGCCCCCCAACAGCGGACCAGCTATTCCCAGGTAGGGCCGGTTAATCCAGCCTCTCATTTAGATGTTTCCAATTCCAGTACGATTCAGCCATCTAGAAGTAGTCCAGTTACCACCACAGGAATCCCAGTCCATATTAGATTACAAAATTCAGTGGAATTAAGATCAAAGTCTGCTTCTTCCCAGTGGGATATTTGTGGCAGATTTAGGTTTGGGAGCACAGATAGCCCCAGTCGTTTCATCAATGTCTGCCTCAAAGGATCCAATCGGACCCTTTGAGACTAGTATAGGCAATGGCCCATTGTTGTCAGAGGTACATTCCCTTAACCCTGGTTCAGTTAGATCAGACCAGTTGCTGAAGACTCAGTGTCCTATTGTATCCAGTCCTGCAGGAGATTATCCATATTGGATGAACTTGTGGCTGTAGATGCAGCGTGTAGGGTGGCTATAACGACCCCCGGGAGGTTTGTTTAGTTATGGTGGTTGCCCTTATGGAGTTCAAGGGCCAGAGTCATTGGTGCCGTGGGAGGGTATGTTTTGTAGAGGTAGTCATACGTTGTTACTAACTTATCCCAAATCTGTTGGGTTATTTACCTAGAATAGGCTTACATTAAGCAAGGGGTAGGTTGATCATTTCTCTTGTATGTAAGGTGGGGGGGGGGCTCTGGGGGATAGGGGAGGGGTAATCTATAGGGATGTAGAGGTATTACCCTGGGAATTGCCAGTTTGTTTTTATGCCCAAATTAAGCCCATATAAAGGCTCTCCCTATTAAGGTTGATGTTTACTGATTTGTTGGTTTTGGTGGGCGAACGTTAATATTCAACATTAGCTCTGGTTCAGATTTGATATTTAGTATAGTGAAGCTCTTTTTAGTATTGTAGGGTCTATTACTAGTAGTGTATTCTAGATTTAAGGTCAAAAGGTTCAAGAAGCCTTAATTAAGATTAACATGCTACGCCCATGAGGTTGACATTTAGGAAGTAGTGGTTTATTTATATAATATTGGGCTTTTGTTTTTTGGGTGGATGATAGTGGATTTATGATCCTAATAAAATTTGATTGTATTTGTTTTATGTTAATGTATGGATTGTATTTATGATTGTGTTGGTTTGTCATGTATATGTTTTTTTGTCAAGCAATGGCCTATGGTTACGCTTTAACAATAAATTGAATTAAATTGAATCCGGGGTAGACGTACATCTTTTATGGGCTAGAAACTGGTTAAAAGATAGGAATGAGATCGGAATGATAGAGGTTTATAAAATCATGAGCGGCGCGGAATGAGTCGCTAGGGAGCGGTTATTTACCCTCTCTAACAGCACTAGAACTAGGGGACGCTCCATGAAACTAACTGGCAGCTGATTTAAAACAAATATGCGAAAGTCTTTTTTTCACATGGCGCACAATTAACTTGTGGAACTTACTGCCAGAGAAAGTGGTCACGGCCGGTCGTGCAGCTAGTTTTAAAAAGGGACTGGATAAATTCATGGAGGATCGGTCCGTCAATAGCTATTAGCCAAGTAGCTTTTGGGACCGTAACCACTTCCTGTCGGGGGCTGGAACAACAGGGAATGGATCGCCCGTTGTGGCCTGTCGGGTACTTCTCCCAAGAGAGGGAGATTGGCCGCTGTCGGAGACAGGGTGCTGGGCTGGATGGATCATTGGTCCGACTCAGTAAATGGCACTGACCATGTTCTTATGTAAAGCATGTAAGAACTTCCACGCAAGGCCAGACCGACGGTTCATCTTGCTCAGTGACCTTCCTGCCACAGTCACCAGTTCTGGAGGGTTCAGATTGAATGGGGGCACTTGTGGAGTGCTCTGATCTCCACGTATCCCCCTATCCCAGCACTGGGAATAGAACCCAGGAATCGTGACGTCCAGCCCCACCTGGCTCTAACCCCAAAACCCTATTCCCCTCCCAGATCTGGGGTCTTGATGCTCAGTCCACCTGCCTGGCTCTGACTATAAGACGGTGCTGTTTAGAAAATAATTATTTCTGGATGTTGAAAGTGGGAGGGTTTAAAGTGCCCGTTGTCTGCTCTCTCTCTAGCATTGCAGGATTTCTGGGCTCCCTCCCAGCTGGGGGGTCTCACGAGTCCAGCTCTTTCCCCCGTCTGGGGCTGGTCCTTTTCTTGCTCTGCTCATTCTTCCTAGAGCTCATGTCCTGCCCCACCCTAGAGAAATTCTGGGCCCAATTCTGAGATGTGCTGAGCCAGATACCATGAGTTCCACTAGGTGCTGAACCCCTCTCCCTCTTTAGCCTGCAGCTGATTCTCTGGGCAGCACTTTGAAGGACACTGTATAGGAACCCAGTCTGCTCTGCTCCTGTTGGAGGAGCTGCATTGGGACTCCCCAGAGAAGGAGGGAAAGGGTACCACAGCCAACTCCATGCAGATACGGGAGGAATCATCTACTGCAGAGATCAATTCATCTTGTGAGGCTTAAGGAAGCAGAGCCAAGACTGGAATAAATGATGTGGAGAGTAAAATCTCTTCCAAGGAAACCCCTGCACGATGCCAAAGTCATTATTCCTGACAAAGGGCTGGCGAGAGGAAGGCAGCACCGGGGATGCCTGGTGGGAGGGGACGCAGAACCCAAGACATGGGTGGAGCCAAGAGCCAAGGAAAGAGGGGCGAGGTGGTGCCCCCTTCTCCTGTGTTGCGGAACCTACAGCATTCTCGGCTCCCAGGAGTGTGTCCGAGCGGACCGGGTCTCGCTTGCTACGCTGATGCTCTGCAGACACCAGGTGAGGCTTAAGGTCGCCGTCTGTGTCTTGAAGTCATACAGTGGACTTGGCCCAGGGTATAAGGCACTTTGATGTGAACTGTGGATGTCAGCTCTACTCTTCCAATGCTACAGAGCGCAGCCCTGCACCAAAGGCAAAAAAGTACCCTGCTCCGTACTCCTCTGCTAGACTGACTCCTGCTCCCTCCTGCGTCCGCATTCAGCAATGTGTGCGTCTACCTGCGGAGTCTCCACTTGCTGGCTAGTGAGAGGGAAATGAAAAGGGGCAGCTGTGAGGATGGAATGTCTGCAAGAGGCAGGGAGGCTATTTAAAAACACCATCTTGGAGGCCCAGATTGAATCTATTCCACAAATTACAAAAAGGCAGCAAGAGGCCCAAACATCTGCCAGCGTGACTAAATGGTGAAGTGAAGGAGGCCATTAGAGCCAAAAAGATGTCTTTTAAAACTAGTCCAAATAAGGAAAATCGGAAAGAGCATAAGCATTGGCAAATTAGATGTAAACCCTTAAGCCAGGCTAAGAGAAAATGTGAAGAGCTACTTGCTAAAGATGCAGTTTCTGGAGGATAGGTCCATTCGCAGCTATGGTGCTGGGCTCAATGGATCGTTGGTTTGACCTAGTACGGCACTACTTAGGTTCTTAAAAACTAATCATATTATTTTTCCATGTACATCAGACGCAGGAAGCCTGCTGGTCAGTTGGACCATTAGATGACCAGGAAGGCGGGGATGGACACTCAGGGAAGATAAGGCCCTTGCAGAGAAGCTGAATGAATTCTTTGCTTTGGTCTTAACTGCAGAGGATGTTGAGGTGATACCCACAGCAGAACTCTTCTTTGTAGGTGATGAATCGGAAAAACTGTCACAATCAATATGACTCTAGAAGAGGTTCTAGAGCAAACTGACAAACTAAATAGTAACACATTACCAGGACCAGATGGTATTCAGAATTCTAAAGGAACTCAAGT
Organism: Sphenodon punctatus; assembly: GCA_003113815.1. Classification (NCBI taxonomy): domain Eukaryota; kingdom Metazoa; phylum Chordata; class Lepidosauria; order Sphenodontia; family Sphenodontidae; genus Sphenodon; species Sphenodon punctatus. Next base: position 210,554 of record QEPC01000216.1, on the reverse strand, counting down.
ATGCAGTTGTGGAACTACCATTTTTAATATGTAACCTATTGCAAAAATCTGTCTCAGCCTGAAGAATGGAGGGTAGCAAATGTGACACCAATTTTTAAAAAAGCCTTCATAGGTGATCCTGAACACTACAGACCTGTGACAGTTGTAAAGAACAGAATTATCATGCAACATGGTTTTGGCAAAAGGGAAGTTGTGCTTCACTAATCTACTGGAGTTCTTCTGAGGGTGTGAACAAACATGTCATATGGATACGGGTGATCCAATTGATATAGTGTATCTGGATTTTCAGAAGGTGTTTGACAAGGTCCCTCATGAGACACTCTCAAGAAAACGAAGTATTTACGGGATAAGAGGCAGTGTCCTGTCAAGAAAACTGTTTAACGGATAGGAACGAAAGAGAAGGACTAAATGGTCAGTTTTCACAATGGAGAGAAATAACTAGTGGAGCGCCCCAGGGATCTGTACTGGGACCGGTGTTGTTTAATGTATTCATTAATGATCTGGAAAAGGGAGTAAAGACTGAGGTGATCGTCTTTGCAGATGACACCAAGTTGTTGCCAGTAGTTAAGACCAGAGTGGACTGTGAGGAATTACAGGAGGATCGTACATGACTGGGTGACTGTGGAACCAAAGGGCAAATGTACAAAGTGATCCACGTAGGGACAAATAATCCTAACTCTACCTACACTGTGCCGTGTTTTAAATGAGGAGTTCCCACTCAGGAAAAGGACCTTGGAGTCATACACTGAAATCCTCAGCTCAGTGTGCGGCCAACAGAATGCTAGGAATGATTGGGAAAGGGATAGGATAGAACCGCAAATATTGTAATGCCTCTATATCGATCTTAGTGCGTACAGTTCGGGTCGCCCCATCTCCCAAAAGATCTAGTAGAACTGGAAAAGGTACAGAGAAGGGCAACAAAAATGATCCAGGGTCTGGAATGGCTCCAGTATGAGGAGAGGCTGGTTGGGGTTCTTCGGCACTGGGTGTGTGAGGGTCTGGCCTGCACTCCCAGGCTGGACACAGAGTCTGCCCCAGCGATTATTACAGGAGCAAACTTGTTCCCACCAGTCCCACCCGCAGAAGGGAAAGTGTGGGTTCTGGCACGTTCTATTGTCACCATAGAAATAGAAACCGTTCCACTTTGGCGTGCACAGCAAGAGTGGAGCAGTGAGAAACCCTTTGCTATTTTTATCCCAGGCCTGTGTCAGCAAGTCTCCCACGGGGAGGGCCATGCACACTGAGGGATCCTCTCTTGCTGCCTGCAGAACAGCCCAGGAAAAAGGCAGAACAGCAGTGAGCCTGACCATTCCCCCTCCATTCTGATAAGTGGGAAGTGGACCGGGGCAGAATGGGGGAATCAGGAACAAATCAAGGCCTTTGCCCCCCCTCCCCTGATGGAGATGGTGGCTGCTGTGTAGGAACAGCAGTTGCCTCAGCCACCCAGCTCCATTCCTGAAAGTGCTGAAATAACAACATGATAATTCAACCAAGATAAATGTAAAGTTCTGCATTTACGAAACCAAACCCAAATAGAAAATGGGGGGATCCCGGGCTTGGCAGCAGCACATGAGAAAAGGATCGAGGGACTGTGGTGGATCACAAACTGAACAAGAGTCAGCAATGGGTTGCGGCTTCAAAAGAGGCAAATGCAATTTTAGGCTGCATTAACAGAAACATCGTCTCCAAGTTGGCAGAAGTAATAATTCCCTTCTGTTCAGCACTGGTCAGAGCTCATCTGGAGTATTGGGTCCACTTCTGGGTTGGCGTGGATTCAGAGGAGGGTGAGAGAAAAGATAAAGGGTCTGGAAAGCAAGTCTTGTGAGGAAAGGTTGGAGGAACTGGGTATGTTTAGCCTAGCGAAGAGAAGTCTAAGGGGAGACATGATGGCAGTCTTCAAATATCTAAGGGGCTGCCCCAAGAAGATGGCCAGGAACTGTATGGACTAGAAACAATGGGCTCAAACAACAGGAAAGGAGATTTCTGTTACATATCAGAGAAAATTTCCTGCCAGTCCGAGCTGTGTGTGCGGCAATGAAACAAGCTGCCCAAGGAGGTCATAAACTCTCCCTCACTGGAGGTTTCCGAACAGAGGCTGGACGAGCCGTCTGTCGGGGATGCTCTCGCTCTTGTCATCATCCTGCCTCCAAGCCGGGGGTTGGACTAGATGACCTTTGAACTCTAGGCTTTGTGGGTGAGTTTGCTCTGTGTAGCTTTGGCCTGCAGCAACCCCCCTACCACCCCTTCTCTCCTTCTACCTTTCTACTGGGATTATACAAGAGTGTGCCCCTACTCTCCCCTGCCTCTTCCTGTACGCTCGCTTCTCATTCAGCTACCAGCTCTGCGCGCACAAGCCTGCCTCTCAACTGCAGCCGAACTGAAATCTGGCAGCTACTTTATTTATTTATTTACATAATTTATACCCCGCCTCTCCTGCAAAGCAGTTCGGGGCGTCTTCCAATTGCAAACAAAATATAAAACAATTAAAAATACAAATATAAATTCTATTAAATCCCATAAAAGGGGGGATTCATATTAAAAAACTTTCCCACCCTAACCCTCAAAACCCACTCACCCTACCCGACTCCCTCGCCAAAAGCCTGCGGAACAACCAGGTCTTACAGAATCGTCTAAAAGAGGGGGGGTCCGGGGCCAATCGTGCCTCCGCCGGGAGGAGTTCCACAGCCTCAGTGCGGCCACTAACACACTCTCCATAGATACCCGGGGGACCTCGAGAAAGGTGCCCCCAGTCGATCACAGGGGCCGATCCAGAGCCCGGGGAGGGAGGTGGTCCTGCAGGTAGATGGGGCCCAGGCCACGTAGGACTTTAAAAGTCAACATCAACCCCTTGAATTGGGCCCGGAAGACTATCGGCAGCCAGTGCAGGGAACGGAGCACCAGTGTAATGCGCTCCCGGCGGCCCACCCCCGTGAAGAGACTGACCGCCACATTCTGCACTAGCTGCAGCCTCTGAACCATCACCATGAGTAACTCCACATAGAGCACGTTACAATAGTCACGTTTTGAGGTGATGAAAGCATGGATGATGGTGTCTGGGTTGGAGTCCGAGGCGTATGGCCGAAGCCACTGCACCAGGTGTAATTGGTGAAACACGCCCTCACCACTGTCCCCACCTGGACATGCAGGTGGAGCTGGGAACCAAGGAACACTCCCAGACTCTACTATACATAGAGCAGTGGAGTCTGAGACCAAGTCTGCCCGCTGACACCGGGGGGGGGGGATGTCCAGATGTCAACTTAAGCTCAAAGTCCCCCCCCCCCACCCAATCTCCCCTTCCACGAAACCCTCCCTTTTCTCAGCCAGCAAGGATATTGCTACTAACCTCTCTATCACTCAAGTGATGGTAAATGGGGTATGGTAATAATTAATGGAATGGGATTGAATATGGAGGAGATGTTAAGTGGCACCCTGCAGGGATCTGTCCTGGGCCCAGTCCACCTCACCATCTTCATTCATGATCTGGATGAGGGAGCAGGGAGAGTATACTCATCAAATTTGTAGATGACAAAATCTGTGAATAGTTGCAAACACTTTGGAGGACAGGATTAAAATACAAAATTATCTTAATAAACTAAAGGCCTGGGTTTAAAGAAACAAAACGGGATTTAACAAAGACAAATGCAAAGTATTGCACATAGGAACGAAAAAAATAAGCACAAATATAAAATGGGGGATAACTGGCCAGACCGTAAAAATGGAGAGAAGGACCTGGGAGTTATGGTGGATCATAAACTGAACGAGTCAGCGCTGTGATGCTGCTGCAAAATAGGCAAATGCCATTATGGGCTGCACTAACAGGTGCAGTGTGTCCAAGATGAGCGGTGCACTGGTGCCACTTTATTCAGTGCTGGTGAGACCTCACCTGGAATATTGCGTTCAGATTTGGGCACCGCGCTTCAAGAAGGATGTCAACAAATGGAGAGGAAGGCAAATAAGATAGTAAAGGGGCCGGAGGACAAGCCCGATGGGAAAGGCTGAAAGGTTTTGGTGTAATTAGCCTAGAGAAAAGAAGACCCGGGGGGGGGGGGGGGGGGGGGGGGGGGACGTGTGAGCAGCTTCATATATCTAAAAGGATGCCACAAAGAAGATGGTGAATGGTTTTTTTTCTACTGACACAGGAGGCAGAACAAGAGGAAACAGGCTTAAATTGCTGCAATGTAGATTTCGATTAGCTAGTAAAGAGGACGTCCTGACTCTGAGAACGGTAGGCAGTGCGCTCAGCTGCCCAGGTAGGCTGTGGAATCTGCCTCCTTGGAGGTTTTCAGAATCCAGTTGCTCAGGCATCTGTCTGCGATGCTGTAGGGAGACGGGATCCTGCCTTGGAGCAGGGGCTGGACTAGATGGACGAGTCTCTGTCTGCGATGCTGTAGGGAGAGGAGATCCTGCCTTGGAGCAGGGGCTGGACTAGATGGACGAGTCTCTGTCTGCGATGCTGTAGGGAGAGGAGATCCTGCCTTGGAGCAGGGGCTGGACTAGATGGACGAGTCTCTGTCTGCGATGCTGTAGGGAGAGGAGATCCTGCCTTGGAGCAGGGGCTGGACTAGATGGACGAGTCTCTGTCTGCGATGCTGTAGGGAGAGGAGATCCTGCCTTGGAGCAGGGGCTGGACTAGATGGACGAGTCTCTGTCTGCGATGCTGTAGGGAGAGGAGATCCTGCCTTGGAGCAAGGGCTGGACTAGATGGACGAGTCTCTGTCTGTGACAGTGTAGGGAGAGGAGATCCTGCTTTGGAGCAGGGACTGGACTAGATGGATGAGCCTCTGTCTGCGACGCTATAGGGAGACAGGATCCTGCCTTGGAGCAGGGACTGGACTAGATGGACGAACCTCTGTCTGCGATGCTGTAGGGAGAGGAGATCCTGCCTTGGAGCAGGGACTGGACTAGATGGACAAGCCTCTGTCTGCGATGCTGTAGGCAGAGGGGATCCTGCCTTGGAGCAAAGGCTGGACTAGATGGATGAGTCTCTGTCTGCGACGCTGTAGGGAGAGGAGATCCTGCCTTGGAGCAGGGACTGGACTAGATGGACGAGTCTCTGTCTGCGACGCTGTAGGCAGAGGAGATCCTGCCTCGGAGCAGGGGGCTGGACTAGATGGACGAGTCTCTGTCTGCGACACTGTAGGGAGAGGAGATCCTGCCTTGGAGCAGAGGTTGGACTAGATGACCCCTGAGGTCCCTTCCAGAATTTGATTTTTGGCTGGGCTCCCTCCTTAAATCTCCACCTCCAAGCCATTTTTAGACATGTCTTGCTGATCCTTCTGGGCCAAGCTGTCTAAGGTGCCCCCCACCCCTCTGCTTCCCAGCCCATAGCTAGAGCTCTAGTCCAGTACCTCACTGTCTCGTCTAGAGATTCATAAAGTACCAGGCACTGAACAGTTATGATTAGAGAGAGGTCCTCGCCCCAAGGGGCTTGCAGTCTAAAATGGAGAAGGGCGGGGAGCAGAGCGAGGGATAGGGCAGCACGTAGGAGGTGCCTATGCTTAGTTTCATTCCAAGCGGAGAAAGGAAGGATGGAGTACTGAACCTCCTTTCCTCTTGCCTTGACAAATCCTGTGTTCCTCCAATTTCCATTCAAAATGCTGCTGTAGTGATCATTTCTTTTGGTCTGGTCACTTTCACCAATTCACTCGCCTTTTCACGCCCTCCGGTGCTCCCGGTTCCCTGGCTCCACCACCTTGCACACAGAGTTGTCCTCCTTGCTTTTGAGGTCCTTTGTGGTCTGGCCTCACTCCCGCACCTGCTAGGCTGCCAGCCTCCATCTCCCACTTGTTAAAATGACAGGCCAGGATCTTTCTGCTTTCTCCCGTGCCGCCCAGTCCCCACTCGGGAACTCCCCCTAACCCTCTGGAAGGGCTGCCTCTTTTGCCCTCTTGCTAAACCCTCCTCCGGTCTCTTCTTTGCCGTGAGCTCAGCAGAGAGCTCAGCAGAGAGCTCACCAGTATCACTGTATGGTTTCCTTTTGCACCCCGTTTGCCCTCACCCACCTGCTTTCTCTAGCCTTATCCTTAGTTTGGAACCTTTCCTGCATTTGCACCGTGTGGCTGTGGTCACTGACAGCGGCTCCCGACTCTTACTACAAAAGCACAATCATAGAATCCCGCCCCTCCAAGACGCTGGGAATCGGTGGAGCAAGAAGAGCTACAGTGGCAGAAGGGTGTGTGGGAGTGCAAACCCCGAGCTGAGTCATAGGAAGCTTCCTTGTCAGGCCCGTAGGGGGAGCTCACGGCTCAGATAGCAGAGGGTGACTTGCTGGAGGTCGGACTTCGGCAGAGCTGAGTGGAGGAAGCTTAGTGCGGTTCTGGCCTCCAATGGCCGTGGCTTCCTTCCCAGAGCTGCTGGTTGCTCTCACGGCCTCAAACAGCTACAGCTGAATCAGCCTTAGTGTTCTTTGCCCGGAATTTTCAAACCCTTTCCTCTTGCTGCCTTGGTATCTCCGTGTCCCAAAGACAAGATGTTTGGAACGCTGTGTCACAGAGTGGTGAGCTCGGTGCACTGCTGTTACGGTCAGCGCTCCCTCACCTGCTCCTTTCTACAAGCCACTAGACCTTCGCCTTGAGAGGATCCCAGACCAAGTGGCCCTTTGAGCCTAGCAGCGCTGGAGGACGGATTAGGTACGGCTATTGGCCTCCTCCAGTTACTGGGACAGAGCCATCAAGGAATTGCCTGTCCAGGCAGAACCTCAGTCGTTGCAGTAGCATTCCTCGGGAGAAAGGCTCCACTGTGGTGGGCGAGTGGAGAGAGCCTGTCGGATCATTCTGTCTGGAGCGTCGTGCTGACGAGATGGAGAGGATGCTCTCCACCTCATGTACAAACTTTGCAAAGATAAGCTGCTGCAGTGGCACCAGGCCTGCCAGGGTGAATCCTAAACTCTCAAGGGTTGGAAGGAACTCTTGGGTCATCTAGTCCAACCTGCATCCTGCTCCTCAGCAGGATATTTCTATCCAGAGCATCACAGAGATGCTTTCAGGGCAGGCCCCATCATAGCCCTTTGCCCTGGCTCTTCCCTGAGGTCTTTGGGGTTTCAGGAGGACCTAGTCAGCTCCAGGACCACAGCCTGCTTCCCTCTAGGCTCCTATTCCCTTGGCAGCTCCACAGACAGCCTTGGCTCCTCTGTTGTCTCCTCTTTATAACCCTCCAAAGGAATGGGGCCAAAATGATGAGCACGCCCTGCCTTAAAGGTGCTGCAGCCTGTCTCATCACAGCAACCCCCTGCTCCAAGGCTGGATCTCCTCTCCCTACAGCGTCACAGACAGAGACTCGGCCCCTGCTTCAAGGCCAGATCTCCTGTCCCTTCAGAATCACAGACAGATGCATGTCCACCTAGTCTGTCCCCCTGCTCCAAGGCCGGATCTCCTCTCCATGCAGCATCACAGACGGAGACTCGTCCATCTAGTCCGGCCCCTTGCTCCAAGGCAGGATCTCCTCTCCCTACAGCATCATGGACAGATGCTCGTCCATCTAGTCCAGCCCCTGCTCCAAGGGCAGATCCCCTCTCCCTACAGCGTCGCAGACAGAGACTCGTCCATCTAGTCCAGCCCCCTGCTCCAAGGCAGGATCTCCTCTCCCTACAGCGTCGCAGACAGAGGGTAGTCCATCTACTCCAACCTCTGCTCTAAGGCCGGATCTCCTTTCCCTAAAGCATTGCAGACAAATGCTTGTCCGGATGTCTTTGGAAAACATCCAAAGAGGGAGAATCCACAACCTCCCTGGGCAGCTGATTCCGTTGACCAACAAATCTGACAGGACGTTTTCCTCTAATGTTTAACTAAAGTCTCCCTGGTTGCAGTTTAAGCCCCTTCCCTCTCCTTCTGCCTCCTGTGACGGTGGAGACCAAAAGGGTCACCATCTTTTTTTGCGGCCTACTTTTAGATAGTTGAAAACTTTCTATCCTGTTCCCCCTTCATCTTCTTTTCTGTCTACTGAACCTCCTTGGTTCTTGCAGCTTTTCCTCATCTGGCTCATCCTCCAGCCCCTTGATCATCTCCGTTGTTCTCTGAATTCTCTCCAATTTGTCAGCCTCCTTCTTGAAGTGCTGTGCCTAAACCTTGTGCACACAGCTAGCATGGTCCGATCTCGCTAATGTCTAGCAGAAGGTGATGTAATGAGAACAAAGACTGGATGTAAAAGCTGGTCAATCATAGCATGACAGGAATACCAAGAACTATTAAGAACATAGTCAGTGCCAGTCTGCGTCAAACCAATGGTCCATCCAGCCTAGCATCCTGTCTCCGACAGTGGCCAATCTCAGAGAGGTGCCCAACAGGTCACAAAGGGGGCTCATTCCCTGTTGTTCTCTCCCAGCTCCCGAGAGTAAGAAGTAAGTCCTCTAAACCTACTTCATGTATTTATTAATTTATTTAAAAAAATTATTATCCCACCCCTCCTGCCTCAGGCAGCTCGGGGCGGCTCACAATCACATAAAAATATAAAAACAGGACTTTAAACAACTTTAAAAGGAGGTAATAAATAACCCGCCCCCCCCTAACCCCTCCACCCATCACCCCTGCCAAATGCCTGGTGGAACAGCCAGGACTTACAACTTCTTCGAAATGAGGGGAGGTCAGAGGCCAGCTGGGTCCCCACCGGCAGGGAGTTCCACAGCTGTGGTGCGGCCACCGAGAACGCCCTCTCCTGTGTGCCTCCCCGGAAGACTCGGGGGACCACGAGCAGGGTGCCCCCGGACGACTGCAGGGGCCAATCCAGCACCTGGGGGG